>VZTJ01000487.1:1813939-2036489 GCA_013397795.1 Orthonyx spaldingii | reverse complement strand
TTTGGGGCTTTTTTTTTTTTTTTTTTCTTTCCCTTTGTTTTTTTTATTTTTTTTTCCCTTGTTTTTTCTTTTATGTTTTAGTGGAGGAGAAATAACAGCTTTACCAGCACTAGACAAGTTAAGGATGACATGGCTATCAGTGCTGCTCTGCATAGAAGAGCTGCAGACACAGACCGATCTATTTTTTTGAGACATAATAGATGGGATTTTCCATAGAGCCCCAAGAGGCTCGAAAGCAAGCCAGGAGCAGTGACACCAGCTGCCCTATGCAGTGCACACAAGTGCTCACAGCAGACATTTTGCCTCATCCACATTGTCTGGCCTAAAATCTGAGTCCTTCCCCCGCACCATCCTCAGATGTACCTATGGCAGGAGCAGCTGGTAGCTCAACACCCCAGATTCCACTTTGCAGGGAAAGGGGGGCCACCATCCCTCCTTTGTCTGCAGTAAGGACAAGGTTAGTAGATTTTATTTCATGTTACCTTGAATAAACCCACTCCTAGGAAGGGCACCGGCACAATTTGGGAGCCACATGGGCAAAGTCCTGTGCTCAAGCTTCCCTATGAGCACTGCAAAGCAGAAAACCCTATTTGGCACTGAAATATATATGGGCATTGTTCCCACTCACACACATATCACCTCTATGTTCCAGACATCATGTGCAGGGAGCTGAATATAGGTGTAAATTCTTTCCTACAGCTGCTTTATATTCCAGAGAGACATAAAAAAGACTTTAATGTAGAAGATAATCACCCTTCTCATTCCCACACTTGTGTGCGTATTATGTGAACAAACTCCTGAGAAAAATGTGTTATGGATGCTTTATGTGTTGAGCAGCTTTACTGTTACCCATAAAGCAGCTTTACACCAGTGTCAGTGATTTTCTTTGGTATATTAGTTTCATTATTGCAGCCCCCATTGTCCCTCCTCATGCACAAGCACCACCTTAAAGACCAAAGAGCCTACAATCTTCCGTAATTGTATCAGTATAAATAAGATCAGAATTTTGTTCTGTTGCTTCATTTCCCAGTGCACTGTTAGTGTCAGTTTAGGTAACTTTTCAAGTGATTCTTCCACAATGAAACTCAATGGATTTATTTAAGTTCAATATGTTTTAATATTATACTTTCAAGAAAGGAGCAAGTCTTTGTCCTCTGATGTGGTTTGTTTTGTAGTGAATGGGCACACTTTAACATCTTTTTTGGCAACACAGAGAGTGGATTTAATGCAACCTCAGCAAGTTTGCCCACAGCGCCGAGCTGTGCGGTGCAGTCGACATGCTGGAGGGATGTCACCTAGAGGGACCTGGACAGGCTTGAGGGATGGAACTGTGTAAACCTCAAGATGTTCAGCAAGGTCAAGCGCACCTGGTTCGGGGCAATCCCAAGCACATGCACGGGCTGGGCAGAGAATGGATTGAGAGCAGCCCTGAGAAGAAATTGGGTGTGTTGGGGGACAAGAAGCTCAACATGACCCCCCAGCAAGGTGCTCTCACAGCCCAGAAAACCAAACGTGTCCTGGGCTGCATCAAGAGAAATGTCAAACAGGTCAAGGGGGGTGATTCTGCCCCTCTGCTCTGGTAGGGTCTGGGCCCTGGAAGAAGGACACGCCTCATGTTCCCAAAATGGACAAGTCCAGAAGAGACCATGAAGAAGATCACAACTCTGGAGCACCTCTCCTATGAAGAAAGGCTCAGAGAATTGGAATTCTTGAGTCTGGAGAAGAGAAAGCTCCGGGGAGACCTTATGGAACCTTCCAGTACTGAAAGCGGATTTTTAAGGGAGATGGAGAAGGAGTTTTTAAAAGGACATGAAGTGACAGCACAAGGGGCAATGGCTTCAAACTGACAGAGGGCAGGTTTAGATTAGATATTAGGAAGAAATTCTTTACTGTGGGGGTGTTGAGACACTGGCACAGGTTGCTCAGAGAAGTTGTGAATGCGCCCTCCTTGGAAGTGTTCAACACCAGGTTGGATGAGACTTGGAGCAAACTGGTCTAGTGGCAGGTGACCCTGGCCATGGCAGGGGGGTGAGAACTAGATGATCTTTAAGGTTCCTTCCAACCCAAACTATTCCGTGGTTCTATGAATTACAGCAGTGTAATAAATGCAATCCTTTCACTTTCTGTGGTAAAACAAACAACCAACCAAAACAAACATTCCTTCCCTGAAAGCTCAGTTCCTGATCTCAAACCCCAGAATTTATATGCCCCAACTATTCAAAGTTTATACAGGTATGCAGATACTTCACTACCCATGAAACCTAAGGGAAATTATACAGTGATTGGCTTCAGAGTTATCACAAGTTGACACTGTGCTTTTCAACCCCCAGGGTCTCAATTCTTACTTGAATTACACAGATTAGGTATAGTGGCACTAATGAAATCACTGTCAATTTATGGAGATATAAAACTGTGAACAGATTCTGCCCCAAACCCAACCAGTAGAGAGACATTGTCCTTTCAGCGGAGGCTGAACCTCTGCTTCTACACTATTGTTATTTGGTGTTAAATTGCAATTGTTAAATTGCTTTCAAATTGCAAAAACTCCGTTTTTAATTTTACTGATTGAGATGGATGTAAACATTTAGGCTGTAAAGAGAGATTTGAATCATTAAATATTCTCCATTTGCTTATAATCGGGTTGGGAAGGAGCATTAGATCTTTTGAAGCTGCTCTTAAGCAAAAGAATTATATATGTAATGCATCATCACACCTGATAGTTTATATAATGCAGCTACTCATTTCTTCAAATTATCATGAAGTTAAGGAAAAAAACCCAGTCAGTCTCCACTTTTTACTCCCTGCCTTAATTGCTTAATACTTTCAATAGTCATTCCCTAGATCTTCTCATTCCTACCTGTAGCAGTGAGAAGCAAAGCAGCCTATATTAATCTCATTCAGACATCACTTACTGCCACTTATATAATTGCATTCTAGACAAGCAAAAGGGTTTTAGAGTCTGAAAGTCATCAATATCTCATTTTTGTCTGTGCTCCAGACATGAGGAGCATCGCTATATAGGGCTAAGAATAAAACCAGCATTAGAAACAACAATCTGGCCTTTGGTCTGTTTCAAACTCTTCTCTGCTGCAAAGTTTGATTTTTGCTGTAATTCTAAAAACAGGTCTCTGAAGCATGAACTCCAATTAGATTAAAAAAACCACCCTCCCCCCCCCCCCCAAAAAAAAAAAAAAAAACAATGGAAAACACCTTAAGAACAACCCTAAACCAAACCAAACCCAGCTTGCTATAGAACAGGTACTGCAGATTACTGCAAGAAGTTCAGGAGTAAATCCAGCACCAAGAGAGTGCAATTCCAGCATAATCACAGCAGGATTTGTTTACTACATCCCTCTCTGCATTCTGATGAAAATGACATGGCAAAGTTCATAGAACTATCAAAAAACTTTATACTTTAAAAACTAGAAAGCGAGGGAGCAGTGGCAGGGATTGTCACTGACTTAGTAAAGTCTTCCTTTCCTCTGAAGCATGTTGACTTCACTCACTGTGTCGCACTCCCCAGGCTTTGATCCTGACAGCATCTCTCCAAACCAGGCTCCCTAATTTTACCAGGTGTGTGAATACATTCATCTTCAAACTGTTGATAAAGTACATGACTGTTGTCTGGATGTGATCTTAGATCTGCAACTTCTTTGTAGGGCAGGTTCATATTATAATCATGCAAAGCAGCTTAGAAACGGTGTTTTGAAGAAAGAGATCTTAATAATTAATTCTGTCTACATAAGTCCCCCACATCACTTATAAAATCAGTATATTAATTAGCACTGTTTGTGGCAGTTTTACAGGAACAACAGCTTTCTCTCCCTGGTGCACTTGTAGGAAAGCTTTATGCCTCTGCACGTCCTCCTCTCCTGTGATTGCACCCCCAGAACAGCTAATAATTTTGTTTTAGAAAACCACAGCATTGGAGAAGCATTTCAATAAAATTTCAGTGCTCAGTAATTGGTAAAGATTCACCAGAGTTTAGTCATATTCTTATGCCTACACCTACACCTGCATCTCTGCCCAAGACAGTAAGAGTCACCTGAAAGACACTTGTTACACTACAAACTGGTTAGTACCTAAATCAAAAATAGCTTTTATTAACTGTCACTTCAGAAAGATTCCATTTCAGCTGCAAGGACCCTCATGTTTATGAACATACCACAAAACCCTGAAACAGTTTATGTTTATTTAGGTCCATAAGTTGCTATAAATAAAAAAGTTGGTTTTAAGACGTAACACTGCAATGACTCTTCTCCAGCAGCCTTCTAGAATCCCCAGCATTTTAATTGAAGATGCCTTTTTTTTTTTTTTTTTTGTTTGGGTTTTTTTAAAGCAATATAATGCAAAAGAAAGAAGTGGAAGGAAAAATGTTTGCTCAGTTCAAACGGCATCACATGACGGTACGTTCAGGATGGCATGCCTTTGAAAAGGCACAGTCAAAGTCTGAAGGCTTCAGTGTATTCTTCATCTAATATCTGTTTTGGATAGGACTTTCAAAAGACACTCTGCGCTTTGATCAGGGAGTTATATTTAGAAGAACTACACAAGCCAAATTATTTTTCCAACAGATTCATGCCTTGTTTTCTGTCCACTGACTACCCAAATAGGTCCCTGGATGGTGATAAATGAAGGCAGTTGCTTTAAAAAGCAGAGAAAAAAAAGAAAGCATGGCCCATCACTAATCAGATAAAGCAAGAGATATTATTTATACTGAGGATGTACTGTTTTCACATAGCTTCAGAGGCCTCAGTTTCTCAAAACACTGCGCTCATCTCTGAAGGCAGTGAGACTTAAACAAATGCTGACATGCTTTGCTGAAACATGGCCTTGAACCAACAGTCAAATTAAAAAAGTGCAGAAGACACCAGGCATCCTTTGAATTTTATTCCTACTTAATGGACAGACAGGCAGAGGAATAGATAAGATACATGACTGGAATGTGCAAGGAGCTGGGAACACGAAATAGAGAATCTGGTTACAACATCTTTTGCAATACTACTGGGATGCACTCATTTATTTTTTTTCTTTTAAGATAATATATAAATCTATTATGGTAAGTAATGAATTTTGTCACATTGCAATGACTAGCAGATGATCCTCATGGAAATCAAAGAACTATGTCTTACATTTTTAATCCAATGGTAAATGGCCAAGCTACCATGTCATCCTGTTCTCCATGGCCTGAGAGTTTTGCAGAATGTCAGGACTGCTGGAGTTTTTACAGTCTGCTATCACATTGTTGGCTGTTGCAGCATAGAAGGACAAATTTTGACATGACAAGGAGTCATTTCAGATAGGGTCTTCAGAGACCTCATTGTTGGTTTCTAGTAAACAGAATGTTAAAATTTCTTATCTACCTCCGTGTGAACAGAACCTTGTCTTAAGACAAGAGACCTCCTTCAGCCCATGAATCTTTGGATATGTTTTTACTTTGCTGTCCCTCTTTAGTCTTCTAATCCCTTGGATTCCTATAAAGACAGCTTTAAAAGATTTGAGTTGGTTTTTTTTTTTAATTTAATTTTTTTATCACCATGCATGGTAAAATGAACAAGCTCTTAGAAACTTCTCTGAACGACGCATTAAACTACAGGTCAGAAATGTAAAATATAAGTACAAATAACACACATACACACAAATTTTTCAAAGTCTGAGTTGCAAGAAAAATTGACAGCGATTTAATATCATATCTAATACTGAAATATGGTAGTGATTAATAAGTTTAAAAAATCCCCTTCAGTAACTCTGAAAATCAAATTATTTTTAAAATTATCTCTAACATTTACTTTAATTTCTTGGCACAGAGAAATCACCTGAACTATTTATTTTAGTGGAGCAACAACACTTTAGAGCAGCCTGAGGATGTGACAGGTACGAGGTCTATTATTACACTTGGATTTAACCAGATAGAACAGCTTTCAAAGTACATTACTGATAAGGGATGGTTTGATACGAACAGCCTAACTTTATTAGAGGCTCAGCTGATTCTGAGGCCCAGAAATAAGGTAGCTGAAAATCCTCCCTGTTATCTTTGATAACTCCAGCGCTGTATAAGAAGAGGAGACTGATGAGATTCTGATAAATAACAACCAGCATTAGAGGAAGAAAATCAGTTATGTACATTGTCGTGAACAGACTTCTCAGTTTTTGGGTATGAGGATATTATTCTAAACATAGGCAGATTTGAAATCCCAAAGCAATGAAAACGTAAATATTTAGAAATGCTGTAATCCCAATATGGTATTAAGAAAGGAACATACCCCCTCTCCCCGCCCCCGAAAAGGTTTGTCTCAAGCCTTTCCAAGCTTTTATGACAGATCAGCTGAGGAGTTTCTTACCTTGCTGTCTTCACTGCGTGTACTTGGAAGCTCAATAGGATATAGTTATTAAATAGTTCCCACTTTAACCAGCAAAATTCCAAAGACCCATTAAATTGATGAAGTTAAAGACGACAACCTTAAGTGTGAAACATTAAAAAAAAAGAAAAAGTTGCACTCTTGACTAAAGCAGGCAGAGTTACTTACAAGGAAGGCTAATCCATTCGACCTGCTAAAGCTATATTTCACATTTGATTAAAAACATGCCACTCTAAGTACACAGAAAAGGCTGGAGCATGACGGAGTCAGGCCACTCCTGCTCTAGCCAATATTTTCTGTGAACTTGTGGGGAACTGGCAGAAACATTAATCTTCTTTCCATCCCCTCTCTCCCCCCGTTAAATCCACCGCTAGGAAAACACTCTATCGTGAAGCCCGTGGGGAAGATGTCCCCGCTGAGACAGGATAAAAGACTCTTACATGACTCTTACTAGCCTGTATGGGTCCATCAGTGGCTCATAGCCAGGAAAACAATCTTATAGTCTGTTGATCTGTGAAAGAGCCCTCCACAGATTGCAAGCGATGAGCCAGCCCCATCTAATCCCCGCTATAGACACACCTTTGCAAAATAAGTATGTGACTGGCTCTTTGTGGTGGTGGTTTACTGGATTCTGTTATCGTTGCAATCACAGAGAGGTAAAAAGAGAAAAAGGACTGTTGAAAAATATATCATCTTTTTTTTAATGCCATGTATATTCTTAATTCTCTTTTAAATTCCTGGTGTTGTAGGATGCTAAATGCACTGGAAATTCAAATTGGCATCTAGCATCCAAATCACTGAAAGAAGAAGTGCAGCAGACTAGAAAATGAAATAAGAAGCCAAAAGGCAAAAAAGTCCAAGCGCAGTTGCTGGCATATTTCCCCCTTCTCTATCCTGTTTTGCAAGTCACACTATTTTCTAATTTGCAAGGAAAGAAATTAACCTGTAACAGAATGTCACAGTCTCTGCCACACAACAGGGGTTTATTGCATTTAAGCTTCAGAAAAAATTAATTGTAACTTGCAAATAAGAAGTGTATTCTCTTAATTATTTAATGGCACCAGCTCCTTTTCTTGTATTGAGTCTGTTGAACAATGGAATCTATTTTGCAACAACTAAAGAAACTTTTCCCAACACTTGAAATATTTTTTTTTTTTAGTTAATGGAGTGTATCTGGGCCACTCAATACTTTAACATGTTCTTGCAAGGCTTCATATCCTTTAATCTGGTGTAATAATAGTTGAATTTATTACTGGATAGTGCTGTCTTGAATAGAAAATGACAGCCATTGGAGCATTTTTGGGATCATAGAATCACAGAAAAGTTTGGGTTGGAAGGGACCTTAAAGATAATTTTGTTCCAATCCCCTGCAATGGGCAGTGACACCTTTCACTAGACCAGGCTGTTCAACACCCCATCCAATCTGGCTTTGAACACAAGGGTTGAAGGGATGTATCTCAAAATCAAGTTTTACATTTATTTGGCCTACATTGTCAATCTTACAAAAAAAAAGAGGTGGAGATCTCAGCAGGCTGTTGAGATTGCCTGGGAGAGAATATACCTGTTTTGAAATAGAGTTGATAAGACTTTGAAAACATGAATAGCCTATAGACACCTAGTTACCTCCAGTGGCTTTGGTTGGATGCATCTCTGAAGGGGTAAGATTCTACTATTATATGTGTGTTCATTTCTTAACAATGATACTGGGAATTTGAAAAACTAGGTACAAACCCCAAAGCAACAAAAATCCCCAAATCGTGGCACAATAGGACAGGATTTGATTGAAAGGATCTCATGGTCGTCCTGTACTACTTCAGGACAACATTAAATTTTCGCAGGTTCTTAGAGCTGAAATAATCTAGACTAAGGCAGAATAATCCTCAACTTCACCACGTTATTCAATTATGTGATCAGTAACAATGGGCTCAAAGAAAGCAGTGTATGAGAAATCTCCAGTATGCAAACCACATCAGAACTGCAAACATCTCTATTCTAGGGCTCCACAGTAGAAGCAGAAAAATAATGTCCCTATGAAACCACCCTGAACAAAGCCAGCCTATGAGAACTTTTGTGCAAGTCCTGATGTTTCATAGTTATTTGAGGTAAAGTTTTCATCTGTCAAAGGGACCAGTGATACTGAAATGGGGCAAGGCTAATTCATGAAACAGTTAAGACCTCTATTTCTTTTGGATTTGTATGCTTTTGTCTCCATTATCCACTATAAACGATGGTCTTGATTGAAGAATGCAGCCCCCCAATGAAGTTAAGACCTCCCTTTCCTTCCATAAAAGAATTAAATAGTTTTGATTCAGCTATCAGTGCCTGTGAACAAAAGATAGATTTTTCATGAGTACTTAAGTTGCTAAATCTTCTGGAAGCCAGAAATTTATTGGTAGTGACTAGGATACGAGCCCCTAAATGCTTAAATGTTTTTCTACTATAAACACAAGTTGTTTTGAAAACTGTACTAAATCCAGTGCTTCCCTTTCCGTCTGTGAAATGTAATTGCTACAGGCTCACTGGAGAGAGGATATTTACTGGGCCACAGTTTAGTAAAGCTTATCTGCACAAACACACAGGTAAATTAAGGTTGTTTGACTTGGAAAAGCAGCATCACATTTCGGTTTTGTCATTACACTTTCAAAGAGAAGGTGCAGTAATGCTGTGAGACGAAGCCAGTACAGGGCTTATTTTGAAGGTATAGCAAACTAACAAAACAGCACAAAGAGGAAGTAAGGAAAAAAGTGGAGGAGGGGGAAATTATGCATTTTGATTTGTGGCAGTTCTTCTGATGGGATAAATTCAGTCCACCACATCTTGTTTTTATAGATCTTAATTTTACGAAGATGAGTAAAGAGTGAAGTTTTCCATCAGGGCATGCTGTCAGACAAATGATAACCCTGTGCATCCCCTGCCCTACTTTAACTGCATTTCCTAAATCTTAGTGTCATCACTTACCCAAACAGACTGTATTGCAATACCTGAGATATTGCTGGGTCTTTTTTATAGCTTTAGTTGCTCAACAATCATTTTCCTCTAGATTGTAAAGATTATCTATGCATTCATATTCCATAATTCTACCTTTCAGAGCTGTAAAGAGTTTCATTTTGATTTCTTTGAAACCAACTTCATGAAAACTGTTTGACCGTAAAAACTAATTAGCAAAGACTCTGAGTGTTAATCTTGTGCAATAGACTATAGCTGGAGGATGCAAAAAGACCATTTCTTCCATAATAACGGCAACATTTCATCATCTTAAGCTACACAGCAATGCAAAGGTAATGACATTTTTATTTTATCTTTTTGTGATGGGACTCATCAATACCACTATCCATTTTCATTTTTTTTCTAACATCTGCTTGCAATAGCCAAGCAAAGTCTCTAGAGTATCATACAATCATTTTCAGATGCTAGTACACTGAAAATGAGGATTTTGAGATCCCAAGAAGCATTGATGCCATGCAGACTAATAATACAAATGTTAGCTCTGCCTTTGAATTATTTGCATTACAGGCAGTTAAAAAAGACCTCCTAAGAATGGTGCAAGACAAAGGAGTTGGCTCCATTCTCTGAGCCAAGGGAACTTCTGTATTTAACAATGAGGCTGGTCTTTGAGCTGAAAAGAAACATAGAATGCCTTGGATTGGAAGGGACATAAAAGATCATGTAGTTCCAGCCTCCCTTCTGAGGGGGGTTTGCTCCAGTTGTGCCAAGCTGATGAACCAACTTGCAAGGAACTTCCAAGAAAGAAAATCTCCAGTGAAAAATCTGGTACAACACACATCCTGGGGGGCAAACAATTTTCAGCAAATAACAGCAATGTGATTCCTGGCTGACTTATCCTCTAAGAGAAACCAAAGGATAATTCTGTATCAATCACAATCCTTCTGTGGCTTGTATCGCCCTTGGAGAGTTAAGGAACTAAAGTTGTTTTAACAGCAGTTACCTGAAACTGCCTTTCTCGTTCGTAAAGACCAGAGCAGTTCAAATGTGCAAACTGTGGTGGCTGCATCAGTACTTCTTAGGGAAAATCCTGAAAACCCTCACTAGCCATCATGCAAGTCCTACGTTGCTTGCAGTCAATTCTTTTTATTGTTTGATATTTGCAAAGTACCAACAGTGTTCTGCACCAGCAGGTAAAGGCATGAAGAGAAATTCCTTGTCACAAAGAGATTGCCATTTAGATACACAGTGTGCTGACAAAGGAGAGCATAATGGGAAGCAAAGAGTGAGTAGAGTAATTGAATGATGCATTTAAGCATACTTTTTGTTATCTCTGTGGGTTTTATGTTTGTTTTCTTTTTGACTTATTGAATTCGGTGTTCATACTTTTCAATCATTCATTAGCTAAACAGTTCTCTTGTGGTTTGAGTAGATTAGGAAATGAGGACTGGGACAAGCTAAAACTAGGAAAAAGGTGGGTATTTTGTTAAGCAGAGGCAGCTCACATCACTTCTGGAATACCTCTTGCTGCTTACCCATTAACATTTACCAGGAATCTGCCTGATGGAGGCTCTGCTCTGCAGAATTTGTTCTCAACACCAGTCAGTGCAGCCTTTCCGGACAAGGCGGTTTCCTGCAGACACTGCAAGTTGCCCAGCCAAAACCCAGCCAACCAAATCATTGGGATTTGGAAGATAAAACAGATATAGGCAGAATCTGTCTAATTAACTTGACAGATCATGGAAAATGGGTGATTTTTTAGCACCTGTCAGTCTATTAGATATTATTCTGTGAGACAGCATAATGGAATTTATGGAATTATTTTTTTTCCTTCTCATAAATAGTCAAGGGGCAAGTTGGTTTCATATGACTTTAGACCTCTTCAGAGAAGGTGTCCAGACTTGAAACACTAACTCAGACTCCATGGGTTGCAAAGCTTATTTTTCCCCATTGAGCAAGAAACAATCCGTACAACATACTTTAAATATCTTCCTTGGGAACAGTTTTGGAAAGGTGCCTGTTCTTCTCTAATGACTGTAAAAGAAGCACGGAACAGCCATTCCAGATGAGGACATCTGCAGAACTGATGCCCATATGCAGGTACCACATGGTGTTCAGATTCATAGAATGTCTCAATCAATACTGCATGGGAGCCATGGGTCAGTAAATATATCAAGTACAAAAAATGCCAAATCTCCCTTCGAGTGGAGGTATCTGCAATGTATTTAATAATTATTCACTAGCAATCTAGAGATGAGAAGGTATTTGAAATGTGCAGTGCTAAGAAAAAAGGTAAAATTAAACATACATAAAACATTCAGAAAATTCCAAGTATTTAAAGTGGGTAAGTTTACAGGTAAACTTTACATCATGCTGCCCTAATTTAAAGAAAGTTAACAGTAAGATGTAGAGTTTAAGTATGCAGAGCTAAGATGACCTGACTGTCTCACAGCTAGAACAAGAAAATATTTATAATGCTGATCATATCCCATTTTTTAGCAACTATGTAAGTAAAACTTCTCCCAGGCAAGGCAAGCAAAGGTTGGCCCTTTTCTTCAATATGAAATGAAGAAAAAAATCTATTTGAAAATCTTACATGGATAGCCTTAATTAGCCAATCAAGTTGTACATGTAACTATATTATGTATTATAATCTCTTGGGACAAAAATCACATTTCCCTGTGTGCTTGTCCCTTACTGGGAAAAAAAATATCCCAACCCACTAACCTGACTCTCATTAGTTTTCACCATCCCACTATTAGAATATTGCAATGAAAATAAAATCTTCCTTCTAAAAATATAAGCACAGTGTACATGCAGGGTCTCCAAGAGCAGGCTGAAATCTTGTTAGACAATATTATTCCTTCCTGTTGGGGCAGAATTCTGTGTAAGTCTTACGTCCTCAGAAATGTCAGCTCAGGTTCAGTTCTGACTTTTAAACACCAGTGATGCCCGATCGCCTTTCCACATTGCATTCATGAAGGAAAAAAGTTTCTAGGACAGTACAGGTGATTTAGATACAGCTTAAAATGGAAGACACTGAAGTCACCTACATTTATATTCGATGCTGATGTAAACTACAGCAGGTAACATTTCCAGTTGCTACACACAAATCTGTCTGGACATTTGGTGGACTCTCCTGCCCAGACCTTGTTTCAGGGGCCAATTATCCCTGGCAAGGTGATTGTCATTATATGCTAAGAGGTCCTCAACTTGTGCATTAGACTGCATAAGTGGGAAAGCACCCTGATATGCAGGATAACAGTGTCCTTTCAACTATTTTTGCAACATTTTATTTCAGGTTGTCCCAGAAGTAAATCAGTAACCTCAGAACCTGCTTATCCAACAGGTTTGGGACTTCTTCTCGAAGGATCAGTTTAATTAATTGTGTGGGATTTTTTAAATCTCATTTCATAACACTGTTTTTCTTTTTTTTATGAAGAGCAAAAAAATAACTTCCAAAACAAGTATCTCACATTCTGAAAGCTCTTTTTGGAACATATGGTCTTATCCTTCAGAAATTATGAGTTCTCTTGACACAGGCTGTGACAATCAAGTTGCACATGAAGTACTGCTATATTATAATTACTCAGTTATGCCAGGCTTTTCAACAAAACTTTCCCAGAAGTTCCTGTCACTCAATTTTTAAAGTGCATTCAGAGATTTGAAGCTTTAATGAGCCTTGATAGAGTTAAGTAAAGGTCCCACCCAGCCTGTGAAGGCAATCTCTGCTCCATGCTGAGTGTCTTGGCAACAGTCAGCCCCAGGCAACAAATACCAAGTCTCAGGCAACTTCCAGAGAATTCAAAAAGCTTCAAGCTAGAAACAAAGTAGCCCATGAAAATGGCATCAACGCACACCCATCTCCTGGGAACAGATGGATCCATGACATAAAGCTTTGTGAGCTGAGAATCGAGCCAGGCTGGAAGCGTGGTACCATGTTACAAACTCTGCTTGCATTTCCTCAACACCTTCCTATAAAAAGACTCATTATTGACATTATGTTAATACATTTCATGAGGGTCACCTCGTAGCCTCTTAACTTAATAATGGAGTGAATTTGGCTGGTGTATTAGCTGGTGCCCATGTGAACAGCATTTTAAATCTAAATCTGAATTTAGTCCATATGGAATTTGCATCTCTTCCAGATCAATTTTGAACAACTGCAAACCCTGTGTTTTAAAGAGCTGTGCCCAGTCACTTCTCAGTGAGGTGCAGGGTTTCTGATTTTCTCAGCTCTCTCTTTGTCATTCTCTTTCCAAAATCCAAAGACTCCTCTCCCAAGGCTATATAGAAAAAAAAAAATAAATTACAGTGCTAAGCTCCGACAGCTCACTTCAAAGCTACATTAAGCATATACATCACCCTAATGGAAAGTAAATACAGTTCAGGGCTGGGCATGTTCTGAATATGCCTCTGATCAGAGGTGCTGCCCCGGCCCATGGATGGGAGCTGCAGAAAACATTCAGTCTTCAGCCACCGTCTGGCATCACTGCAGACTGGATCCACAGATGGGAGCTCTTCATGGGTCAGCAGCCTCCAAACCTCCCACTTCACAAGATGCAAATAGATCCTCTGAACACACCGAGGAGATTAGCAGAGAAATAATTCCAGCCTGTGGCCAGATATTCATCCTGGGGACCTGCCAGACTTTCTACTCAGCCAATCCATTTTTAAAGACAGCGTCTTATTAGCGCCTTACAGTTCTTGAATTACTTTGTCGAGTCTTTCTAATGAGACAGCAATCTGTCCAAGGGTATTAGGAGAAGTAAATGATAGACCTTTACTTTCTGATTCGATTACACAGGTGTATTCAAAGGTTAGAGGAATGACAGCAGACTGGAACACAGGAAATCTTAGAGCAGTGGTTGGCTACATTATTTGAGTGAACAGTCTTGCAAATACCAGCATTTTGGCTTTAAAGAGAATGATGATCTTTTCTTCTACCTCCCCTAACAGGGAATAACTACAGTATATTCACCTTCCTCTTCTAGTGAACCCCAGTGCAACCTTCAGTCTTACATTATAGAACTTTCTGTATTCATATGCAATCTAAACAAATTCAAACCAACTGCATCAGCTCCTTTTCTCCCATTTGCATTTTACTGACCTGTAATTAAACCAGTTCAGCAAGGTGCAATTCTTAAATACATTTTTCTAGTTCTGCTTCCTAACATTCAAGCAATATCAAGAAATGACAAATACTCCAAGAAAGGTAATTATATATTGTATTAATAACTAATGCTCAAAACCATGCAGTACATTTTCACTTTATCATAGTCTTCAATTCACATGCCTTTCTTTTGCCAAATATTTTGCCAAATGTCATCACACAATGGGTTGTGTACATCACTACAGTGTATTGTATTATCTCAAGAAAATGAAAATTGTAATCCCAGTCTCACTGAAACAATGGCAAAGACAAAAGTGAAACTTTTCTCCCTTAACTCCACTTGTCTCCAACATGGACTGGGAGCATCATGGGAGCCCTGATGCATAAGTTCCCTTTGAGTCAGCAGTGAAAACAGACAGGAATGATTCATATCACTCCAATATGGAACTGTGGGATGAATCCTTTCACCTGAGAAGGTGGAGAGCTCAAGTTTGGCTTGCTTCAAAGCTAAGTAGGCATAACACAAACACCAGCTATGAATCATGCAAGTGGGGAACCACACGGAAACTCAACATGTTTCCAACGGAAATGAGGCTGCATTTTCACTTCCAGACCAGAAACTTTAGAATTTATATTTAATTTTTTTTATTACATGCATTTCTCCTCTTCTTTTTCAGTTTTATTTTTTTTTCTGTGAATATTTCCCATCGAAAAAATCCAGTCAGAAACCTCCATTCATAGATACATTGCAACGTAAAAAACATCTCCAAAGCAACCATTTTATGTAAAGCACAACAGAAAGGATGTATTGAAAACAAGAAGATTCTACCAGAAGAGCATGAACAGGACCTTAGTTATCACTCTTCATGTAGAATTTGGGTGCTGACCTTCAAGAAGAGGGTTTTGTCTGCATAGATTGTGCATTTGGGTCACAGCCATGAGGCATCATAGTCAAAACAGTACACCCTGTCCAAGTTACTGCTGCAGGAGCATCCCAGCATCCTTCAACAGCCTCACTGAGAGAGAGCATGTATCAGGGTTCCTTTGGTCTGTGGATGTAGGGATTTGTGGGAAAAGACTGTGAAAATCATTCCTAGCTGGCAATTTCCCTATAGCATCAGAAGTGCATCCAACACACAAGAGTTAGATGCGCTTTATTTCTATTTATTTTTTGTCTTTCACTTTAGAACTCTGTGTTTCCTGAACTCGAGCTTTTCCCCAGCAAACTCCCATCAGCTGAGCAGTATCATGTGGCTGCCCCTCTCCCCAGCTCCCTGGTCATGGGAGCACAAGTCACAGGTTATAGCATTAATCTGTGCAACCTCTGCCCAAACCTGCAGGATTTGCACAAGCTCTGGAAGAAAGAAACCATGCCAAAGCACAGAAATCTCTCTGTGCCACTTCCCTTTGATGCTCTCCATCAATCCAGCAACATTTAAATAATAACATATTGTGTGCAGACACAGAAACCCACACTTTAAATAATAGTCTTGTTACAAATTTGTAAACATAGCTAAGGAGCAATAATACCTCCCTTCACTGCTTTTTTTTGGAACAGCTGCTGTCTCTGTTGCAGACCATCTGCAGACAGGAAGGTAACTTAGCAAATACCTCCAGAATCCTTCTGCTTAATGAGCAGGTAAGGAGTGACAGTCAAAAGCAGAGCTGCAGCAAGAGATGCTCATGCTTCTGTGTTCCCACACTTTTAGCTCTCAGGGTGAATTTAAAGCTTTTGTTGACGAATTTGACCTGGTCTTGTTGAAGCCAACATTGCTCAACTGCCCTGCTGCTTGTGGAAGCATTTCCATGAGCACCAGGGGGATGCAGTCTAACTCAATCACTCTCTCTTCAGCCTTTAAAATAAGTGTGGTTTTATTTTTAAGTATGAAGATCAGCCATTTGCTGCATCTGATGATCACTCTCAGAAGTTCTAAATTCACTGCTTGGCTTACTACCGAGCTCTCCTGAGTTCACCCTCAGGATTCTGATGCAGGGCAAGACATCCTGATGGCTTTGCAAGGAATTAGACACAGACAAGCTCAAGGAAAGGAAAAGGGCTGGGTTGTGTAGAAAAGTGCTTGTTGTATGGGCAGCAGGAGGCAGCTCCAGGAGTGGGAGGTGAGAGAAGGCAGCACGCTGGGAGTGGGAGAAGGCTACAAAGAAAGTCAGCTTTGAGAGAGGAGAGTGAGGAACATAAGGAATATCACAGTGTGTGGGATGAGATGAGAACAGAGATGTAGGTTTTTGGAGAACTTTAAAACAATTATAGGTTTTTACCATGGGAGGTTCTGTTTGACTAGATCAGAGCGCTCGCTTCCTTGTTACGTGCCTTGAATTGAAGCTTTCTTTGAAAGAGCTTGCTAACACTATTCCATACTTTCAATTAACATTTTATTTAAATGCTTTAAGATAGTTTCTAGATATATTAAAGGCTTACTGATGAAATCTTGAATATAATTTACATATCTAAGTCACATTTGCATTCAATAACAAGACAGCTTTCCAGTATGGAGCATGCCATCAATAGCCCCCTTTGCGAGCATCTTGTTGAGTTTCCCTAGCTGCAGCATTCATTTGAAATTCAAAAGACTACAGATTTAACTGGAAAAAAAAAAAAAAAGGAGACAGTGATATCATCAATGATAGTCATCTTTTTCAAATTTTAGGGGAATGCATTGCAGAGTACCATTTAAACATGTACATGGTTCATCCACCACTTGGACATACCCTCAGGAGATTCACAAGAGACACAAGTCTATTTTTTGTTTTAATATTCTTTGCCATTAAAAAGAAGAGGAGAAAGTGTTCATACCTTTCCTACAAATAAAACACAGAGTGTCAGTATCTTTCCACAGTACATCTGCATACTTCCTTGGGGGATTTTTCATTATGAAATCATATCTCAGTTATCAAGTCTCAGCACCATAAAGCACATATGGGATAAGTGATAAAAGCCCTATTTTCTTTTCTTTTTAAATTTATTTTTTCAATCATGGAACACCAGTAAAAGAGACTGGTGGTTGAAGCAGATATTTCAGGAAAGCACATTTTGAGAATTTCTACATGTAAAGAAGTCTAAAAAACCTGGTGTGAGAAGCAAATGATGACTGATGTATTGATGCCTGAGAGCAGCAGCCCACTGGTGAATGTTGCACAGGCAGCACTGGACAGAGGAAAATCGTGTGCAACTGTCTCTAGTTACTCTGAGATGTTCTCACACAGCAGAATAATATCAAAGATGGGTTTGATGGAGGTTTGGGGCTTTTTGTTTTGTTTTCTGTGTCTTTTTCTCATATTCGTGTGATTTTTCTCATCTTTGACTTGATGCTTCACCATAAGATTTATAGAGACCATAAATCCTATAAGCCTCTAGAAGGTCAGAAGAGACCAGCTTTGATGAATTCAGGCTATGGGGCAGGCGGGAGAGAATTTGTGGCCTTTCCTTATTTATTGGTAGTCCTTATTACCTTATTTATTGTTTTTGTGAACTCTTGACACAATTCTTTAAATCTGTGCTTTGTCTTACAGAATAAAGTTAATACAAAGCTAAATTTATGAAAGGAAATGTGGTTTTGCTTTGGTTAATTCAAAAAAAACATCACAGCTGAAAGTCAGAAAACTGGACATTCCTATCTCTTGAAAAGGTAGAACAGGAGGAGTTATAAAAGCCGTAAAAGCACAGAAAACAAGGATAGAAAGCATTGCCTTATTCTCTGAAAAGAGGTTTGTTCTGGGGTTGAGAATATTTTCTTCAGATATTTCTTTCCAAGACTGCTTTTCTCAACTTTGCCAGCCTGTTTTACACTACAGATGCCAGATAATTCCAGATGAAGAGACAAACCACTGGCTTTCTCCTAAACAACATCTCTTACACTGCTGTAAATATAAACAGCTCCTGCCCTGTGTTTTCTCTTATCCAGAACCATTAACAAAGCACTCCACAAGCTGATAAAATATCACCTACTTAAGATAAAAAATTGAAAACCTCCTATAGAACACAACCAAACTCACATGCCAGACTTTCAACATCTGCCTGAGATTTGAATTCTTTTTCAAATGGGTGAATAACTGAAAATGTCTGTTATGTCCCTGGCACAGTAAGATGAATTCATGATGGAAATTTTTTTCCCATTTATGTCATATTACCTGATGGAGCTGCTGAAGAAAGTCAATCACTCACAAGGCAAAATGGAAGGCAGAAGAAATGAGGCTGAGTCTCTGGCTGCCTTGCTCTAACTATACAGCACTACAAGGAAGTACAGCTGACAAAGGTCTTCTCAGTTCTTTAAAGAAACTTTTAATTTATTTATTTATTTTTTAAAATCTCCTTGAGTCCTTGCCATTCATCAGACATTTTTTTTTTTTCATTTTTTTTTTTTTTCTTACAGAAAACTTCAAGCAGTCTAAAACCCCTGCATTAATTCTGAGAGGTTCAGAGACTGGAGAAGTACTGGGGTTGTGGCACGAGTTCACGCACAGCTCCACCAAATCAATATCCCCTTTAAACCACATTGCTCTTTTTCACCTTGCAAGTTTTGAAAGGGAAGACATAAGTTGCTGCTTTAACTGAATGTTTTTCTCATATGATTTCTTTTTCCATTTCTGCATGTGCTGCATTATCCCAAGGGATTCTGTGGGGTTTTTTTTATTCCTGCTCCAGCTACAGAACTGTAATTTCCAGAGGCATTCTCCAGAACATAGAGGGAAAGCATCAGCACTGCATCATTTCTATAGGAGAAAGCTAACAAGAAATGCCAATTAAAAGTTTCTGCTACTGTACATTTGATTCATAGTGGAATGAATACTGTCTTTGGAAGTAGGAGGCAGCTGTCAAACACAGCTCTGGACACAATAGTGCAGCTCCTCTGAAGAACAGGTCATGGGGGGGAAATCAATAAATAAAGTACCTTCATCATTAATCATTTTCTGAATTTTTAAATCATCCAGAACATTTACAAGTTGTTTTTCAGGTTTCTTTTATTCTCCAGTGCTCAGCTTGCAGCCCATGCTTTGGTTGCACAAGTTTCTGCTGATACCAGAACTGGCTGCTGCACTGAGCCCGGAGCCCCTCTGGGGTCAGGGGGCCAATATCTGTTCTGTTATTAGAGAAATTACTCAGGGCAATTTCACAGTTCAGCAAAACAGACTTATTGCTTGTATGCACTGCGTGTGCATGCCTTAACAAGCACTTAAAGTTTTTCTACTTCTGTTCCTTTGCGCAAATATTCATCTTTAGCAGTTTTAGAAATGTTAGTGAGCATGACTTCTTTTACTACTTAACTTTAACAAGGAATTACTACCTTGCATATAATAAGGTTTCTAAGGAGTTGGATTTCCCATCTCTGCTATAAATTCGGAGGCAAAAAAGTAAACTCTATGCTTTAGAGAAAAACAAAAAAGAAGTAACAGGTGGCTTTTTAGTAACCTGATTGCTTTTATTATTACATTGTGAATATTCAGTGTTAGCAGCAGCCATCTCTTCTTGCAGACTTCTTTCCAAATTCAATTGCTCTATCCCAGTTATCTCTGCAGAAATAAACAGGGGCAGGACCAGGGAAACTCAATGCTATTTCTGCGATATTTTATTTTATTTATTCTCAATGAAAATGAGAAGGTCTTTTTTACAGCTGCACAGCCTGTAATGTCAGATCCAAGCAATCAGCTAAAAAAAAACCCCCACAGTCACTTTGCAGGTTTGAAATATAAAAACAAAAAAGAAAGAAATCAATTCATGTTGTCACAGCCTATCTAGAGTCATATTGTCTCCAGCCGTTGATAGAAAATGAGAACATCTGGGGATTCAATTACTCATGACATGAATAATAATATTTCATTTTTGTTAAATGAAACTTTGTAGTTGCAGGAACTTCTGCCTACTGCTCCATGCAATCCTGGAATGAAAGTTACCAGCGACTGCGACAAGCCACAGTTCCTTTGGCATCCATGAGCACATCAGTGCAGGTGCATCTGCATCCCCCAACAGAAAAGCTTAAAAGAGAAACCAAATTTTGAACAGCAAGTTAAAAGATGGGCTCCCAAACTCCAAGCATAGAAGGTTTCCTAAATGTCACAGGTACTTTTTAAGAATCTGAATTAATAGCCTGGTTCAGAAAAGCACCCTTATCCTTTGAAACAAAGTCGGTGACACCTGCAGTTGTCCAGCACTTTCAATTAACCAAAACCATAGCTCTAAATAGTACTGGAGCAATTTAGGGTCTTCTTTTAAGCTTCCAGTTGATGATTCTCAGTTCATGTTTCAAGAGGATGCTACCAAAACTTGGCTGCTATGTGTTTATTCTTCTTTCTCGATCAAGTAGAGCTGTCTATAGTCTCAGTAGCAACATTGGGATCAAATCAGAGGATATTCATCTCACAGAAATGAGTAAGCAGCAATACTCATGCTGAAATTGCACTGACTTGTGTGATCACTCTGATATCAGCAGGACTGTTCTCCAAAATTAAGCATGTGAACCATCGTGGCATTTGTATCTAAAAGTTCAGAAGCAAACTATACAGAAAGGGCTGAAGTTTCTCTGCTTTTAGGGTTGTTTTTTTGTGTCAGGTAAAGCCTAGTCTTGTTTTCCCTCTTTCTTTCTCCATGGGCATTCATTAAGGTTAGATTACAGCAGACAGCCATGATTTGCACCCACCTTACATCACAGCTTTGCAGAGCCTTAAACGTTCCCTGCACAAAATGATGCGGGAGCTGTAAAAGTTCCAAAGGGTCTGGATGAAAAATATTTTCCATTATAGCCCAGTGAAAAGAAGCACCACGCCGGCACTTTGCTGCTGTAGAAGTGCTGTGTAGGGCACAACTTGCAAAATGCACTGGGAGAATGCACACAGAAAGTGGGGTAGGTCCTCTGCGGCTCCAAACTGGCAAAATCTCCCTGCCAGTAAGAGAATTACTGCTATGAGACACTGCTCCCAACTCAGGAGTTTGGGGCTCAGGGTCTGCTGCTGACCACAGGAAAACCTTAGGGGCTGCCTGCTTCCAATGGCGAGACATAGGCAGAAAAATGGGCACCATCTCACAGAAGCAATCTCAAGTCAGCACCCTCAAAAAGTACAAAAAAACAGGCAGCAATTACTGCTTGCAGGTCTCGTGTCTGGTTTTATGCAACATTTCTAGTCCCACTGCGCTCGTTGCCTTTTAAAAATGTGTAACATTTATGGACTCCAGTAAAAATGTTTTTAATATAATGTAGATGAAGTATAAAGTGTTAACCTTGAACACCAGGGAACGTGTTAGGGTTTTTTTTTAAACTGCTTTCAATAATTTACTGAGAATTGTCTAAGATTTGCTTTTAGTTTATAGCAAACCTTTTGGAAACATTCAAATAGTCGCAATTTTTGTAAATGCTACAATAGCAGTGATTTCATAAATAAAAGCAATGCTCAGAAGGCAGAAAATGTTGAAGAGAGCATTAAACCAGAGTCTCTGCTGTCTTAGGAACAGCAGTGTGGATTTCCTGACATTGGCCCATCCATGTCTCTTGCAACTGCTTTTCTGGGACCAATGGCAAGGATGACGCTAAGAATGCTGTGTATGAGCAGTTCACTTCTAACTATTTATAAAACATATGATATAATACTCTGTATTACATAATGTATGACACATGCTTTGTTCATGCTACAGCAAAGGTACTAAGATAAAGCTTCTCAACTCTGCCATGTTAACAAATCTCCCCTTGACTTCAGTTGCTGGTTTGCTTCTCCAGAAGCTGATGTGTGCATACTTCTCTTTTCCTCCAAAATGTAAGTTTATATCTGGACTTATTCCCACAAGTCTCATCCTTTGCACTGACTTCCTAAATAACGTTATTCTGATGGGTCTGAGAGCTAAAATCACTCTTAAGTAAAGGATACATAAATCACTAACTTGGAGCACGTGTATTTCCATGAAGCTGGGAAATAAAGGGAGGAGGGGAAAACAGTCTTAGTATTTTATGTTGGTTTCATTTGCTGTTTCTTACATTGGAATGGCATCTCAAAATCCATCTGTAATGGTGCCTTTCTCTATCTTCATTCAAACCCCTTTTCAAAGGCCCATTTTTTGAGCAAACCCAAGAAATACCATTCCTGTATCAGTCAAGGATCTCCACAGGCCAATGTAAATTTGACTTAAACCAGCCAGGTATTGCAGCGCTATTAAGTGGGACAGATAATGAACCTAAATAACTGCTCAATCTTGTTAGTGTGGCCATCATACACCTTCCATGTTTCTTCAAGCCCTGCTGCTTAGCATTCATACTGCCTGATTTGAGACTAAAATTAGATTATAGGAATGCGTGCTTTTTACAAGAGGTCTTCTATTTGTTCCATAAAGTATTTAGTACTCTTTAGGCACTGTATAAATAAAAATAATCGCGATCTTGGAATTCACCTTCAGGAATGGAAATGAAGAGATCTAAGTCCTTTCATTTCTACTGCACATTATCCTCATTGGGCACGTTTAGCAATGCTTTGTAAAACAAGTTAAAAAGATGCTTGGAAGTCTGGTTAAGGTGAATAACAGAAAAAAAAAAAAAAAGAGAAGGGAATATGTCTCTAGTTTTAGAGCTTCACAATAGGGAATAAAAACAAAAGCTCTACCAGACTTTTAAGATAAAAATCTGCTGTCAAATTCATTAGCGTTTGTGAGGGATGCCTACAATTGCTGGGGAAAAATGGCTGTGGGTTCCAAACCCAAGACTTTGAGTAAAAGCACTAACACTGAGTTTTAAAATTCAAAGGCTATGTACAATTAGGAACCACTTCAGGATGCTGTGATTTCTGAGGGCTCTGCACTTTGAGAAGAGTTTCTGTGTTCTGGGTCAGAGCTGTATCAAGTCCAACAGTGATTTCCGTCTGACTTTTTCCCCTCCTTCCCAGGATCTATATTTAGGACATAAGTACAAAATATTGAAAGTTTTTTTGAGGTTAAGCATGCCAATGTCCTCAAAACTCCGGCAGGGATCAGCTTACGTCACTCGACACTTTAACACTCATAGAAGTCGGGCTGCTCACCTTAAATTAAAGCCATCATCAGGTGAAACATCCAGTCTGTGCTATTTCCCCAGGCTCCATTTTTCAGACAATGGAGAAAGAAAAACAATTCCCAAGGGTATTCACCTTGTCCTGAGATGAGGCACCTATTTCTCTCCATTTCTCCCCCGGTTCTTTAGACTTGTGATGGCTAAATTTCGGCAATGTGAATCCTGCCAGTGGTATCTTAGCAATTTTTGAATGCAAGTCATCAGTAAGCACATATGGATAATCACCTCTATGCTCCTTAGGCTCCTCTTAAGATTTTAAAAATATCTCTTTAGAAAGGGATCAGATTGCACATAAGTGTGTTTTAAGATTATCATTAGCTGCAAAAAACATATTTCAAAATGGCTGTAAGACAACAACAAAAAAAGACACGCCGACGGCTACTACAAGGAATAGCTCCATGTTGCATTTTAATGACATTGAAGCTTTACTTAGGAAAATTAAAGATCAGAATAGTGAAGAGACCTTGTGTATTATTTCGTCAAAAACTCCAGATTCATTTACAGTAATATCAAACTTGTTACCATCCCAAATAATTACTGTAATTTATATTCCAGTGCCTCAAAGACCAAGCACCATTAGGGCGTTCCTCTACAGCAGATACAATGTGTTATAGGCAGTCCTGCTTTCAGTACAGAAAAGCAGCTCAAAGGGTAGATGAAAGGAAGCAATAATTCAAAATGAGCATCTGAGGCAAAGAGAAAGGTCAAACATCAGATTTTTTTACTTTTTTTTTTTTTAATAAGGGAGTGATTAGTGAAATTCAAGTCTCATTTCAAAATAACTACTTTCTTTAGAAAATAGCAGGCATCCAAATTATGGAAAATCTGCTCTTTAAGACAGTTGACTTGAGAACATTTAAATATCGAGGGCTGGAATCTTTTTCTTTTCTTTTTAATGATGTGGTTTAGGAAAAGATAGAAGATGATATCATTTCCAAAGACTAGCTCTGGATTGCTGCATATAGTTTGACATTCAAGATATTTTAATGTTATCAGCTAGCACTGCCTGCCATCCGGGATGAGCAATGTTTTCTTGACCAATTATTTATACGCCTCTAAAACAAGAGTGAGTTTTGAGAAGGGATTTATTTGAAGGCGGAAAGTAAAACTTCTCCATTAGAAGAGAGGATCACAACTAGGCTATGCCAAATATCTGCTTTATTTAAGGGAGAATAAAGCTTCAGCAAATATTATATGAAGGTATGGAAAATTCTGTCATAGTTTGGCAGAGACATGCCTGGTGTAGGCGGGTGGGTGTTCAAGCCTGACAGAACTGGCAAAGCAGCACCAGTGACATGAGAGGACATGAAAACATGAGGGGTGAAAGGTATGACCTGGTGTTCTCAGAGGGAGAGAAATTGCTTGCCAGAAGATCTCAGCTGGGAGGGAACCCAAAGAGCAAACACCGAAGGTAACCCCAGTTCCCCCTGTCCGTGCAAACCCAGTGAAGACGGCAATTGAGATGTCAGGTTGGTCTTTAGACCATGCCCCTATTACTGCCAAGAAAAAATCCTTTTCATTTCATAGTAATTAAAATGCTCATAGATGTTTTATTAACTCACTCAACAGAGCCACATAGATTTTATAATTCATCCAAGCACTTACAAGTAGTTACTTGTGTTAGGCTGTCAAGACAGAAATGATTCAAAACCTTGTGTACTGAGCTTCTTGGAAGACATATCATTCCCTAACACAATGGTATTAGAAAGACTGCTGACAGATAGTGATCAAGAGATTTCATTTTGCTTGTCATATGGTGGGTTGTCAATTCTTCTTTTCGCTTTAGATAAAAGCTTAGTTGCATTAGATTTCAATAATAGTGAAGTTGCAGGTTAACATTTTTCAAAAGCACCAAAGTGACTTCAGTACTTAAATTCTATTTTCAAAATGCTGTAGATACCTGAGAACAGAAGTCCCTACAGTAAATGGAACTGAGACATTTTTAAAGAAATTTATGGAATGGTGGAGAATAAAACCCCAACTCCAGAGGGTCATAGCTTGTGCCCTACTCCAGACCACAAGTTTAAAATATATTAAGTTTGTAGATTACTAAATTTCAATGACAAGCCAAGGATTTACATTTCCATTTTGAACATACTTGCTTGTTTTCACATCAATGTATCCACTGCAGATTTCCTCCCACACTTCTAAAAAAATTTCTAAATGACAGTTTTAAGATGGCCTTCACCTCAAAATACAAGTTTCCCTGAGTTTTGCTCAAGATTTAAGCAGGGACTTCAGCAGCATTTCTACAAATTTTTCCATGAAAAATGTATATGGAAATTATTGGCTTGATTTTTTTCCCCTTATTTTAACAGCTTAGAAGAGGAAGTGACCATTTAAACTTTACTCCCCCCCTTGAGTGAAATGAAAAATTGAGCCAGTACATAAAAGCGGAAAAGTAGCCCAGATTTTTCTTCTGTTAATACTAACCTAGTATTAAGCAAATAAATAATCCATGTGGTTAGTCTATATTTAAAATATTTGTTCTTCTTTAAATATAAAGTAACTTTCACAGAAACAAACAGAAGTGGCTAGAGACTGAAATCATTCCTTTGAAATTGAAGCTGAGTATTTTCTCCTTTAAGCTCCAAACATCATCTCCCTCATGCCCACAGGGCTTCACACTGTGCTCCAGGACTCCAGTGCCTTCATTCACTGATCCCCTCGACTGCTGAGCTCAGAGGCTGGTCCAGGCTGGTCCAGGAAAGGCTGGTTACAAGCTCGGCTTCCCCAAGATTTTAAAAGTTTGTCTCCATTCATTAACTGTAATTTTTTTAATGGTGAATTTCTCAAGCTAAACTGTATTTCTTCTAATACTTTTCGTTTGCTCTGTTATTGCAGGCACTGACTATGAAACGTTGAGAGCAAACACAGTTTGAAACAGAACTGCCATAGCAGCTATAGAACATCCAAAAGGAAAAAAAAAATAGGCCAGACCTTTATTAAATTTTAAAAGTATGCCTTCACTACACTCTTGTAAAGATCCAAATAGGGTATTCAAATCTCTAGAGATCACCAGTATAATTTCTTTATCATGTTCCATTTAAAATTTAATTATGTAGTCTACAACAAGAAGTATCTGAGTACTCTAAATAGGTCATGCAATGAACAACTTAATATTATTGTAAAGTTTTCCTTGTGAAGATCTCTTCTTTGATGTGCTGTTGCACACAGAAAGCCTTTCTTCGAAAAAACAATATACATTCATAGCTATAATAATGTCATTTAATATAAAAATTGTAAAGCTTCGTTATCACATTTTAGGTTTGAATTTTCAATTCATTCTCTAGCCTGAGCTTCCTGAAACCATCAGAAATAACTGGTAAATTAGAACTGACACAATATAATTGTAGTGAATATTTTTATATCTTTCTACAGGCAAAGTTAATCTATTATCTTTCCTACTAAATGATGTCCACCAACTCACATTTTTCTATTTTTGCCTATCAGTGATACACATACTTCAGTGGCAAGAAGAAGGGTGATTTCTTCTTCCTCTTAAAATATAATCATTAGAGGACCATCAGCAGTATTTAATGGAAAAAGAATATATTAAAAAACCACCATTTACCAAGACACTTTGTTATATTTGCTTTTTCAAAAAAGTGCACATATGTAACCTCTCTTGATTACCATTGAAGATGAGAAATTTTTCAAAATATACTCCTCTGTACTTTTGACTAATTACAGGGCTTTATGGGAGTGAATCCCTAATTCCACCTCTTTAATTGAACTATGAAAAAATCAGAAGGGGTTTTTGAGAATTGTTTTTGTTATAACAACAACAAATTAATACCATCAGTGCCTAAACTTTCTTGAGAGCCAGACAAAATATTCCAAGTACAGACACATCTGTTCACATTTACGCCACTTGCAGTGAAAATCCTTTCACCAGGTTTGCAAGTGTGTGAAAATGATTTGATCAATCCTGGCCACAAATATATCCAAGAGTCATTAGCTCTGGGAAAAGGCAATGTGCTTGCCTGGACAAAGGAGAGTTGGGTTTCCAGTGTTACAGAGGACTTGCTCTGCCCCACTGGACAAAATACAGCGATGGGAATCCCAGCAATGATGGGGAAGTGGTTATTAATTTTGTCATTTCAAGGTGCAACACCTAAAGTTTTATATGCTGTAAAGTGGTTTCAGGGTGAAGGTGGAAGAAGATGTGGGGAAATTAGACTATTTCACTGTTATGAATTAATAATAGCAAAACGATTCACTTGACGTTTGAAAGAAGAGCAAAAATTATTAGATTAATACATCACAACATAAGATTAAAAACCCCAAGGAGCTGTTTGCTTAGAGAAATGCAGGAACAGGTGAATCCTGGAGAAGGCTGGAGGACAAGCCAACCTGTGCCTAGCTGCAAACATTTGTTTTGAATCATGACAAGATCATTTGGTTTAATATTTATAACACAATTACAATGCCTTGTGCACATTGCTGGTATAATCTGATTTTACTTGTGACATCTTGCTGCAGTTGAAATTAAAGCCTTGTGGTAATAATTCAAAAAGCACATTTAGACAATCATTAATGGCAAGTACGAAACGGGATGTTTATTCAAGCACTTATGTGTCTCATTTTAACTTTAATTTGAAGTGGAATTCATTTCTGCAGTGTAAGGACTCCATGTTCCCAGTATATTAGCCCTATAATACCTCACCAAGTGCAGTGAAACTGGAAATATTTTAGGACTAAAACTAGTAAAAATTACAGCTAAGCATCAATATTGAAATTCCTGACCAAGGAGGTGGCCACTCAGTTTAATCATTTTTATTTGTGTGTGTGTGTGTGTGTGTGTGTGCATGAAGAATTGCAATTATTTTGCAAGGAAGAAGAACAAAATCTTTGGTGTCAGGTAGGCCTGATCACTGGTCAGCACTTCAAACACGTGGCAAAATTTCACCAGCATGTTTGCTTGCACAGTACGGATACCAAGTGACAGTATACCATAAAAAAAAAATTATCTATTAAATGAAGAAATCATATAAATCACACAAATTTGTATCAACAGAACAAAAGGATACATTACAGAGAGGGAAGTCATCATATAGAGTGAAAATAGAAATTTTTACAGCTTACCAATATAAAAAAGTCAACTAATATGCACCACACAGCCCCTAAAGAAAGGCAGATATTTTTTCCTCTGCCTTAGAATCAGGAACAGCTTGCATGTATTACCATGCTTAAAGAAAACCGTCTTTCGTGTCGAAATATTCTTTTTACATTTTATGTTGTTTGAACTACAACACTGCTTTAATCAGAGGTAGTAAAACCACCCTAAAACCTTAACCCCAGTGAAACCCCCTGCGCCTCAGAGAGCAAAACCAGTGGCAGAAGGTACAAGTGGACTGAGAGCATCTGTTTTTAACTCACCAGGCATCTCTGCTAAGTGACAGATTACCAGATCAGATTTTTTTTGTTTCCCTTCTCTCCACCGTTTTCTCTATCTGCATGATTACAGCACTTTATTGCATCCTCTGACAATATGTAGGCAGGTCTCTCTTCAAAAACCTCTATCGCAGCCTGGGAGTCTTGTCTAGTTCTATTATTTTATGAAAAGCTTTCTCAGCATAGAAGAATTTGGTCTAAGCTGCTTTCCTGCTTTCCAAATGAAAACGCCTTAAGATCACAGCGTTTTTTTCCTCCTACCTCCAAGTTTCCCTCCTCTCATCCCTCAGGTGAAATGTAAAGCAAAAGCCAAACCACCTGCCATGGGTATAATTGCACAGCTGGAAGGAAGCCACAGCTGGGATTTTTCTCGTCAGGTGCACAACTGTGCTGAGCCTCAAAGCAACTTCAACCCGTCGCTTTAAGCTGTGTGGGCTTGGCTGTGCCAGTACTTCAGTGTCATTTGTCTGTCTGTGGCATGCAGGGAGTGTTCTCCTCTCTGCACCCCCCGTTCTCAGTATCCCAGCAGTTTTCCTTAGGAAAAGGATCATGTTCTGGCTCCAAAGGTCGTGCTTCTTTCAGCACCTTCCAGACATTGACACACAGATGCAGTTTAGAGCGACTTGCTTACCTTGGTAATGTTCCAGACAACTCTGTGGCAGTCTCTCTGAAAGACACAAAGGGAGGAAAACTTAGTTTGTGTTTTAAACAGCCATAAAACTTTAAAGATGCCTTTATACTGCTTGTATTTTATAGGAGTGCAGACACACATCCACAGCTCCGTACGCAAACGCGTCACTAGCGGATGAGATGCCCCCCGATCATATACAAAAGAACGTGAAAAAGCAGATGATGGAGTGTGATCTAAGGATCTCATCAGAATCAAGTTCTCCGTGGTACAATTACTCATTTTTTTAGGCATAAAATTATCACTATTTCAAATGCCAGCACTGCATGATCTTACACAGACAAAACGTACCACTGGGCCAATTTTTCAGTGGAAAATGTTCCCTTTTATTTCAGTGCTGCAGCAAAAGCAAGGCATTAGACAGTTCTACAGTCAGGTTATGCGCTGAGAAAATACCATGTTAATGTTAAATCTTCTTACGCCCGTCTTAAACAATAGTTATTTTCCAAATATGTGACTTTTCATCCAATTTACTTGTCTGAAACCCTTTTGTGGGTGTGCAATTTGCTCAAGGGAAGCTGAGTACGAGATAGTGAAAGTGGGCTAATGTAGTGGCATGTCACATTAAAGCACAGTTAAATACATTACCATTACCTATGTACACAGTCCTTAAAATACATTCCAGATCTACCACCACTGCATGTCCTTGTTTCCCTCCCCAGCACATTTGCCTAGACCTTATCCAAGCATCAGGAAAACAGCTGGATAGCTCCATTTCTCATTTCTCTCCCATACATAGGAACTTTAAAAAACAGCAAGGAAGCATGAGGGGGCTCATTGTTTTAGCTCATCTCATTCCACAGTTTTTTTGTCCAGTTATAAAATTTGTGCCTAATATATAAATTTGCTGCATGAAAGGTGACTGGTTAGTTCATACACTGTTTGCTTCAGCTGAGATACAAACTGCAGAATTTCACATCTGTAGATGGAACTTAGGGTATAGGACAATTCTCAACATAATATTTTGTTATTATTTACAGCAGAGAAAATCCTTCCATCCACTTTTACAGCTGGAGGGGAATCTTTTTTGTAAGGGGAGGTGGTTGCAATTAAGATAGGTCCCAAAATCTTCCTCGCCTTAACAATTTCCAAAATTATGGATCTAGTCATTTCTTTGTATGGAACCGACCCTGTACATTTTTGTTGCAAGAGTATGAACCTTATATATACAGATTGAACTCCAAAGCCTAATTTATTTATTAATCCAAAGGAAAAACAATAAAGAAATATATTTTTGAAGGCTCTTCTAGAGTTTCCCCATGTTCTGAAATTACTTTTCTTGATGGGGCATCTACAGAGTTAATATATGAAAACCACAATACTTCAGAGCTCCTCTTCAGGAGGTCTTTCTAGATCCCCCATGCTTTTTTGCCAATATATGAACTATGAGTAGCTATAAGGGTATAATTTTTTTAATTATAAATTGTTATTTTTTTAATTGGACATCCCACAGTGACACCCAAGCTTTTTCCTTAATGGTTACACTGACAATTGTAGTCTCCATTTCAGTGTCAGGGGAGATGAAATGGTCCCTCTAAACACTCATGGCTTTGCATTTTCAGAGTCTCTGTCTCCAAGCTGTGCAGTTTGCTGGGCACAGAAGGTTGCCTTAAACCTCCCAGTGCTTTGCTTCAAAAGCCACAGATCAGAACTGTGTTCAGTGGTTGCAAAGAAGATTAAGCAAGAAATAAAAAATGGCTCACATCCTTTTCTTGCATGCACCATTCAGCAGCAGTCCAGCAGATATTTAAGCCCCCTCGGAAAAACCAGTTCCCACCCCAGCTAAGGCAGACAGGTCCATATTTAGCAGGTATCTGTGATGAACAAAGTCCATGATTTAAACGACATCAAAGGTGAGAGCCAGGAGCAAGAGGAAGTGAATGTAAAGAGATAAGAAAATGAAATTATAGTAGAGCAATACAGACTTGGTTTCTATGGGGTTATTTGATGCAGCTGTACATTTTAGATATTTTATTTTCATTAAACTCCTGCACATTGGTATCACACCGCCTTATTTTCCAAGCCCTACCCATGACTTCTACAGTTCAAAGAATTAATATGATATTTTTTGTAATCTATCAAAGAACCGAATCACTAAATGGTTCCAACAGTCAGGACTTTTCCGCCTTCCACTGTTAATCCCAGACATCATCTCTTTTCATTGAAATGCTTTTTTTTGAAGGAAATAACCTGAATCTGGGCATCTTTTTGTTTCTTCTTCTAAAGGGGCTCCGTAGCCTTTAGCTACCCATTACTGTTCTAATAACAGAATGGCACAAACCTTATTGCTTTAGGGTATGGCAGCACATTTTATAAAATAGCAGTTGCTCATCCAGCTTAAAGAGACAACCAGGCAAATCGTGGGTGGGTACTGCAGGAAGCATCAAGAAGCAGAATCATGTAGGTTTAAAAGAGGATGTGAAACTGGAACCACACCGTCAGCTTCTGAACAGAGCAGTGAGTGATTGGTGCATCTAAATTTCTAAAGATTTTCATTCTTGTTAAATAACCCTCTCTATAAGAGATGTTAGCATTGTGAAAACAATTATTAAATAGTCGATGCAGTGGTAAAAAAATCTGAATGTGATCAGAATGTTAAAAAGAGACACTGCAGGTCTTTAGCATATACATTTTTAATGTAATTAATTGTGTGCCAATTTCACATTTGGTCAGATCAAATTCCATTTTTGAGCAAAAGTATGTAAGGTAACGATTTTTGCAATACAGATTCAACTCAAATAAAACTCAAACTCACAAGTAAAAGAAGTCTGATTACTTTGCAACTCTCCAAAAATTTCACTGCTTTTCATCAACTCAGTAAACACTTATACCGTAAAAACAAATTAACCCTCCTTTAGATTATGAAACTAAAAATATTATTTTCCCAGAAAACAAACACAATTATCCCCACCATGCCATTGGAAATAAATGGTACATGGACTGCTGAAGATGGTTAATGTCCACAGCAAGTGTTCCTATAAATACCAGGAATTGAAACACCACTCTATAAATATATTTCATGGGAGTTTAAAAAGGAAAATCTTTTGGAGCAAATTACTCATCAAGAAAACCCTTAAAGTTTATTTAAAGATAATAGACACTCATTCTGTAGTCATTCAAGAAACTGAAACTAGACTTATAAAACCAATTTTCAGACCCCTAGTACTCCCCAAGGACACACATAATAAATATAACTCAGAATTTACTGTATCTACAGGAAACAAAAAATTCTTGGATGGAAACAAGAGGATAATACTCAAAGGGAGAATGAATATAAGATCATGTATTTTTACATTCCTGCCTCTGATATGAAAGGATGACCTTGAAAAAGAGTGAGGATGGAAACTTGAATGCTTTGTCAGAGCTGCCCTGAATTCCACTGAAATCAGCTCCAATGCAAATGGGATGAGCTAATGCACAACAGTGCTAAGGCTGGGAGACGACCATGCTGAAGATGCTGGAAAAGCTGTTACAAGGAGGGTGACATTATGGAAGAGCAGGGCACTATTTCCAGGAAGGTCATTTACAATTTCCATGCATTTAGTGTTCAGCTACAAAGGACAGATTTGGCCCAACACGATCTGTGCATATGGAAGATGTAGGCGCTGTTGAAATCAGGAGGGTGCTGGGTAGGAGGTCTGCACCCCAAAATATTAGACTCTGCCATGGGGTCTTCCAAAGAAGCAAAATACAGGTTTGCAAATTGTTTCTGAGACCTGTGAGGAGCTTTGACCTACTGCAGAGGCTCTGCACTCTCAAGAGGACCATGTAGCTCTTATCAAAGCCCAGAGAGCCAGTGTGGGTGAACCAAGCACCACACACGCATTTTGTCATTTCTCTCTACAGGCTGAGAAATCCTTCCCCTAGGATTGAAGTAGGATGTATACCAAAGCAGAAAAGTAGAAATATTTTAGTCAAAACCTTACAGTGAAGTGGAAGTGGGAAGATCTGCATAAAGATCAGCAAACAGGCTTTATTGCCTAATAGTTCTGTTTAAAAAGAGTTGTTCACGGAAACTTCATAATATCTGGAAAATGTTGCGTTTGTATTAAATGTTTTGTTCACTGATAAATCATATGATGCTCTGCTCTCAGAGGCTGACTGGCAGCTGTTGTTACCCACCTACATGCAGGATTTGTCACAACACAGCTCTGAAGTTTGACTCTGCAACACTTTGCAGTTTGCCCAGAGAAGCTGTGGTTGCCCCATCCCTGGAACTGGCCAAGACCAGGTTGGATGGGGCTTGAAGCAACCTGGTCTAATGGAAGATGTCCTGCCCAAGGCAGGGGAATTGGAATGAGGTGATCTTAAAGTCTCTTCATACCCAAACCATGTGATGATTTTTGCTGTGTTTCCGCAGAGATGTAAACCGAGGCACAAGAGACAGTGCAGGTTTTCAAGGGCAGCTGAGGTCATCTGATGTATACCGGGCTAAATGCAAGCCAGTAACCTGAGCAAGGACCGAGTTCAAACTATCCAAGTCAAGACTATAGTTGGAAATCATCTTTGAGTTCTGCAGGATCATGACCCTTAGTGATTTGGAAGCTTTAGGTCTCCACCGAGAACAATTTTTGTTCTGAAAAGGAAAGCATATGGATTCTAGCTAAGCAATCTGTCGGGGTGCTGGGGAAGATGCAAAAAAAGGCAGCAACACATTCCTGCAATCGTGTTACCGTTCTTCCTTTTTCCATCTCACACTTTGGGGAGAGGATAAAGCCCGCCTACGGCACACAAGGCACATGAGGATAAGGGCGAAGCTGGAGAAGGGATCTGCATGGTGTGCTAATAAGAATGCAGCTCAAATCCAAGCAGAGAAGCCCCAGGATGCAGAATAGGGGATTCTTCCAGTTTGGAAAGAGAAGTGTCCTAATCCTGAGGTCTTGGTTTTAGGCATCAGAGCCAGCAGTCAGCATTTCAACACAGAGGTTTAAAAGCTCCTGTCTTCTCCAGAACAGGTGAACATGACCCCTTTGATTCCCTGGGATGCACAGAAGCAGTAACTTCCATCACCTGAGCTCATTTTCCTTAAAGCACAAAAAACCCCAATAAGTTAAGCTGATATTTCTGATTTGGGTGAAACATTCAACCCTTTACTAAACAGAGTCCCACAACTGACACAAGCATTGATCTTACTGGAAGGGATATATTTGTAACCAGAAAAAAGTACGTGTTGAAGAGAAATGACATATTTTGGATGACGACTTGAAAAGTTATGGGGTTTTTTTTCCAGGGATATTCACTGTGGGCACAACTGGATAATGCCCAGGGTGCTGATGTGTGTAACAAATTGCAATACTGTTGATAACTAGGAAGTTCTACCTTGAAATTTTTCCAAATATTTCATAACCATGAGTTGTTCTTTGCTTTGCCCCAGGGGCAAATCTGACTTGCCAGAACAAACAACTCACCTGATGCTTTTGACCACTTTTTCCTGGCTCTGCCTACCAGACACTGCACTACTGACTGAGCAACACAAGAAAGGGTAGAGAAGGCTACAAAATTTGTTGTTGAACAACACCCCTCAACCAGACCACCAACAAAGCTTTTTTAATTGTGCAGTCCACGATTGCAGACACTTCTGTGCTCCTAGAGAAGTGCATCGGCACTGTGGCAAAAGACAGCCACTAATTGTCAGTACAAAGCAGAACTAAAGAAAAGTTTACAAAGGGATAGGAAGGATTTTCCACTGAAAGCAGGGGAGAACAGCTGAAGAGGAACTTTAAATTCGCTTTAAAAGAAGGTTGTATCAGGAGGAATATAATTACTTTCTTGGAGTTTCACCAAGACTTGGGAGTCAATGCCTCTGCTCTTGCAGAATGGTGCAGTGGGATTTTTAATGACCACAAATGGTCAGGACATTGATTTCACATTCCAGGTGAAAAATGGCACCTTCAAAGACACGTTGTTGTCTCTGCTCTTCCTAAAATCACACTGGGGACTGCGTCTGCCTTGACTTGGAAGAATTAATAGTGTGTATTGAAATACCATTGTGAGACACAAGATATTTCACTGCTCTTAAATAGGATAGATTTGTTAGCATGCAGCAACGCAAACTGGCTACATTTGGATAAAATATAGGGTTTAGATTCTGAATTCAGTTTTTCTATGATTAATTTGATAGATTTCAGAGAAGTCTTTCTTTTCTCTATATCACTTGCTTTTTACATATTTTTTTGTTAGAATTGTTCCCTGTGTCAACTAGAGATCAAAATGGTCAAAACCAATTTCATCTTATAAAGCCCTTAAACTAATAAAAACTACCAAGATTTCAAACTGATACTTCTGTAAGTATTTTATCTTTCACACAGTAAGCAGCAAATAAATACAATGCCATTTTAAAGCTTCACACCGGAGCTTAGCTACCTAACAAGGATCACACATTTGCAGCAGAAACTCTGCATAAACAGTTTCTGAATGTGCTATTTAAGTACAAGCTAAATACTCTTTTTTTAGGAAGTGATGTAACAAGTTCATATGTAAAAATCTATTTCTATGCAAGCTGACATTCTGCGAGATTAGTCGACTGAGATAAAGGACATGAGTAAACATGCTTGTTGTTTTCTCCCACGATTATTTTTAAAAGCCGCATTTTTCAGTATTCTAAATTTGCTACTTCTGAATTTTTTATTCCTCCTTAGGTACGAGGAAAGAAATCTCTATGTATTCATTGATAACCACCTGCCACAAAAAACTGTTCAAGTCCAGTGTACATTCTGTGTACAAATAATACCCCAAATAAAACCTGCCCTCATCATTTGTGACTATTTTAAAATATTTTGTAAAAAATTAAGTTTTGGTTTAATCTTCACCCCAATGTTTTTGAAGACAACAATATTATAACTTACAAGTTAAAGCATAATTCAGGCCAAATTCTCACTCCTTGCAATTTACCTATGACTCCCAGCTAAGATCTTGGCCTCTTGTCTAACTACCCACCAAGGACACCAGATGAAACTTCTCTTTCATACACCTGTAGCTCTGGTATTAAAGAGCAAGACAGAAGAAACACAGCAGTGTCCATTTTAGAGACTGGTAATGGGGGCACGGATGGGATGCAATTCAGCTAGAGTCATTAGGGAGAAATGCCGGGGCATGGAGAGAAAATGAAGAAAGATCCTGCTCTGGTGATTTGCTCCAAGGTCAGACTCTGCCTTTGTGGATGTGGCTGTTGCCATGCATTTTCTCAGGCAAGTGCTGCATTTTGAAAGTTAACGGCTTGGAAATGAAGGAAAAAAGCACTACGGATACAGGGTCTGGCTCTCTAGGACACAGCAGGAAGAACATGGGAGAGAATCCACCATGGTACCAACTCCAACACCCTCACCCTGTTAGTACAGGAAGAGAAAGAACTGATGCACAGGCAACTGCCTCAGGGAGCTCAGTAGGAGGAAAATACCCTCTGTCTCTCTCCAAAATGAGAAGAAAGATCATCCAAAACAGAGCAGATGTTCCTCCCCATATGCTCATTGAACCTGCTGTAATCTCCCAGGGTAGAAAATCTTACAAGTTTGGTATTTGACGGACCTGTAGCTAAAGCCACACTGCCACTGGCGCAGTGTCACTTTACCACCATCTCTTCTCACTGTACCAAGGAAAGGAGGGGAATCACACCCAAAGTCTCAGCAGCAACTTCAGGTCAAACTTAGTTGCACAAATATGGAACTGCAGGAGAATTCTGGGCCATGTTCTAATTCTACAGAAGAATTATGGAGTCGTAAAATGGTTTGGGCTGGAAGATCATCCCATGGGCAGGGAACCTTCTACTAGACCAGGTTGCTCAAAGCTCCATCCAACCTGGCCTTGGACACTTCCAGGGATGGGGCATTAACAACTTCTCTGGGCAACCTGTACCAGGGCCTCACCACCCTCAAAGGGAAGAATTTCTTCCTAATATCTGATATAAATCTACCCTCTTCAGTTTAAATGTGTTACCCCTTCTATCACAACACTTCTCTTTCTTGTAGATCCTCTCTGGTACTGGAAGGTGCTGTAGGGCTGCATGGAGCCTTCTCTTCTTCAGGCTGAGCAACCCCAAGAAGCCATACATTCACAAGGTTGCATGAGACATATGAAGGAAGACACAGAAATTATTCAAGTTCTATAGATGGTGGTAGCCTAGATTTTTTTCTTTATTTTCTGACATGTTGTGTAAGGCTTCGGTAAATATCTTCTGATATTTAAGACTTTGTCATCCTCTTGTAGGGTGAGAGGCCCAATTATGTGCACCATTTAAACAAGTGTCCTTACAATGAGCCATTGGTTGGGTCAATGTTGATGTCTTCAGTGATGAATGCCAAAAAGAAAAAGCCACCCTAACAACTTTTTTTGTTTTCTCTTGATTGCCCACACCTCACTCTTCCTGCCCATATTTCCCTCACAAATCTCACAATGCCAACTGTTCAAAACTCTGGTGTCCCCTGGTGTCAGATATTTTCACTAATATACACAAACTTCAAGCCACTCAAAAAGTTTGGAGGCTTTATTTAAACTTATTTCAGAGAAGTAACTCTTGATTCTCTGCCAAGAAATGCCAAGCTTGGAAATGGCATCTCATCCTGGTCTCAAAATACTTTAGTGAAGCTAAACAACTTGGATACTTCAGCTATTATGTATTCAAATAGTGACTCATTTTCTTACCCAGTGCAGACTGGGCTGAGACAGACATTTGGGGATCTCTGAAATTTTGTGAAACTGAAAAACTTCTAGAACAAAGTGCTGAAGTATAGGTAACTTGGGAGAACTAACATACGTTAGGAAGGGGATGGTCTTGCTTGCCCAGTTTAGTATGCAAAAATACAGGAAAGGCAACTACCAGGGCAAAAACCACAAAACCAAAAAAATTTAAAAGACCTCAAAACCAACGAAAACACCCCATAAAACAACAACCCCCCTGAAAATCCCACAAATCTCCAGGCTTTGGGTGAGTGCAGGCTCTTTTCACTTTGAGTTTTGAGAGGGGTCACTCTCACTGTATTTTTCGACTCAGAAGGAGCAAATTCCAGAAATCCCACAAGGTCAACTCCTGCTGAAGTTCCACACTGTAGGAGGGATGCTGAGCATGGTCACACACTGTGCCACGGGCAGATGTAAACTCCCCTGCCTACACTCAGCTATGGAAACAGAAATCAGCTCTGATAAATGCTGCCATACCTTAACCCTGCCTCTGGAGAAGCATTCAATGGCTTTGGAAAAGCCTGCCCTTCTTCAGCAGACTTTTCATCAGATAGATACAGGAACTACTGAAAACAGCTTGTCTACCTGGAACATGAATGTTGCCAACATTTCCTTCAGACATCTGCCCATATTGCCTTTTCATTGACCTGCTGGAATAGTTACTTCCTTTTCCAAGGTGTTAGTACAGGTAAATTTACTTTTTAGCTCCTTTGTGTCCTGACATCTCCTCCTCGTAATCTAAAATACAATGATATCAGGTTGAAACATGGGATGGAATATGAAAAATGTAGAAATGACTATGAACAAGCCTGCCAGCCAGCAGTCTGTGTCCCATTAGCTACAGTTCTAAACAGTCCTCATATTATTTCCATAAATACTGCAGTATCTTCTGGAGTATCTCAGCACAAACTGCAACAGATGTTGGACGCTATTATTTCTTCATTCTTGCTCATTTGTTGTTCATCTGTTATTTTTTACCTCTTTTTTTTTCCTTCTTGCCACCTGTCCTCCCACAAATCAGAAATGTTAAAAACAACACAGTCAAGTTTTGTTCTTATTGGTCTGTCTACCACTGCCCAAAATTAATGGGACAGGAGAAGAAAAGAGATTAAGATTTAACTCCCTGTCTTATTTCTGACCTTAAAAGGATGGTTGAGTTTATTTTTGACAACCCTAACCAGAGAGAATAAATCTGCTGAGCTGTCCACCTCAGGAAGTACAAAAGTACCATTGTTCTCTAACAAGTTCATAAATGTTACTGAACATATCGATGGTGTTGTGAAATTATGATATAAAGTGTTTTAAAGTGTAAGTTACCAGTGATATAAATCTACAAGCAAGCCCTTTTCTCCCCAGCCACATCGAAACCCAAAGATGTTAAGATAGTTCTTTAATGGCAAAAACTATTAGGCTGCAATATGTAGCAGGTTCATCTATTAATCATCAGACCATTTATGTTCTGTAATTCTACCACAGTTAAATAACATGGACTACTAAGTACCTGAATCGGCTATTAGCAACCATTCCTGCTCATTAAAACTCACTTATTTAGACTTTAGCAATGGTAAATGTAACCAGCCCTGGAGGAGTGTCACTGTGCTTGGAAATGGCACATTAAGCTTCATTTACCCAGCTACACTCGAAGGCAGAGGGGGAAGGGAAAAATACAGTGACAGTCCATAACAAAGCTCAGAAGCTTTTTGAAGCTGCATTAAGAAAATGACAAATCTTACAAAGAGAGCCATAAAGCTTCCTCAAGTACAACAGTTCGGCAAGGAGCTATTTATCATAGTTTGTTGAAAAGACTCCTACGTTTGATACTATTGGACTGTGAGAGATGATTATTAAATGTAATTACAGAAATAGCACAGAAATAATAGTTTATTGCAGAGCATAAGCAACACTGTATTAACAAAGAGGAGTGGGGAACATGTTCAGCATTTGCAATGGTATCATTAGCTTTTCTGGGAACACATACACAAATTTATACACATTTGATTCCATGTTGGCTTCTACTAACCAGAATTATCCCTCAAGAATTTCTGATCTGGGTCAATGCATCTGTCTATACTTGGAATGAGAAAACAGGAGCCAAAGTGGATTGCTATTTGGGTGTCAGCTTTTATTCCTTTCCTACTTAACATAGATTTATTAAAAAACAATCACAGCCTGCTGTCAAGAAATACTGCTCACATTTGCTTATTAGCAGCCCTGTAATAGATACATTTTTTGCTACAGTGCTGCCATTTGAAGTGAATGATTTATTTAGAACATGCCAGTTATCACAAGATTCTCCACGCGGTAAAACAACAAGTTTTGATTTCTTATTGCTACCTGCAGGAATGAGTTTAATTTCTATTATACCTACACCTCGGCACGTTTGCTTGTGTACTCAGCCATCAATTTTACCTTTTCTTTTTGCTATGAGTGATTTCACCCAATTTCTTGATGTTGCTTTTCACTCTTGAATATATCTGCCACTCACTTCTTGTGTATTATTGTCCATCTTGGTGAAACTCCCTTTTTAAAACCATACAGTTCTTTCAGAGAGCCTTCTCTGCTGATTTGGGATAGGCATCCACACTTTTCTCAAGCTACAAAGGCAAAAAAACTTAGAAGCACAGCTTCTTGCAACTGGGGCTATAGTTTGTGCCAGCAAGCAGAGCAAAAAAACAACCCTGTCTCAGCAGTTCAAAAGATCCCTTCTGGTCCACCAAGTTTTAGGCTAAATTAACTCTGCCGCTGGCCCAAGACTGACACATTTTGCAAAACTCTGTTTTGGAAAGAAGGCATTCAGTGACAGATGGGCTTTATTTATTTTTGGGTAAAAGGAACAGCTTAAAACAGGTTGGGAAGATGGGAGAGCATCCTGGCACATCAAGACAAAGGCTGAAAGCATCTGACGTACTAAAGAGATGCACAAATTGCCATCACAAGACCGTGCACACGCTCATCGATAACGTGGTGCACACTGACCCCTGCTCCTTCAGTAACGATCTGTTTTGGAGCAGGAAATGCAGCCAGTAGTTTTGAAGCTCAGCAGCCTCCTTTAAGCATCTGTACTCCCTCTTTAGTTCACTACATAACGACAGCTTAATGTTTTACAGGCAAGGCTGCGCTCAAAAACAGGAGCTGCGTGCACTCGGCTGAAAGAAAAAAGTGAGGCTGTAAATCAGGTGCAAGAGAAGAAATCAGAGTCTACCTTTAGGCATTCACATTTCTGGATTTTGTTCAAAGCAGCATTTTCACATTGTCTAAAGACTCACGGGTTACATTTTCGAGGGGATTGAATCTAAAAAAACTTGTGGATAGATTTCTAACAAAGATGTTCAACCTTGCTGCAGAATCCTCGGGAGCTCGGCATGGATTATATTGAGATGCTTAAGAAAAAAATCCTGCTAGCCATCTATCTGCATCAGGAGATACACAAGGGCATTTGAGAAAGTCTCCCCTGGTTACACCACATCACTGGTGTAAAAGAAAACAAGTTTTCCTTTTGAAGGTTTTCGACTTGTTTGCAACAGACAAATCATTGCCGCAGCACTTTCCAACTGACAATTATCTTGCCATAATAGCCATAAAAATAAAATAGAATCAACATGGATGGAATTCGAAGTAGGAGACTTAAATTATACGTAACTATACTCATAAAACTGCACCTCTGCTCAAAGTTGCTCTGCACACTACACATATGCCAGGATCTCTTAATCTGCTGCTGATGTGCTGCATATTGCGGTCGTGTGCAATTACAGTTAGCTATAATTAAGAACAATTACTGCTTTTATTTCTCCACTTGTTCTTTAAAAAGCACAGTTGTAATAAAACTTCCCCCCCTCCCTTTTTTTTAAGGTGAATATAATTATACATCCCTATAACATCTCAAATAATTAGTTTCTTCTGGAACAATTTTCATTTTAACTGTCAGATCTGCCATCTATAGTCAATAGAATACATTGTAAAAAAATTCTATTATTAACCTTTTTTCACCCCATAAATCTGCAAAAGAACTTGAAGAAATTGAGAAATTCATTGCTTAAACATTGAAAGACCAAATCCAACTAACACCCCTTCCCCAGCAATACCTTCTTAATCATGCTGAAACATTATTATTATTATTATTATTGTACTAGCTAACTATAACAATAATAAATTAAAGTTGGATATTAAAGGTATTTGGCATCTCTCTATATTTTATAGGCTACTTTCCAGCCCTACTCTCATAAAAGAATCTCTCTACTGTATCTTTGTTTAGAATCTTCCCGTGATTACTAACCATGCAGACTGCAGGGAAAAGTAATTAAGTTTAATAGAAGCCACCCTCATTTTTGAAGCTGCCCTCAATTTAAGCCATAGAAGGAGAGTAATTAAATTTAATGCGTGCCACAGCTTTTAAATGAAGATATGGCATGTAAAATTCTCTCACTCTGTAACGCGTCTGTTCCCAACACTGCAAAATAAGTGTTGTGATGCAAAAAGATAGCAAACTACAACCACCAAGTCATGTTAAGCTTTCTTTTTTCACTGGCCATCTCTTCCAAAGGGAGAGGCCTTTGTGTAGATTAAGAACAACGTGATCTAAATCACTGGAATTGGGAAGCCTGCAGTGGCTTATCCATCCTTTGCCCATGTTTTCTGCTTTGATTAACTTTAGATGAAACTCTTGCAGCAGGGCCCACCTTTTACATGTTTTTAACAGATGTAACAGGTTTCCAACTACAGGACAGACCTCTGGCACAGACTTTGTTTACCAAAAGATCCTCCCCCAAAGTATCTGCAGTAGAAGCAGGGACTAATGACATTAATTTCCAGACACAGCCACAGACCTCCCATGTATGACTTCAGTCTTAAGTCACCAGAGGAAAAATCCAATGAAATTAGATACGGCTCAGTTATTTTCCCAAACAATAGTCTTACTACTTTTACATAAAAATTCAAATTGCAAACCAGGACTAATGAAAATATTTCACCCTTGCAAAGAGTAACTTACTGATGAGGAGCTCTGAAACTGAGTCATTTCCCTTCCCCAGCTCTGCAGGCTCTCTCTATATGTATAAACAAATGATTCCTTGCCAAGAATCACAGAACTTTCATCAACTGATTTAACATAAACAGGGAATTTGAAGACTTGAATTACTGTGCAAAAGGAAATATAGATACCTGACAGTCTGTTCAGAAGGTTAGACCAAGGTACTGAAATCATAATCAGTTCACAAAAGGGCTCCAAAACTTCTTCCACACATCCTCCTCTCCTGAACACACTTTAGTACCTTCTACTAGGCTTGAACAAAACTTCTAGGCTGAAAATGAGACCAGACATGAAAAGACAAAACCTGAGACAGATTTTCAAAGGTCTTTGGGTCCAAAGGCTCCCCCAAAAAACAAAGGAGTGGAAAAAAAGAGAAAGAAAGAAAAAGGGGGGGAAAAGTAGAGAGAATAAACAGAGTCTATTTCAATTTTAGAACCCACCACAAATCTGTCATGTACTTTCTCAAGAGAGGGGTTGAATACACTATTTTAGCAGTGTAGAGAACTGATACCTCTCTCCCTGATGCACACCCAGCATGGCAGAAACCTCTCTGTACACAAGTGAGACTCACATTTCATCTGGCATTTGTTTCTTTACCAGATAATCAAAAGTGAACACCCATAACAGGGAACAAGAGGCAACCAGGGTTTCATGTCTGTCTCTCTGACAAAGCCCGTGATCCTATATCCATTAATCCACAAACTATTCAATAAGCAGATCCACACTTCAAATCTTGAAGCCACTGCTAATATAAATTGCAAGCAATTTGAGAAAAAGAGACTGAATTTGTAGCTATTTTTAGTTTGAAAGAAAGAAGATATTTGTTTATCCATATCATGACTAAAAAAAAAGTTGGATTTTTTTGGTTTTAAAGTAAAAAAAATACTGACAAAATTGCTGTTTAAATTCTAATTTTTACTCAATTATATATTAAAGTGATCCTACCAGATGCTGGAACTAAAGCGATATGATTTTGCTATATTTATATCTAAGCTGCAAACATTTCAACATTTACAAAGAGAAGAAAGTTCTCTGCTAATGCCAGGAGAAGAATAAACTCAAATGCCATTGCACATGATGGCTCTTAATAGCTGGCACGAGGAGAGGAGAAATGTCTCTATAACAACAGTATCAAGGAGACACGTGTTGCAAATATCACATCACAACAAGAAAATTTGAAAAAAGGGTTTGTGGAGAGTGTTAACATGAGGACATAACATCCACATGCTCTCAAATGCTCGGGATGGATGCAAACCAAGGCAAGCAGTGGTCTATTTCCTCCTCTCCCCTAATCTGAAATGCCTCTTCCCATCCAAACCACCTGCTGTTCGTGCCTTCTGCTTTTCTCACACATTTCCCAATCAATACTTAGGCCCTTCTGCTGCTGGCTACCAAAAAGACAACTCCCACTCTCCTCTAATATGCCCTCAGGAGCTTCGGCAGAAATGTGGGTTGTGGACCGGCTGGACAGAAGATTAGGGGGAAAAAATTAAACCAAACACAAAATCAAATCTTCAGGAGCCTCTCTCCTCAATTCCCACCCACAGTGATTGCTAGGCTTAAAATATAACCCTCATCCCTCATCTCGTCTTCTCTTTGAAGGCTCTGGGTCTCGTGGGGTCCTGCTGCAGTTGGCAAGTGCTCCAAATGTTGGTGGGATGCAGCTCAGTCTGTGATGCCAGAGCAGCAAGGCTACCCCAGGGCACCGGCATGCGCCACTCAACTGGTTAAAAATTGAAACAGAGCAAACGGGAAATCTTTTAACAAATGCTTCGAGATTATGGAGCACACGTTACAGCTGTAACCACCCACAGTTCCCTCCTACAGAACAGAAACACTGACAGCAAAAACCATTCACTGCAGAAGCTGAAAAATAACAAAAAATGCAGCAGTAAGGATGAAATTGAAGCCCATAGGTATTTTCTGCAAGAACTTCTGCAAAGAAAGAGGGGAAGTTTGCAAGACACAACAGAAGAGAAAGCACAGTCTTGGTTTGCAAAGTCATGAGATGTGCCAGGACTGGTGTGTAGACCTGCACTAATTATGGTGTACATCACCCATTTCTTACTCAAGAAGGAAATGATATTTTACTGCAAAATGGTGCAATAGTGGGTGGGAAGGGAAGGACAGCCTCTTCTTTTTGTTATTAAAAATAACTAAACTAGACAAAACCTCAGATAACCCTAGTTCAAAAATTTTTCAGGTCTGCGAGGACAACGGAGCAAAGAGCAGGGATTCAATGTGCCATTCAGCAGGGAGAAGGGCTGAGCCTTCTCAAATGCTCTTGAAAAAGAAAAAATAAAAGACAAAATAAAAGCAAAAGTATATGCTTTCCACCATGGAACTAATTTTTTGTGTTCACTACTTGCAGCGATCATTCAGTTCCGTGGATCAAAAAAATCCTACTGCTACCAATGTACGTGGTCAATCAGCAGGATATTCTGTTTCAAATACGAGATCTGAAGTTGTTTCTTTGATTTTTTTTCAAAAGTACGACGTAATTTTCCCCTTCTCCCAGTGCCAATCATGTTCAGGTAAATGTTACAGCTTCTGCAAGTGCAAATTAAAGACAATTACAACCTGGCTAACCTACCCCGTCATTAAAATGCCTGGCACAACTCATTTGCCCGTGGAGTGGAGATTTGCTGCTATGATATTCACTGGAGTAGGGAAATGGTTGTCTTTAGATGCCATGGACATGCTGATTGCTCTGATCAAAGAAGGCAAAAATGGAAGTGCTTCGTTTGCCCCTCTAGGAAGGAGCACTGCAGTATAAGCGGAAGGATTTATTGTCATGTTAGTCACTAATACCATTTGAGGAAATAGCTTCGATCTGTTCCAAAAATAGCAACACAGCGCACGTGTGTTTAGGAAAAGTAAAGACCTGTCTTTCTGGTACCAAGTGCTTGCAGTGACCACACCAGCTGCACGAGGGAAAGAGCAGGACCAGTGACTTAAGGGTCTTAAGAGAGACACCTTAGGGGGTACTTCCAACTGATATTAGGGACTCCTTATGTGTGAGAACCAACTTAAGCTGTGGCAGGTGGAAAGTGGGTGCAACTCACAGAGCTGTAAACAAATCAATGCCAAAGAGAAAAGTACTGAGAAGAAGGAAAAATAACTATCAGCAGAAGTCCTCTAAAAGCAGTCTCAAATGCAGAGAACAGAAACCTCCAGCCCAACCTTCCCGTCCACAGCAGACAGCTCAACAACAGCTTATTTCCAGATGGGGAGTCTGTATTAGTGAGAATTCCCTACAGTTGCTTTATATTACATATAAATTATAGTCTCTTTGTGCCAGAAGCAACTCTTTTTGTTGCATTTACAGACAGCACAGAGCACAGCTATAGCTTTGAGGTGATGCTGTAAGTGTTTCAATAGGAAAAAAAAATCCCAGAACCAAACAAGGAAGGTTTCAATAGAAGTAAAAATTTCCTCATTGACGCTTTAACCTATTTAAAGTCTTTACTTGTTTAGGTTTAAAATTTTATAGTAGTGACAAAAGGAGAGGGACATTTTCCAGCTCAGTTCTTCAGGAAGGAGGGGAATCAGAGCAGCTCTGCCATCCTGCTGAGAGGTGCAAAGCTTTCTCAGATATTATTAGTTTATGAAGCCATGGGCAAAGCTCCTCATATACAGAGGGTGTGGGAGGTGTGAAGTGCACTGGCCTATTTGAACAACTGGGACATACCAGATGAATGAGTTGCAGCCCCTTGAAATCCTTAATAAAGCCCTCATATGCAAGGGCTGGCTGCATATAGTTACGTTTGGACCAGCTTGCCATCAGTGAAATTCGAGCCAGAAGACAAATCCCACAAACAAAACCCCCACTCCTTTTTCATTGAAACATGACCTTTTCATTTCACGAAATGTGTGTCAACTTAAATCTTGTCAGCCCGACCCCAATCTGTCCTATTCCCCGATTCTGTGGAGCTCTTTGCAGAAGCCATTCCCACCCCAGGCTACGATCTCGTCAGATCTCATAAGTGAAACGGGGCCAGGTCTTTCCAGGACTGCGGAAGACACCTCTGAGGGAACCCCAGATGCTTCAGGAAGTTCTTGGTCGTGACTCTCACACGTAACGTGCCTTGAGTTAACACCAAATCCACACCCCACAGCAACACTAAGGCCTAAGGCTTCTAAAACCCTCGTATTTTAAATAGGCAGGGCTAGAAACTAAAACAGCTTTTATAAACTCCAGAGACATCTCCCCATGTGCACAACAGTGACAGCTACATTATCATCTGTCAGCTATTGAAGTTCTCCCCTCATACTCTGATATTATCAAAATGCATGAGACTTTGCCCAGCTTTTTTAATAAAAAAGAAAAAAAAAAAAATCAAACCCACAAAAAACCCCCCAGAACCCAGCAAGTTGACTGTTGTTCTTGCTTTTCCCCTTCCACTGCTGAGGTTTATCTCCATGCTTCCACATCTTTTCCTGACAGAAGTCTCAGTGGCCCTTCCTTGTTTTACTTCCAATAATGTGACTTTTTAATTTTCTTCTATTTTTAGAGCTCTTCTAGTCTGGTTTACTCCCAGTACACAGTTCACAGTCACCTCCTCTTGCTTTTCCACTCACCTTTTACATCATGTTCCTCTTCCCCAGATTGCTTTATTCTGGCAATTCTGATCTGTCTTCATATACTTGCCTCCAGAAGTAAAGTTTCCTATTTCACCTTCCCTACTATCAATCAATGAAATTCAAACAAGTATTTTATCCATTTCTCAAAACTTTTTTAGTACATCAGGGCTGTTTCTTAAAGCCCAATTTCCCCCCAAACCATATCAGCAGGGAACCTGGAATATACATAACAACTTAATGCACAAAGTACCAATATATTACAATATTCAGCTATAATGAATTGGCACTTCAATTACTTCTTACTATGCTCATACTCAAGTCTATGTGTCACAGAGTGCTCAGGTAGAAGTTATTTTGACAGAGACTGCACCCTCCCTCTTATTCAACAAATGACAAACACACAATGTCCCAGAAAATAAAGCCAAGCATGAAGTTGGTACATAAGGAACAGTCAGTAATTTTATGTATGACTCTCTGATAAGGACTCAGCACAGGTATCAGCTATGATGTTAATGGTTTTCATCTTTCAGTGCTGTTTATCTGAAAGGTTCCCACATCACTGACTTAGGGTGGAGAAGAAAAGATTAAACTAGGAAGTATAACAGAGCTTGACCCTTGAAAAAAGGACTTTCAGCAGAAAAAAGAAAAACATTGGGAAAAGAACGATTTTCAAAGTGAGACATGGAAATTATAAATTCCTGTACTCTGTTTTAAAATGTTTTCTACACCAACAAAAGCCCAGATCTGTCTTGTTGAGCTGTTTAAAGCAAGCCAGCACATGTGAATTGTAGCTTTTTTAGCTATCACTAAATAAGCTCTGCTTGTTAAATTTCTAATCACAGGCTTTCCACTGTTTTCCTTGGTTATTATGTGAGATGCATTCACAGAGATCTCAAAGAACAGTTGGAGCACCACAGATATAGTACGTGTGTTCTCTGAAATTTCATTATGTATAGATTAACACCTCCAAACAGGCACCATCCCACACAATGGCAGCCAGAAGCAGAGAACAACAACAAAAAAAGCAAAGCCATAGATTTCAGACTGAAGTATTTCCTTGGCTTAGATTTGTTTTTTGAGTTGAGTTTACATATGTGAAGAATTAATACCTTTAGACTTCTTTTTTTTTAACAAGCTGTAGCTCTTTCTTTCCCCTATTATTTCCCTGAAAACAAACAAAGATTTTTATCCAACGATTAGGAATTGAAGAGATAAACAAAAACAGATCATGCCTTCACCAGCCTCCTGTGTTTTCACTAGGAAAAAATCACTGAGAACTTCACAACACTTCCACTCTGTCGGGCGGTAGCAAGAGCTGGGAAATAACTTGTCCAATCACAATATTAGCATTCACAGGAAGCTCCAGAAATTACATATACACACAGAGGGTTATTTAACTGCACGTTCTTTCATTTCCCCTGGATGAAATCGCTACCACGCTACAAAGAGAGGTAATTAATTGGCACTGCAAACACACACAGACGCACACAGGCAGCACCAGCCTGTCTGACCCGCTCCCGTGCTCAACCACTTTAAGCTCACAGACCATTTAAGTGGGGGCATTTCCTTGCCCTCCCCATCGCTGCAGTCCATCCAGAAATAATAAGTGACTCTGAATTTAGTTTTCCAACTGCATTTTGTGTTCAATGTAGCACTGCTTCAGCTCACACTCATATTGTAGAATTGTTGATGTTGGGAAAGGCCATTAAGATTATTAAGTGCCACCATGAAGCCAGCACTGCCTAACCCACAACTAATCCATGTCCCCAAGTGCCACATGTCTTTTAAATCCCTCCAGGGATGGTAACTCCACCACTGCCTGGGGCAGCCTGTTCCAGTGTTTGACAACCCCTTCAGTGAAGAAATTTTTCTTAACATTGAAGCTAAACCTCCCCTGGGTGCAAGTTAAGGCCATTTTCTCTTGTCCTACCACTTGTTACTTGGGAGAAGAGACCAACCCTCACCTGGCTGCACCTCCTGTCAGAGACTGACAGAGAGTGATAAGGTCACCCCTGAGCCTCCTTTTCTCCAGGCTGAGTCTCCTCCACTCCCTCAGCTGCTCCTCACAGGACTTGTGCTCCAGACCATTCCCCAGCTCCACTGCCCTTCTCTGGACATGCTCCAGCACCTCAACATCTTTCTTGCAGTGAGGGACCCAAAACTGAACCCAGGATTTGAGGTGAGGCCTCACCAGTGCTGAGTACAAGGGCCAATCTTACTGTTAAAGACTGAGGCAAAGAAGGCATTAAATACCTCTGTCTTTTCCTCATACTTTGTCACTATATTTTTTCCTGCATCCAGTAAAGGGTGGAGATTCTCCGCAGCCCTCTTGTTGCTGTTGTATTTATAGAAACATTTTTACTGTCTATTACGGCAGTAGCAAGATTAATTTCTAACTGGGCTTTGGCACTTCTAGTTTTCTCCCTGTGTAACCTCACAACAACCTTTTAGTCCTCCTGCATTGCCTGTCCCTTCTTCCAAAGGTCACAAACTCTCTTTTTTATCTCTGAGTTCCAGCTAAATTCAGCCAGGCCAGTATTCCCCACCAGCTCATCTTCTGACATATAGGGACATCCTGTTCCTGTGCATTTAGGATTTCCTTCTTGGAGAATGTCCAGCCTTCCTGGTCAACTTTGTCCTTCAGGACTGCCTCCCAAGAGACTCTCAACCAGTATCCTAAGCAGGGCAAAGCCTGCCCTCCAGAACAGTTCTGCTGACCCCCCTCCTTACTCTGAGAATCTAAAACTATCATTTTGTGATCACTGTGCCCAAGACAGCCTCAGACCATCATATCACCCACCAGTCTTTCTCTGCTCTCCAAGAACGGATCCGGGGGGACACCTTTCCTAGTTGACTTCCTCACCAGCTGTGTCAGGAAGTTCTTCCACACACTCTGGGAACCTCCTAGACTGCTTCCTCTCTGCTGTACTTTATTTCTGGTGTACACCTGAGTAAGTTGCAGTCCCCCATGATAACAAGGGCTAGTAATTATGAGACTTTTCCCAGCTGCTTATTAAATGCTTTTCTCTCTCTTCATCCCAGTTGAGTGGCCTAGAACAGAAACCCACCAGGATGTCTGCCTTGTTGGCCCTTCCCCCGATTCTACCCATAAACACTCCACCCTGTCATCTCCAAGCTCCAGACAACCAAAACACTCCGTAACCTACCCCACCACCTCTCCTTGCCTGTCCTTTCTGAACACTTTATTGCCATGCATTGCAGCACGCCAGCTGTGAGTGTCATCCCACCACATTTCTGTGATGGCAATTGTGTCGTAGTTTCCCTGCTGCTCCTCCCATGCTGCAGGCATTGGTGTAGATGCTGTTCCTTTGGGCTCCTGATCCCACCACCTTTGTGGAGAGAAGCCCCAACTCCTCTGTGACCATTCTCAGGCACTTGCATGGTTTCTAACACATTGTGGTTTTGCTACCACGTGGATTTCCATCCCCTGCCTTCACTGGGACAGCAGAACAAAGGACCTCACTAACACACTGTCCCTCAAGCATTGATGTGCTACCCCTGGCTTATCTCTAGAAAGCCTGGTTTTATCTCCTTCCCTCTTCAAATCTAGTTTAAAGTTCTTTTAGTGAGCCTTGCTAACTCCTGTGCAAAATTCCTTTCCCCTCTGTGAGACAGGTGTAAGCCCACTGTTGTCAGCAGGCCTTCTGTAATGTAAACAGATCCATGATCAAAACCCCAAATTCTGCCAGAAATACCAGGCTCAGAGCCAGGTATTGATCTGCTGGCTCTTCCTGTTTCTTTCCTCATCATCCCCTGTGATTGGAAGGATATGGGAGAACACTACTTGTGCTCCTGGTTCCTTACCCATTTGTTCCAAGGTCCTGAAATCTCTTTCAACCACCCTCGGGCTTCTTGTTCAATATTTTGTTTTTATTGTTGCCTACCTGAAAAACCAATACTGAACAGCAATCACATCCTGCCTTGTACCAGACATAGTGTGGCCCAGCAGGACTAGAGAATTGTTCATCCCCCTGTGCTTGGACCCCACAGGGTGCTCAGACAGAGAGTTGTGCCATATCTGCTCCCATGATCCAGCTAAACACAAAGGTGGGAGAAAGACAAAGGATTCGGTGAGTGGCAGAACCAAAGGGGCCTCGTTACCCTTTGATTTATGTGTCAAAGCTGCCCTCCCATGCAAATTTTTGAATACCTAATAAAGGTTGATATCCTGACTTTACCTTGTAGAGGCTACTTTTTCTCCTCTGCAATGCCCACTGTTTTCATGGAAGTGGCAGAAATTAAATATATCTGAGACCTCTGTGCCTGTCAAATTTGGTTGAACTGTATTACCTGGTGTAAAAAGCCATAGAGACAAGAGATGGAAAAATAGGGGCTGACAGACAATTCAACTAGATAATCCCTGCATCTTCAGTGAATAGGAGGGGGAGAAAAAAAGAAAGGAAAGGAAAAGGAGAAAAAAAATAATATGAAAGAAAAGAGGAGCATTGAAAAAACCCTGGCTCCCACAACATGTCAGGAATAACCACACACCAGATTTTTCCCGTGGTCGGTCATTTAGATGCAAACCCTTCATTGCAACATCAAAGGTTGCAGAGTGCACTGAGGGAAGCCAATAAAACCACCCCAAATATGAGAAGAAGGGCCAAAACTAAGCAAAACCAGATTTCAAATACCAGAGGAAACCCCAAAACTCTTTTAGGACTGACAGGTGACAATCTTTGGCAACCAGTCATGCTATGGTCAATGCTTTGGGCAGGCTATGGTGAGCACATAATCAAAGAAAAAAATTTAGAACTGTTACTACAGGTTAAGGGTGAACCCTGCACACCCAGTATGGCCCAGCAATTTTACCTGGGGAGTTCTGAGCCCTAATAGTGGCTACCAAAACTCCATGCACGTGCTTAATTTCTCTTCGCTTGTGCTACAAGATTTCACCTCTGATCCAACAAAGCTCTTAAGCACGTGGTTGATTTAGGCACCCGGCAACTGCAAATGAAGGGGAAAAAAATAAAAAATGCTTGTACACTTAAGAGCTCATGATTTGTTAATCTCGCTGCTGCCTCTGGGCCTTTGTGAGAGAAAAAAAATCTGAAAGGAAAAAAACCCCACCAATTTTAATTCTGAGCTTCTCTATGAATATAAAGTTGGTCTCTTTGAATTCTGTCACAAACTGTTATATTTAAGTGTATAAAATTGTACACCAGGCAAACAGGCCTCTTTATTCCCTCCACTTGCTGTGGATGTAAGCAGAGGATCCAGCCTGTGCACAGAGCTTCCGTGTGAAACCTCCCACCAGCAGCAAGACTCCAGCACCATTTTTTGATCACAGTGGGTCAGCAGGAAGGCTAAAAATCTTTGCTGATGCTATAGAATAAAAGCAAAAAAGGGAGGGAAAAAAATCCCAGTATTTGAAATCCAGGCCTGATCGCAGAAAGCTGCAAGAATTTACCCCAATTTCAAAAGGATTTGCCGAACAGGAGGCTCATGCCTTGGTTCAGCCTCGCACGCCTTGGCTGGGCCAAGACACACCATCTGCTTCCCAGCAGCACTTGCTGAAAGTCCGTGGGAGTTCTGCCTCCAAAGTGACAACGTGATGTGGCCCATTGTCCTCCACAAAGCGAGCGCCTACACTTATAATGGATGTCATTTCAGGCAGGCATTTTGGGTAAAGCAGAAAAGGAAAAAAAGTTAAAAAGTACAGCTAAGTGAGTTCAGAGCTGAGGGTTTGATCTGCATTCATTAGTCATCAGCATTCCCAGAGACAAAAGATGATCCTGATTAACCTACAGGAATTTTCACCTATCCCCACATGAGCCTTGCATTACTGTCTCCTATTTCTGCTTCATCTTAGTGGGTGCTACACACTCCTCCATTCATTGAGGGAGGGGAAAGGTCCATTCAGGTACATTAGTAAAGACAGAGATTTAAGTTGTGCAGCTATATCACCATGCTGCAAACTTAATAAATAATCTACAAATACTTTGCCTGACTGGAAAATTTCCAGACAATGTGCTTTATACTTCATTATTTCCAGGTAAATCTCTCAGAAGGAGAAGGTTAGCCCATACAAACATATATTGTGTTGATAAAAATACATATTCTGTTCTCCTATTAGATCGATTTCTAAGTCAATTTGAACAGTGTAAATTATTTTGGTGAGGTATACATCATTGCAAAACACATTATGGGATTTCCTGTGCACCTAAAGCCAGACAAAAAGCCCTAAATGATCTTGCTAAGACAGTTTGAAGTTAAACTCTCTTTTTTCTTTTTTTTCCCCCTCTTTTTGTTTGTTTGTTTTTAAATTTATGCTTTGCCATATTCGTTATTGCTTCCCATCAGTGCAGCTGACATTGGTTATTGCATTACATATGCCAGCACAGACTCCTACCTCTTATAGACTGCTGCCTACATACTACAAATGTTTATTATTCTCCATGCACCAAATGCCAACTAAATCAATAGTTCAAAAGCCTTGTTCAATTCAAATGGACTTTACAAAGTACTGCACTGTAATAAACACATGCAGGCAGAATGTTTCCCCAATTGCTTACATGACACAACTCTTATTGCATAAAGTAATGCAACCACCACATTTTTCTGACTATGCAGAGTCCCAGTTAAGACAAGAATGAAATTATCCTATTAATCACAGGTGAATGGGGTGTATTGGCAATGACATATAGCAAATAAAGTGATAAAAGAGAAATACAGTGACAAAAATCCTCACAGAGATCACTCCTAATGCATTGGGCACTGTAGCGATTTGGGCTGGTCTCCATTTCCTTCTCAGCAAAATTTCCCGACTTAAGTAGCTTTATAGGTTCCGGAGAGTTTAAAGAACCATCAAGACAAAAAGTGGCTACTAAGTTACAATGAAAGCAATACTTTCTTCTCCTGTGCCTAGATCCCCTTCACAACCCCACTAATGGTCCTGCTTCACAAACCATGTTGTTGGTTTGCATGAAGATTTACTGAACCGAGACCAGGACCAAGAGATAATCAGCACCAGGACAGGCACTCTCCTGAACAGACTGAAGGAGCCAGGCAAAAGGGTGAGACTTCCAACACGACCTGCAATTAAGTCAATCTGGCTTATTTATTCAGAGATGATGGAAGATCTTAAACTTTTGCCCTAAATTGTTTTACACCACTGAGCTCAATCCAGGTCCAAGCCCAGCTGAATGTTTAAAGTAAAATGGATCATGAAGATCCTTAAAACTCAAGGATTTGCTCAAATTTATTCAGGTTTTATTAAAATTCCATGCAAAATAAGAATAATAATTACCACAGGGCAATTCATCCTTTCTTTTTCCTGTTCTATTAGCAGAATTCAGTCAAAACTGAGAAATGACTCCAGCTCTCTTAAAAAAGTTGGCAAAAGAGTTATCAGCCAGGGATGGTATTGTAAGTACCAGCCTGCCCACTTTCTATCAATCAGATGCTACTGGCAGAGCAATAAAGAAAGACTGAGATAAGAAGGAAACATCTGTCAAGTAACATCCCAGACAGGCGAGAAAGAAGGAAAGCAGTCTGGAAAAAGAACAGGATAACAACAAAAAATTACCAGCAAGTAATTTTCCCAGTGTTGTACATTCCTTTTTCTCCCATTCTATGAATAGAAATTGGTCAGATAGCCCCAGTAGTGAGTTTGCTATTTGAGGCAACTTCTGGCTGAAAGGATTTTTTAGTGACAGTTCATGTCTGAGGAGCCACACTTTGGCTGGTTTGACAGCTTTCAAGGCAGTTTCCCAGCACTCCAGCCACTTGAAGGAGTCATGACACTTCACATTTACAATGTACACGTTAGATAGCAGCAGCCAAGCTGACGTGCACAAAATACAGCACTCCTTCCCCCCAACGAAAAAAAAAACACCTCAAGGCTTTGGTCACTTCTATGGGCACTTGAAGCACAAGAATGATTACACCCTTTATACAAAACTAAAGGCAGAAAAGGTGATGTCTGGAGGCATCTCTAACAGCTGCATGAAAAAAAAATCTTATTTTCTTGAGGTTGTTTTGAGCAGCCATGGGATGAGCAGACGGTTGAGTGCCTTGTGGTTATCACAAAACACTTTGGGTGGTAGTGGGAATACAGCTTGAGTTGTCCAACAGTAGAGATTAAATGTTAAGAGATCAAGAAAAAGAGGTAAATTTCATTCTGATGTATGTGAAAAAGATAAATGTGACAAACAGCTACACAAGCTTCCAATATTCTTTGAATTATCAAGTTCATTTTATTCAAGTTTATTTATTTACATAAGACTTTTAGGGCTGAACTTGCCCCAGCACAGGAAAGGTGGATCTGATAAATACAGGGAACTGCGTTTGTTGCCTTTTTTTCTTTTTTTGTAATAGTTCTTGACATATTCTATTTCAAAACTAATAATTCCTAAATAAAGTAAAAAGAAAAAAATGCATTATATAATTGTCTGCTAAACTTGGGATAACATTAAATTCATGTCCCTTGCACTGTCTTCCTTCTACCACTGGTCCTGCCTTATAATATAATCAAATTTTCAAATTATAATAATAATTTTCCATATTATGGAAATTATAAACAGTAATATAATAAGAAAAAAATTCCACCCCAAATTAAACAAAACACTACCCTCTACATTGCTGAGTTTTCTCCAAAATTGCTTTGGTTAGGACATACTTAGACTGGAATCTCTTATGAGTGTCACTCTGACTGCTTACCCATATAAATAGACTAAATGGGAGTGAACTAGAGAGGGTTTTTCCTCCCTTTCAGTTTATAAGGAAACAGTTTGTAAATTCTAGAATACAAGGCATTTTAATTTAAAGATGATAAAAACAAGACATGAAGTATACCTAAATTTGAACTGTCAGCTCACCCACACTGCAAAACAGAAACCACAAGAGTTTCAGGCTGGGGTTGAATAAGATTTCATGCTTACCGAGGTCAAAGTCATAAAATTTTTAAATGTATGTTTTGGAAAGACAGGATACAGGATTATCAGCTCCTTCACTTTTATTGCAAGTCCCATGGTAGCACTTAGCAGGATGTTTTTTCTTGTGTGATTGCTTTACAAATAAGTTTCTAAGATTCCCTTTAACTGAGAGAAAAAAACCAACCCCCAAACCAAATTAGCAATTTAGCATCCCTGTATACCTTCAAGCATTTGAAAGACCATCTTCCCAGTTTCTTCTGAGGACCCACGCTCTAATGTTTTGATGAGGATCTCCTAACAGCCTCGTTACCTGTGCTGGAATGGGTGGATTCCTGTCCTCATCCAGACAATGCCTGCTTTTCTCAGCACATTTTTGGCTTTGACACCACTTGGGAAGAAGGAGGTATTTTTCTTGGACACCAGAGGAAAGACAGCAGCTGTTTTTCAGAGTGACAGTACCGCAGGGTGCACCCGTGGCTGTGACCCTGGATCTGAGTCACGAGGGACCTGGACCCTGGCTCGCTGCAGAATGGGTGCTACTTGCAGCAGTTCAACAACTTCCAGCATCTATTTACTCCTTGTTTAAGAGTCTGAGATTGCAGAAAACCATGAGTGTCCCTTAAGACACTCATTCTTCAGAGTTTACTGGGTTTGGATTGCTCCAGTGTTTTCCACTTCAGGGATTTTTGTGTTTTTTAATGTTTCCCACAAAAGGCCACAGCTGGGAGTTAAAATGTCCATTCAGGGTTCCTCCCTGCCTCACTCCAACTTCTTTCCTCTCCTCTCTTGAGGGGAAAATAAAAGCAACATGGCAGCTGAGAAAGTCCTGCATCCATTGGTCCTTCTTCAGCTGCGTTATGGGAAGTGACAGTGGTTATTTTCCATTAGGAGGAAATGCATTGCTGTGCATGGAAGGAATTAATTGCTTTTCTTTGATTACCTAAAGGCTGACCACCTGTGGGTACAATCAGCATTGTTTTCCTCTCTTGATGTAAACAAGAAAGTAATTGAAAGCCTAATGTGCACCCAGCAGTAAAAAGCAAGTAGGAAGGAGCAGGTCTGTAGCAGCACTTTGGCCTGTCTTATTCTCCCCAGTTGCTCCATAGATGAAGGATTTAGCAAAGGAGAATTTTTCTTACGAATTGGGGTGATCTCAGTTACCAGATTGACATTATGTTCTTGAAACTGTCTGAAGAAACCCATTGTTCTCAGAGCCACAGAGTCACCTTCAACCATGGGTAGGCTGAAAAAAATATTTTAAAGCTCAACCCAGACCCTTGCCCACTTGCAGCTCAGGCAATGTGGGACTTGCAAGTACATGGGACCTTTGCCTGCACCTGATAAAAGGGAAGTTCTCAAGTTTTTCAAAAGTTTTCGCAAGTTTTTACAAAGTAAATTACATGAGGGTCCTAAAGAATTGTAAATTATACCGAGGTTGCTGTGGAGCATTAGCCCTGAAACCCTGTGTAAGCCCTGACACTGAAACATGCTCTCAGCAATAAAAAGAGCAAGACTGAATGGGGGATAAGGTAAGAAACCCAGCTCTGTTTCCTTCCTGGCTCCAGTCACATATTCTATTGCCCAATTAAGTTAAATGACAAATTCAAGTTGCTGCTTCGCATCATAATCTAAGAGAAAGGAACTAAATTATTTTAAAAATGCAGATTTTGCACAAAGAAGTATTTACTGGCAAGTGTTATTTACTCAGTCAAGGATTTTATTATCTCCAGATACAGCATCTCAGTACTGCCATCCCATCTACTGGACAATACATTTTCAGTGCAATGAGAGAACTATGGAAAAATTCTCACATGGAGATTTTTTGTGAGAAAGTCAATGTGTTTGGACATGCAGATAATGTCCCAGCACAGATTGGGTAACAGCAAAAAACCAAACCACTCTTCTTTTATTGTCTCATCAGTCAGCCAGATGGATGGGATCTCTCAACATATTCCATTCTGGATGCTTTCCTTGAGCCTTTCCTGCGTCAGCAGAGGCAGTTGTCAAAACAAAGGCTACAGGCACATGACTCAAAGTTTTGCAATACAACAAATTCAGTGAGAAAACATGGAAGATAAATTATCATCCAAGTGGGCAATATTTATTTGTTTTCATTGCAGCTCAGAGTAGCCAGGCTAAAAGAGTTCTTTCTGCAGGCAAGTCCTAATAGACCACTTCAGAGTGGACAGGGTGGGAAGACGCTGTTTTATCTTGAAAGACACATACAGAGGTGTGAAGGGGAAGGTGGCAAGACCACCTGGATCTCAGGAAACAAACACAGAGTCACCATATTTACACAGCCCAGTGGGAAATGGGATTTTTTTGTTTCACAAAAGTAACTTTTAGCACTACACTGTCTATCCAGCACTGGTGAAGTTTCAGGCGCCAAGTTTCCGCACTGTTGTGAGACAATTTGAGAGAGCTCAGAAGATAAGAGGAATGGTCCAGGTTACAAATGCTATGACCTACAGGTAGCAAAAACTGGAAGGGCTGGGGGTGCTGTGATGATCTGGAGAGTAGATGGGCAAGGGAAGCTTGAGCATCTTCAAAAGCTACAGACCTGCTTCTGTATCTTTCAAATAAAGGAAAGGCTGCTACAAAAAGAGGAAAAAAATATGTTCTCTGTGTCCAGAGTGGCAGGAATGCAGAATTCACGTAACTAGACACATTTAGTGACAAATATCTGACTTGCATGTTACCAGTGTCATAGGTAAGCATAAAGGTTAGATCCCAGTAAATACTGACTTTCCTTATGGTCTGTGTCCCCTGGAGCTTTATTTCACATGCATGAAGTCAAATCCTACAGTCCAAGGACAGGCTGCTGTCCTGTAAAAGAGGACTGGCAGCATCAGAAGAGGATAGTGCTTAGTTTCGGCAGCTTAGCAGACGTAGGGAGGCATCTACAATGCAGGCAGACTGCAAGGGGAAGGGAAGAAGTAATCAATCAACTGCAGCTCAAAGATTTTCATGTTATATATAGGACAAGATTCAGAAGGAGGTGAAAAGTTACATGACGGCAGGTGCATTATTTTACATTGAAAAACTAAGATACATGGGAGCTGAAATTTTATGAAGCTGCAAAAAAACCCAAAACCTCTCTGCAAATTTCATAGAATAAAATATTGATTTAGAGGAGTAGGAAGAAGAATGCACAATACCCAAATGATGAAAGAGATCTCAACGTGCTGCCACATACACAAGACAAAAAAATCACAGGTCAACGGTAAATAAGTTTTTATTCTTCCACAATTATTATGGTGGTCTGGATATCAAGTCATAACACAGATTAATATAGATTCTGATCTGAAAATCTTTTCATGGCTGCTGAAGTAGTAACCATGGACAGGACAGCTGTGTTATTGCTGATGCAATGGCAAGTACATACATCATATTTCACCTAGCGTGATTGTTCACTCTTCTGTCCAATACTGTTCTCCTGCCAACACTGATTTTTTTGCCAGCTATTTTTCCTCAGCTGATTTATTCACCCCAAAGCCAGATCTTTTAGCTAAAACAAAATCAAAGTGAAATCATCTGCTTCTCCAATTTCAACTGCTGTACATTCCAGTTTTGCAGGGAAGGAGAAGAGAAAAAATATCCTGCTGTTATCTATTAAAGGCAAGACACCTTACAGATAAGAAGCACCTTCAATAAGCATGGGTAAGTCCCTTATACTTTCTGGAAAACAATCTAGTGACAGGTCAGTGAATCAATGTTTTCCTCGCTGAGGTCAATACTGAGCAGTGTAGGATTTGTATAGGCAATCAGGTAGTTGATTAGATGCAGTGGTGATCACTAATGCTTAGGCTATTTACCTTTGAGTGACTGTTCAGGGAATGCTGCAAATGCTCTCTTGTTGGAGGGAATCACAGGGTGATCTTTTTATAAAATGCCCTTCTGACACCCTACGCGTAGAGCTTTGACTAAAAATATTTTATGTATTTTATGTTTGAAATACCAAGATGAAACAGATTTTAATTCCTTTCTGTACTAGGAATTCAGAGAGAGGTCGTAATAGATTGATGTGATTAGAAAAAGAAATGGGCAAACTCTGAAGCAAAAGCTTTATGAATATAGTATAGGTTTACTTCACTTATATCCCTATAAAGTTACAAGATTTTAGGCACCCCGGTTCAACAAGTGGAGCTATTGCTTAGGTGCAAGTAGCACTCTCTGAAATAGATCTGTATTGCAGCTGCATTCAAAAAATGGACAAATTGAGGCACAGGAAATTAAATTATTCTGCACAGATCACAGACACCATTTGTGACATTTGACATGGAAACCTGACCCCGAGCGCCAGCCTAGGAACACGAGCCAAGAACTTAAGAAGGGTTTGGTAAGACTCTCAGCATGCAGGCGCTTACACGCAGGGACCTCTTCACCTTTGGAGGAGAATTACGGTTTTAGGTAATGCCTGTGTCCAATTTCTGCTGAAGTCAGTTACACACAAATAAATGACCCCTTTAGTTCCACACAGAGGCTGGAAAGAGTTTAAAATAAAAAAAAAAAACCAAAAAAAACAAAACAACAAAACAAACCACAAAGCAAAGCAAAGAAAAAAAGCATGTGGATGGAAGGAAGAAGAGGAGACAAAGGCCATCTCGCAGCACAAGGAAACAGAACAATTAAGTTTTACAAGCTCCCTTTTCCCTTGCAACCCCCCATGATTAATGACCATGCTTTACTTGCCTTAAGGAGTGGGCCCAAGGCTTGTGTATCAGTTTTTACAATCTGTTTTTAATGTGGAAAGATAATAACTGTGCAAAATGGAGCAGCCTGTATAAAAATTCTCTCTGCAAATGTGATTACACATAAAACCCATAAAAATTGTACAAAGCGATAGATGAACCAAAACTGAACAGCTGTAGTTTTTCATTATTTTGGAACTGAGCAGAAAGAGTGTATGTATAGAGAATGACTTCAATTTTTTTAATCTTCTGGACTTAATTGAATTATACATCTGCTGGGAATTTAAAATTTCAGGAGGAATATCACATTTCTGCTAAATTGAATTCTATATTGCTGAAATGAAGAACTGTCTGTGAAATATTAGCAATAAGGTTGATATATTTCAATAAACCCCTAGCAGTATAGTTCAAAATAATGTGGCACAGTTACACAGAGATACACACATATAAAACTTATTACAACTAAGATCACTGGCAACCTCAAGACATTTTTAGCCCAGAGGACAAATTAAATAAAGTGTCATGGCTTTTATGTTTATTTTAGGCATTAGACAAATAAATTAATGACTTAACCACTTCGTGGGTGCTGCAGAACCACTTCTTGAATGGCTCTGCTTGATTTTTGTAAAATGTTTTTATTTCTGAAGAAGAAAAAAACCCCAGTACCTAAACCTAATCCATGAAGTGCTCCAGTTCTAATGCAGCTGGAGAATTCAATATTGTGTGTGGGGAAAAAGTAGAAAGAAAATGTGCTTGAACAGTTCTCAACCATTGCAGCACACAGATGAAAATGAACAGATGAACTTTGGAGACAACACAGAATTTTGGACGTGGCATTAAGCACTACCACAAAAGCATTTTTTGAAAGATATATTAAGCTATTTTATAGCATGAAGAAGTCATCTTAAAACTGTTTAGTTTTATTTAAGAGAGAGACAACATGGAGAAAAATGGAGAAGACAGGCAAAAACCACAGTGAAAAGGAACCATGTACTTCAGGTGACAGAAATAACCTCCTGGGTTCAGCCACACTTGCTGCTGAGACAGGCCCTGGCCCTTGTGGGTTCTCCATCACAACCAGCCCCTTTAGTACTAAATAGACCTCAAAACAAATGGTTTGCACATAGTCTTGGTAAACCAGAACAATCCAAACTGTGGGGGGTTACTTAAAATCCTGCTGCTGGCCAGTTCAGCCCTGCAAGAACCTTGGGTTGGGGTATTCCCTCCTTCCTGTGATTTCAAAGAAAACATTTTAAGGTGTTATAAGCTCTGAGAGGAACATGACCAGCATGGGAACATCTGTGGCTGGGGCCAAAATGCTGCATTTTGGGGCAACTCAGTACATGATCTGATTGAGCAGGTGCAGTTAGACCTGATCTTACAGGACTCAGGTGAATAAATTCCACTCCTACCCTGCATGGTTCTGTCTGCAAGCCCCAAAAACATTGCAGGGTTAAAACAAAGAAAGCCACCCCTCAAATGCTGGATTATCTGCAATGCGTCAATATGGCTGCTACAAACAGCCCAAATTGCAACACATCTTATTAAGCACCCTGGCCAAAACCCAGTTCTCTTATCATGTAGTGTTGTTTAAATAGAAGGTGTCACTAAAAGAGTTGTGTTTGCTCACTGAAGAAAAAGCAAACGAGTAATGTAAGACATTGCCAACACTATTGTTAAACATGCCAATTTTTTTTTTTTTTGAAAGGGTCAAGAAAGCTTTCTAAATTCTCCCTGAAGACACACACATACAACAAAAAAAAAAAAAAAAGAAATTGCTATTGCAGAAGAACAACTTAATTAATAAACATTGATTGTGCTCATTGACTGCTGCAAATTGTATTAAATATTAACAACAACATTTTGTATATTTTATATTACTCATGAAAGTTTTATACCTTTGCCCTACAGCAGCCATAGATTTTACATAAGCTTGCAATGCAAGTGACAAACTATTAAGTAGTGCTGGGCACTTCCATAAACATTAGCTGCACATTATTATAAACAGGTATAATGTCTTTACTTATATCTATCTGTACTGTGAGGGTGGTGAGGCCCTGGCACAGGCTGCCCAGAGGAGCTGTGGTTGTCCCATCCCTGGAAGTGTTCAAAACCAGGGAAGATGGAGCTTTCAGCAACCTGGTCTAGAGGAAGGTGCCCCCATGGCAGGCAGGTTAGAACTAGATGGCCTTTAAAGTCCTTTCCAACACAAACTATTCCATGATTCTATGAAAAGAAGGTTATTTTCAAAACCAAACACTTTCAAGGCTGGAATTGCTGCCTTGGACCTTGATAGCAATGCCTGAAAGTCACAGACTGTGCAGTGGTGGAGTCACTGTGCACTGAGACTGTCACTGGGCACATCATTTCTGTGATACCACCTCTGGCTTCACTTTGTCTGGGACTGTTATGTCTTTATTGATCAGGGTTATGGAAAAACACGAGTGGTGGCTGCAGGTCTGGGGACACTCTGGGGACAGTGGCCATGCTGTCACTTTGCAGCCAAGCATCACACTCTGCTTGGGTGGAGGGTAAGCACAAACGGGACAGACAGGCTGGTCAAAGACTATGGGCTAAAGGGACACCTCCTCTGACCTTCAAAGAGATGAAATTGCTAAGAAAATATCATTGAGTGGCTCACCACCTCAATGCTTTTCATTAAAAATCACTTAAAGCACTCCTGCAAACAGCCCAGCTTAGAGCATCCATCCCTGCAGAGGACAGCAACAGCTGTTTCACAGCACACAGCCATGCGATACGGAAAGAGTTTACCACAGCAACAAAAATACTGTATCTAATCCAAACTGAGAGGCAGCTGAGATAGGGAAATCATTATCCTTTCTGGAATGCTGCCAGGACACGGCCAGAGTGTGTGAGTGTTAGACACCCACCACCTTACCAAAATAAAGAGGAATTCTACTGATTATGTGTGACCAGGCCTGAAAGCATTCATATCTTGGAGAATGATAGCTGAATGGAGTTTTCCTTTTGCTGTTATCGTAGCTTTTTTTTTTAATGGCAGCAATTGGAAAAGTTGTGCTGCCAACATGCTTTTTCCAAAGGGATAGTGTTAATGGAGAAATAGTGGCATCCAGGTTTTATTAATTAGTCTGGAAAAGCAATTTAGATGATGGGACATCTGCAGATGACAATACCTCATTTCAGTCTGTTTTCATAAATGGAAGGTCTCTCTCCTCTCTTCCCTCCAATATATATCATCCTTAAATTATTTTCTCTTTGTCTTTTTTTTTTTTAATTAAAATAGAGACCGAAGAATTAAAAACACGTTAACCTGAGGTGGAAATTATATCAATTAAAGGTTTTTGTAGCAAGTACAGTTCAGAGTCAAAAGGATTTTCTTTTTCTTTAAGCAATATAAAGACTTTGAAAATCAGACATGAAAGATTTTGTAAAGCTCAGGTAACCAGTCAAGGGATGTCACTGACTTTGGATTTCAGCTTTAAGCAAAATGCAAGTAACTTTTCTGAGGCACATTCCTGTTCATGGCACTAATTCTACAAAAAACATTTTTAAGGTGACCTCCTCATTAGAGACAGGACAAACCCACACCTTGGTGATGAGGTGAGTTTTGTGGTGTCTAGTTTGATTTTTGATTTTCATGTGCTTCATTTCACGACCTGAACATTCCATTAGGGAACATTTCAGCCCTGTTATCTACTACTGTCCAAATTTAGGCAGAGACAATTACACATCACTTTTATAATTAGTTTATATAATTTCTGGAGAGCTCAGAGACAAAAAAATATCATACCACACTTTCCCCTGAAAAAAACCCAAGCAATAAACCACCAAATAACCCCAGAAAGTCAAGCTCTGTGTCCATTTCTGCTGCTGTGTGATTCATTATGTCTTTTACCTACTTCCACGAAAATATTAAAAAATATATTACTCCCTCCTGCTGGAGAACTGAAGGGAAAGTGTTTCATATAAGCACATGTAGCAGACCAGAGGGCATGCTCATTCCTGCCAGAGAATTTGACAGGTTCAGTAAACTATTTATGTACCTGTACACAACACCTCCAGACACAGACAGTGAACCAAGTGGATTCAACCACCTTTACTACTGGCCTGTAAGTAAATTAAATCTGCATCTTGACCATGTTGCCTGGAAGAGGTTATTCAATTATTTACAGGGCAATAACAGGTAACTGCACTTTACTGCAGTTTGTAGACAGCTACTGTACAGTTTTGAACTAAGAAAATATGGACTGTGGCAGGGAGGATACATTAAAAAAGAGTAAAAGAATATCCTGCAAACCCAGAAGTATTTCTCACCATGTTTTTCTCCAAGGCTCCTCAAGTCCCTGTGTCATAGCTATCCTTGTCATATAGTCAGCAGAACGTGTAGCATCTTAAAACAGGATATTGCTGGAATACCATCTGTTCTCAGAATTTGAAGGTTGTCCTGTTTTACCCTTAAAAGTCCATTTTCAGGGGCTCAGGTTACCTCTGTCTCTCCTTTGCCTAACACTGGTCTCCTTTTTAAACTTCTGAGTTCTATGTTCTCAGTTTTAAGTGTCAAGAAGAATTGGAATATGAGTAGCAAGAAACTGAAATCCTGACCAGGTCAGGAATTTAAGAGTCTGAAAGAATTTGGCAGGAATGTCACTTTAAATAGACTTTTAGCCACCTGTACAAATCTCCTTGAATGCTCTTTCTTTCTGAAGTTGCCATCTTCCTTAGAGAACAGTAGAAAAACCCCAAAGTCATTTCCTTCCACACTCTACCACACCTGCTTTGCTCCAGACAAGTATTTACCATTGGAAGATACTTTGGGACACTTTGTGCATGAGACATTCCAAGTCCAGCTGTGCTGTAGGTGTCCACATGTCCGCATGCAAACCCACGCGCTCCACAGCAGCCAGCTGGAACGAGCCACACAGGGATTTACAGAGTTCTTGGAGAATTAACACGCTGGTACAGGATGCAAGAGTTATCAGGGCCATGGAAAGTGCGAGTGCCCAAAACCACAGGAGGAGCTGAAGGTCCCCGCTGGCTTTCTGCCCAGGATTCAGGGCAGGGAACAGGATCACATTAAACACAGCTAGCACAGCTCTGGCTGACAAGCAGGGGCTCCTTTTAGCTACTGAGGGTTGCTGTTGGACAGCAAGGTGGAAACAAATTAGGGTTTCACATTTGGATTCTGTTAATTAGATGTATCCCTTGCTGTATGTGACCACAGCACTGGACACCCCAGCTCAGAGCTTACCCATGCTTGGCTGCCACCAGCTCGCTCTGTAGTGAGCCATTATGGGCTTTGGTTTTCTTACCTTCAATTTCACAACTTTCTATTCCTAAAAGTGTCACTGGCTGGCATGAACTGTGGCTCTCATTCTGATCACAGCAGAATCCCAACCCTGCATGTCAAGTCACCTGCCATCTCTGTATAGTGCATTTAATTAAGGGGCATTGTGTGAAAGTAGGAGCCAGGGGAAAAAAAGTTGAATTTGCTCTAATTGCACATCAAAATAAAAAATTATGCTTATTGAGAGAAATCAATGTAAAAGCCCTTTCTCTGAAGAGTGAATATAGGGTAAGTCCTTGGGCTCATTTATTTCAATCAGGAAGAGAAATGATTGTTAAACAAAGTTCCCAAAGTCCAATTTTTTCACTTCCAGATAATAACATTTTCCCACTGCTAGAAGTGATGCAGAGGGTTTGTGCTTTTCCATATTACATTTCTTGGAAAGTTTGTTTGCTTTTCAAAGAAAATTTTTATTGGCAAGAAACCATTAGTTTACTGTTTGAGGAAATTTTTCAGGAGTTTCCAGGGTGGGATAGACCCTCTACTCTGGCTGACCACAAAGGAAGCATCACCTTTATTGCAGCACATGTTTACATACCTAAATTCTCATGTGCTGGTTTTTTCAGATATATTGGTCACATACAAGGTGTTTGGTTTTTTTTTTTTTTCAGTATTTTAAGAAGTATTTGAAGGACTATAAGTAATACACATTTTGCCTTCCTGTAGAAAATATACACCATTCTCTTAGATCATATAAACCTTCCCTTCCCATCAGTAAAAAAGCTCCCACCATGACCAATGGATTGCCACTTTGCCCAACTGCAGCTGTTCCAGTCTGAAGCAACACTCCTTGGTTTAACACTCCTTGCTCTTTTCAGAGCAAGCCAGAGTTATAAATATAAATTTTGCAGTTCTGGAAAAGAAAAATGGAAGAAGTTTTACATTATGCGCTATGCACCCTAATCACAAAGACAGGCAGAGCTGAAAGATGCGGTGAAAGCTTCAGCGTAAAACACACTTCTGCACTTTTGTCTTTTACAAAATTTAAAGTATCTAAAGCCCTTGAAGGGTTTTATTTGGAAAAATTAGAAAAATCATGCAACAGTTAGTGAAATCATTAATTAAAATCATGTATCATCATACCTTTCCATTGGTATATAAGCACAACTATTTAAGAAATACTCTACACTGATAAAAATTATGTTTTAGTTAATAAGATATTCCTACTTCTCAGGCAAGGTCCTCTATAGTGAGACACATCTCAATTCTCAATTTAGAGTATTTGGGTATAATATTGGAAATAAGTGCTGAAAACACAGTAATGGATTGAGTGTGGAAGATAAAAGACTATGCACAGGTATGAGAATTGAACTTACTCTCTTTGCAATAAGATTGTTTTATCTGCCTGGATTCACAGGACTTGGTTCAGAGCCAGGTGGGCTTACAGGTGTTAAACTAGCCATTGGCAGGGTATCATGGCTTCTCCAAATGCAGAGGAAATATTTTTCTACTTCACAGCAGGAGCTGCATGCATGAAAAAACTCAGGCAAATTGGATTTATCTGACTTTACTTTTCTTCTTCAGTGAAGATGTGGAAAGATGATGATTAAGCAAGCAGTTTCCTCCTACATTTTCATTCCAAATTGTTTCCACAGGCTCAAGTCTCAAATGACATGTGCCTTTTTTGGCTTGTCTAATGTTGAAGTAAGTAGATCTGTGCACCCCTCTCCACTCCCTGAAAGACTAAAATTAGGTTTCAGGGCTTGAGATTGCCTGGATGACTTAGATTCCACTTCAGCTTCTCTTTTGCATAGATAACTGCAATAACATTCTTTTCTAGGAGGGTCTTGCTACTTGGAACTTCTAAGATTCATCACAGGACTGAAAACAAACCTTTGCATTGAGTCCAAGACAGAGAAGTTCTTAGGAAAAGAATAAAGCAGCACTTGTCTTCGGATTGTTTGGGACTGACTGCTACAGCTCCATTTTAGAGAGAGGACAAAAAAGAAGCAGCCTCTCAAATTGCAACACATTTTAAACTATTTGCCCTTTGGCCTGTTGGTGGATGCTGGATGTTATAAATGCAGCCACACAGGACAGCCCTGATAAACACAGGCTGTAAGCCTGCTGATGTCTGTCTCTGCAAGCCACTTAAATAGCTCTGACTTTGCTTTTCCAAAGCATTAGCATTGATGAAAGCAGATCTAAAATAAATAAATAAATAAATAAAACCCCAAAAATCCAAAACCAAACAAAACAACAAAAAAATCCCCAACAACTCACTCCCCCCCAATCTCAATCCAACAGGGAATTTAATTTTCCTCTCTTAAACACAAATAGCTTTGAATCCCTCTCTAAAGGGAAAACAAGCTGTAGGTAAAAAGTAAGAAAAAGGATTCACCATTAATGAATACTGCATGAACGTACTCTCCTTTTTAAAATCCTCTCCTCCTGCCATGAGCAAGATTTTGTACTAAAAACACCCTTATCCTGAAAAACACAAACAACACAATATTAGGAATTAGTAGATTTTTACAACTCAACTGTGAGCACTTCAGCTCAGGAAATGAAAACAAATATTATTTAATATTAAGACTCCTGTGCTGCTTAATGACTTAAGCCCAAACCTACACTGTAAAGCACCGTGTAGAGACTCCCCTCTGTCAGAAGTTGTGATCATCACTCACTCATGTGCTTCATGTATAGGTATTGGACTATACTGCTTCTTCAAAACTGAGTATCTGCCTCACATTAGTCCTCCAGGAAGGGAGCAGGCCACCTGCAGCAGGCTAACTGCACTCTTTCATATACCCAGCTTATATTCCCAGGAAACATGTTCCAGCTACAAAAAATCCCATCTTCCTATATAGAACCTATCACTTCTTAATAGGAAGATGTTAGTAGCTTCATAACCTACATATATTATCTTATTTTAAAGACATGAAACCCTCTACTTGTCCTGAAATTGCTTTTAAGTGACAAATATGAATAATCTCCAAGGACTTTTGCCTTTTGCTTTTCAATGATTTCCTTATACTCATTGCAGTTTATTTTAATTAAATTGTAATATGCACTGAATTTAGGTGCTTTTGTACAGAGCCCAGCACCGTGGCAGACAGGTCTGTCTGGGTTTTCTGAGCCTAGCTGTTTACATGAGAATTTACAGAAGGAGACACCCCATTTATATATCTCTCCACTAGTTTTCTGAAGTACCCTTAGGGAAAAAAGAAAAAAATTATGAAGTAAAGATCTAATTTTAAAAAAGATTTGGCAGAACACGCAATGACCAAATCAGCCTCTTTGTATTAAGTTGTCTTCAGGGAGTGGATTTTTTTGTGACTGTGAATTACTGTTTTTAATATAAAACCATAATCATGCTAGTTTTTTGCACACAGTAATGTAGCTGGCATGAGGCACTGTTCCATCCAATCCAAGGGCAGCATCCCTCATGTCCAAAAGCCTTTTGCTCCAACCTTGCCACTGGAACTGGCATAACCAACCATGGAAAAAACCCCAAAGCATAACACACCCCACACCTGTTCTGTTCTTAATCTTAAAGCACAAGGAGAACTGGACTCCTTAATATTTTGGAGGATAAATTGGATTTTGACTGAAGCCACCCTGCCTGTAAAGTTAAGAGCACATCAGGAAAGCACTTTTATAACCCCATGCAAGAGCTAATGAGTTATGTCTTCATAATGCTTCATTACTATCATCCTCTTGTTCTAATACTGAACAGAGGCCCATGAGATACTAAATAATTTCTCCAGGGTCACACAAGATGCCTATTGCCAGCTTGGAATGGGAACCCTGATTCATATGGATTCCAAGTCCTATGCCTTGACCTAGTTGGACCTATTGATTAACCATGTAGCTTTGTCTCTTTATCAGTCAGATGGGCAATTAAACTCTGGCCCTTGCAATGAAAGGAGCTGAATACAGTTTGAAAGCAATCAAATCATCCAAGCCTATCTGGTTATTGCTTCTGATATTTGTTCTGGAGGAGTAATGAAAGCTGGAAACTCTAAAAGGAAGATTTGAGACATCCAGTCCCTCTCACTTCAAACACTGTGTCAGGCCACACATTAACACATACAGGACTCCTGGACAGTTACATAAAAAACAGTTGTATGGCATTGCCAGATTTTCGCTAAGAAGAAAAAACAAAAACAGCAACAAAAAAGTCACAAAGTATGCTGCATGACAAAAATTTGGACAAACAGGCTTGATTTCTTCTTGACTACGGCATTTGGGAGAGCTGTCTGTCATGAACAAGTTTCTTTTATTTATCTGTGCTTGTTCTGCATCAAGTAAAATGCTAAAGCCAAGCAACACTATTGGCAGTGATTAATATTAATTTTAATTTTATTCTGATACCTTTGCAGTCTCAGTGGCTAAAGAAGGTCTTTCCTGTGTCATTGGTTTCCTCTGTACTGCTTCACAAAGCTATATAATCTCTCTATAGCGTGGACTTTAAAAAGAGTGTTTTAGTTGTTGTGGGTTTTTTTTGCTTTTTTTATTTATTAAACTTAAGAGCTATTGCTGCCAGCAGTCTAAAGAAAGAGAAAACCTCTCAGATTTTGGAAGCCCCAGGTCAGACCTGGAGAAAGGCTAATAGCTTCTACAGCAGAAGAAGCAGCAGGAAAGTTCAAAGCCAGTACTTGAACCAGATGCTTTCTTTAGATTAAAGAAGTTTGATTTAGTTCTTGTTCAGGCTTCAGCTAGGTACTGCAAAGGGAGCCTTTCTTTCAGCTTTCTTTCAGTTTCATCCAAAGTCAAAAATAAAAGAACTGTATTCATGTTGGGGGGGAAATCTCCAAAGCAAGCAGACACAGACTCCTGTCTAGAGATGTCTCCTTGTACCTGTTTGTTCTGCATCAGTCTGCTTTGCTTGGCTTTCACTGTGCAAAAATTTAGATACATCCTTTCTAATTATTTTCCTCTGGCTTTTCACATCTGATACAGAACAGACCAAGGCCCTTGCAGAGAACAGGTTGAGTTCACCTAGCACTTTCACGAATAACTTAGGGCAATAAAAAGCATCCAAGAAAGAGTTATTGGTTTACTAAGATTTTTAAATTTTTTCCCGAGTAGCACAGGCTATTCACTGCTTTTGGTTGCCACCTAACAATAACCAAAATGACGTTAGCCACAAAGCTAAGAAAATGTGAAGTGATGTGAATAGCTTTTCAATTGTTCATTGTCTGAATAACTGCTTGATACAGCAGAACTGCAATTACAGTTGGAATTTTGCTCCATGTCCTTTGCCTACATTTTTGTCACCATGCCCCATTTGATCTGAACGCTTTGAGCTCTCACGCTCTGGGATTTCTGGATTCCTACCCTTAATCACTTATAACTTCATGGAAGTCAGAAAGAATTGTGTTTGGATTCCTACCCTTAATCACTTATAACTTCATGGAAGTCAGAAAGAATTGTGTTTGGTGAAGGGAGGGTGACTTCTGAAAGGGGACAGGCAAGTCCAGTAAAATGTGATCTGGTTGTGACCCCTCTTTGTTTTCTACTTCCATATCACTCACAAAGCTTTGTCCCAACCACTGAAAACCAGCACAGACACCTGCCTACTTCTCAGCCATTCTCAAAGCCATCAAAAATAGCCCACATAGCTGTGGAGAAACCCTGGCTTTATTTTAATGTTGAATTTGAACTAGTGGAAGACTGACAGCTCTGCAGCTGGAAATTACTGATGGGGTCCACCACTGACACAGGCAGCACAGAAATGTAGCTAAAAGCTCTGACTTTTGGAGTAGCCCATCCTTGGTCTCTCTTCCGAGGCCGTGAAACTACTTTTTGTGAACTATCAACCTATGAGACAGGACTGAGACAGGCCCCATGCCTGGATGTATTCAAGGCCAGGTTGGATGGGGTCCTGAGCAATCTGGTCTAGTGGGTGGCATTCCTCCCATGGCAGGGGGATTAGAACTAGATGATTTTTAAGATCACTTTCCACCCAAACAAAATATGATTCTATGTGACATCATGATTTTCACAAGGCCATTACACCCAGCCCCAGCCTGAGTTCTCATCACCCACCCTCTGGGACTTTATCTTAGAGCTATCACCTTGTGAAACCTCTGCTGGCTAAACCTCTCCAGCTGGCTTGGCTTATGCAAAGAAAGATGGTTGAAATAAAATACCTTCTGCTGTTGAACTCCTCCAACACAAAAATACCACTGTAACTATTTTTCAAAGATACCACTGTAACTATTTTTCAAAGATAGTTGGACTGTTAGTGGTTTGAAACCAAATGTTTCATAGTTCCTACTGACCAAATCATGTTTTCATACATCTGATAATTTCTTCCACCAGAATTTAGCACTGGTGCTGCTTTCTCACCTGCTGAGAAGGCCAGCACAGCATACTTGTTGCAGTTAAGCTGCCCAACATTTCGTGAAGTTCCTCTATAACCAAGACTTGCTTTCAGTGGAGCCTCCAAGCATTATGAAATGCAGCAGTCTCACTAAATTACTCTCAGGATCTGTTCTACCAGGATGATTTCCTGGCAGCAACCAATAAAGCAGCAATATCTTGTTGCCTGCAGATTTTGACGCTGACAACTGGAATCAAGTCACATCCGCTGGGCTTGCTTCCAAATCACTCTGAAACACGAGTGGGATGAGTGGCAGTGTGTGCCCACACGGGGAGGAGGAAAGCTAAGAAATCACTGAGCAGAGGCACTGCAGCTCCAGGGTCAGGACACCAACATTTACCCAAAGTCATGAACGCTCCCTCCCTGTTGGAGAGCGCGTTCTCCACGGGCCGCGCGCGGGCAGCTGGCGCGGTGCCGCGCGAGGAGACATCGCCACTGTGGGAAGCCCATCCTGTGTGACAGCCACGTCACTTCTGTGCCACATGCCTCTTTACACCTGATCACACTTGTTGACACGCGTGCCAAGGCAGAGGATTTGAACAGGTGAGGAAAGGGAAGGCGCCCAGAGTCGGTATAAACAAGGCTGCCAAGTTGACATGCTGCATTACAGCAGGGGCTTGAGGAGTCTTTCACTCCGTGTGTGTCCCAAGGATAAATGGAAAAAACATACATGCAGTGCAGCTGCTGACATGGATTACACTCACATGCCTGACTGAGACTGGCACTGGCTGTCAAAGGTAGAGAAATGAGGAGCCGAAAGCACCTAGACCCTATGAAGACTATTTGCTTTCATACCAACGTCTAAAGAAAAGTGCCTGAAAATGGATAACAATTCCCTCAAGACATCCTTCTCTGTGTTTTGCCTGCAGTGGGTGACAGACAATTCTGCTACAGCTGGTAATTGGATCCCAGAGTGAGTCCTGTGTATGTTTCCCACTATTTACTAATATTCATTATATGTAGGACAGTAACTTCCCACAGTTCTTATTCTTCGTTAACAGTGAACAACACATCAGCAGTGCCATTTAGACAGAGGTCATCACTATGGATTCACCAGTTCTGCCCATTTGGGCAAACTTGCAGAAACATGACTGTCTGCAAAGTTTTTCCCAAAATATATCATACTAGTCTTTTTTTTTTTTTTTTAAATTCATTCTTCAAGCCCTGGAAGTGTGTGCCCCTTTAAAAATGGACAAGACAGCTGTGGGGTTGGTATTAACTAATAAATTCAGCTTGGTTTTTCGCTGGGTGGTAAATTCCTCAATTTCTTCATGTATCAAATTTCTCCATAAAAATGGAAACAAAAGGAAAAATTCAAAAAATTATCTAAAAATCTGTGGGCCTAGCATATTCAAGCTGTAACAGACAAATATTTGAACCAACAATAAGTCATTTACTCTCTTCTCCCTCTGAGCCTGGCAAAAGACCTTCTTACTGTGCTACCCAAAGGACTGGAAACATTAAACTAAATTAAAGCAACTTTTCTTCCTTTCTCCCCCTGGATAAACAAGTTCTCATAAACTGAGCTTTAGAACATTGCTAGTCCTCACCTAATAGTAGTCCTACAAATATTATTTAATCTGTAGATAGATTTTGCTAACATTAGAAAGAAAAGAATAAACAAAACAAAACCCAAACAGCCTTTCAGTGCACAGGCAAAAATCATACTTCCATACCACAGTCTTTGTTATTATATAGAATTTTATTATATATGATACTCTCTCTATAGTTACATAATATACTATTAAATGGAATCATCACTCAATGATTAAAGCAGAAATTTTGGACTAGAAAGCTCAGCTGACCAAAGAAGTGTATTCTGCACAGTAACTCTATGTTATTCACCCTTGTGGGTGAAGGGAGTCTGGGACTGAGCTATAAAAATCCACATATTAAAAAAATAATAGTAGTAGTAAGTAAGAATATGTTTGAGATGCCAGCGTCTACAGGCCTAAAATGAGAACCAGGTCTGATTGTGTTGAATGCTGTGCTGCAGGAGAAAAATCCGTCTTTTGCAATTTCAATGGAAAAGGGAAACAGCCAGGGAAAAAAAAAAGGTGAAGACAGTCACTACGTGACACATACCAGGCAGAGGCTAAACCATGACTAGATGGAATAAAGGCAGCTGGGATTTTAAATCATCTATATTTATTAGATCATATATTGCTAAGATTACTGTCTCATGGGAAAAAGAGGTGAGAGATGTAATAACGCCAGTGATGATTAAAAAAAAATCCAACTTGACATTCAGAGTCCAGGCTGAACATGCAGTTAAAATAAGAAGCTGGTGTTCCCTTACATACTCAAATTCCTGCAATAGCACACTAAGAAGTTTGAACCATCTACTCCACAGCTTCAAAAGCCTCAAGTAACTGTATTTTCCAGACACTAATACTGTACCATCACTGAAATTTTAGTGCCCGTGCAAACTACAAGGTGTTCCTGCAGTGCAGCTTGTCTTAAAACACTGAAGCAAGATATGTAATTTGACCATTATTTAAGAGGCAATTCCTTCACATCCTGAAGCACAAATAGTCTAATTAAGCCTGTAATTTGGGAGACCCCTCTGTTAATCAGAAATGCATCCCTTCTATGAATCAAAAATGTAAATTTGAAAGGCAAACTATTTTTCCTATGGCATCCCCTCCTAGCAAAATAAAAACTGTAGACAGAAAGAAAACTCACAATTTTACTAATTTTCTGATACTGTTGTCCTTCCTGCAGTGCAGGTATTAATTATAGTGAACCCCAGACATTTAACTTTAAAACAGATATAATTTAAACCTCTCCCTCTTGAAAAAAACCTAACCTTCTCAGCCTATTTTCAGAACAAAAAAATAGGTGAAGAGATCAAATAAAAAGAGCTTTTTACCTGAGATGTACTTAATGGTGTGATTTTATATAGAAAGAAAATTGCTTTTACTTGCAAGGAATTAATCCAAATATACATGTACAATGTACAGCAGGAAACCTCACTCTTCTGATATCTGATAGCTCATGCATGTACTATGATGCAACAATGTGTCCAGAAAGCTCAGAATATTTATTTTAATATACTTATAATTGGCTATAAATTTCATTTTTAAAAGATGCCAACAAAAAGCCACAAAGATAACAACACAGCTTGGTATTACTTTAATTGTGATTTAACAATGTGCAGCTCAGCACAAAATCTCATTCTGATTTCACTTCAGTAGCGCAGAACCTGTCATTTAATCTTACTTCAATAAAATATGCCTGACATCAAGATCCATATACATTGCTTTCAATACTGCCTATAAACACATCTCTCTGCTTTGTTTTAAATGGAACCTCAGGGTACAAAGCAATACAACACAGAAATAATTGTGCCACTTTATGGTTGTGAAAGCCATGCAACGTTAAAAGCACAGCTCAACAAATTGGAATGATACAAACATCTTTATTACATACTACTTTAAGAGATATATATATATATTTTTAAATTCATGTCCTCATGATGAAAGAGCTAATGAAGAGATGAAAGGAAAACAGAGGTTATTTTCAGAGAATTAAAATGCTCAGCACGGCCCAGAGACAGCAATAATATAAAAATGTACGTCTAGGGACTTAGTAAATTCACCTAAACAGGCTGGCATCTGCATGAATGGAAACACAATTGCTTTTAATATCAAGCAGTCAGCCTGTTGTGTTTCATAACGACAAAGGAAATTCAAACAAGACACGAGAATCGCTCCGTAATTGCAGGGGAAGCACAGGCAAATGCTGCCTCCATTTTATTCAGAGCAAAATTACTGGAGTTTGCATTGCGCGGGAGCCTTTTCCATTCTGACAAAGTTCAAGTAAAAATTAAAAAATTAATAGTAAAACCACCAAAAAATCCCCAAACCCCTCACAACCTAAGACAGACCTTTGAACTGTCGGTAAGAGGCATTTGTTCTACACACTGCCCGTGGTCGGAAGCTTAGAGTTGCTAATCCTTTTTGCCCGAGCACCTTTTCTTTGAATCATTATGTTCCTAGAGGTAAGACCAATGCCCACAGCCCTGGAGGAAAGGGCTTAGCTGGAAAGCGGCAGCTAGGAGAGGAAGGATAACTTTGTGTGTATTGCAGCGGGCTTTTCTCCACAAGACCTGGATTACCATTTTCATTTTTGACAGAAGATTTCCACGTCACCTTGGGCAAGGTACCTAATTATAGCCATTCATAACACGGTAACAACTATTCCCTTTCTCTTTTGCCTTCCCCAGCCATACTCTCACACAGAGGAGCACGTGTTGGGTAATGCACATCCACTGCCAAGCACCACAAATCCCTTTGTCTACTTGCAATCCTAAGCATCATGTTTTCAGTCATCAACTCACTTGTGTGTGCACTCAGAGCCCATCAGGACAACTGCTGAAATATGTGCTAGAGAAACTTTTTCACTTCTCCCTGTTTTTCTGTTGTTTTCATCAGATTTGGTTTTGTTTTGGTCTTTTTTTTAATTTTCATTTTTTTAAAAAGCTATTTTGGTGGAATGAAGAATGATTAAAAAAGTCCCCAACCAAAAAAAAACCCCAAAAGACAAAATTGCAATGAACAAACTATTCTTGTGAAAATTTCTGGTGGAAAGTGGCCCCTCACCACAAGACAGGCATTGAGGTGCTGGAGCATGTCCAGAGAAGGGCAATGGATTTGGGGAAGGGTGTGGAGCACACGTCTGACAAAGAGCAGCTAAAGATATGGGGGTTGTTTATCCTGGAGAAAAGGAGGCTCAAGGGGGACCTTATCACTCTCCATAACTCCCTGACAGGAGGTGGGAGGCAGGATGGGAGTGAGCTCTTCTCCCAGGCCACCTGCAACAAGGAGAAACGCCCCCCAGTTGCACCAGGGGAGGTTCAGGCTGGATATTAGCAAAAATTTCTTCACTGAAAGCATGGTTAAGCCCTGGAACAGTGTGACAACACAGAAACCTCTTTCTCGTAAGAAGAATCTATTTGTTTATGTAAACAAAGATAAAAGTGTTCGAGCTCTCATGAATCCGGGTGGCCAATTAGCTATGGGAGGCCCCCCCCCCCCGGCCAATCAAGTGAGAGTCCATTTTGTATATAAAAGCTGAATTTAATAAATAAATTGACCTCTTTTGCCACTTGATCTCACCTCTCCTTGTTTCGACATCCGCTCAACAGCGACAGAACAGGATTTCCAGAGAAGGTGTGGATTCACCATTCCTGCAAGTGTTCAAAATAATGCCTGGACGCGGCACTTTGCAATATGGTTTGGTGGCCAGGGAGGTACTCAGTCAAAGATGTCTTTTTTCAGACTTGGAGGCCTTTTCCAACCTGAATGATTCTATGATTCAGCTTCAGTGTCCAGTTCCCAGTCTCAGTTCTGGACTCCATTTATTAGGTAGATAATGGCAGTCCTGCCTCTGTCTCCTGTGGGTGATATGGACATAGACTGGCCCAACACCACAGAGCACTGAGGGATCTTGCTTTTCTCAATACCCTGCTGTATCCATCACATGCCTTTCAAGGGGGAATGTTTTCCTCCTAGTGAGAGATGTTTTCCTTCACTCACTTGCTCCAGAATATGAGCATCGTATGTATATAGTCAATTCCACTATAAAAGCTAACTACAACTTTGAAAAAATGAATCAGAAACTGGTTTGATGTAAGATGATGTGCAGTCCCTCCCTGCCTTGGACTATACTTTTCTCAGACATAAGCAAACTCCAGACTCTATCATCTTTCCTTTTCACAGCCCACTCAAGTCCAACAGATATAATTATGTGCAAAGTGTCTGTGATTTTTAAGTTTCTGACTATGCCATCATTCTTTGAAGTAAAACTGAGCTGCGTTTGCATCAAGCATCCCCCACAGCTCTCATGAGTCAGTGGAGCAACTCGCCCTGCATCCTCACAAATCCTACCCCATTTATCAATAATTTGTAGCCAGTTACACAGAAGATCCCTTTTTCCATTATCCCACTTGGGACAAAACTGTTCAAGAGACATTGATCAAATGTAGATGTGATAAAAGAAGTGACGCTGTCTCTTTTACCACAATCCTCCATACTGTTTAAATTGAAATAACTCAGATTTTCCATCTTAGATTTCTTTTTCCAAGAGAAAGCAGCAAGAGAATCATTGTTTTGGCCTCAAGGCATTCATCAAGCCCTCTCATTTCTTTCTGGAGTTCAGCAGAGTAGCCACTTTATCTGCCGCGTGATTGGATAGATTTTTTTTTTCCCCAGGAAGATACTTCATTTTAGTGTATATGGAAGGTATATTGCACATAGAAACCAGGGGAATAGAGTAGCAAGGCACTAAATCTATCTGCTAAAGAACATTTATTCAAAGGCTACCACAAGGCTCAGTCTAATTGACAATTTCTGCTTGGGGCCCATGATTAAAATACGAAGGCTGCTGCAGGTAAGAACAGGAAAGAACTAGCTCTGCCATTGGCAAGAGCTTGCACAAGAGCTGTCAGGTCCAGCAGTTATCACCAATTTGCTTTTAGCACCTAGTATTAATCAAGATGTGTTGAAAAAAGACTTCAACTCAACAGCAGGGTGGAACCCAGGGGACGAAGGTGTTAGGCAGAGCAGGAACAGGGGTTTTGTTACAAGTATTCTCTGGACTGTATCTTGGATATCCTAAATATGCACGTGTAAATTGCCGGGATTTACAAAACACTTTAGGCACCTTAAGCCATACATTGCCTGTTACTGCTCTGTATAACCTCATCAATTCAATGAGATTCTGCATAAAGATTTTCTTCCCTTTTGTGTCATCTCTGTGAAAAGAAGAAACAGTAGGCAGAGGAGTTAAGAGTCTATTTCTATTTTGAAGAGTTCTCTGTCAATTAACCCCAACAGATGCTAACTATGCCATGCATTTGTTGTGACTCACCGAGTGAAGCATTTTCTGAACCCAACGGTTGAGACAGCAAATATTTAATACGTTTTAAAGCCAGCAATCAGAGGAAAGGAGATGTGGTTCACTGACCACATTCATCCAAGAAAATTCAAACACTTGACACCTGCACCAATTTCTTACACTGCTGGAAAAGATCCTTGTGTGCACCACCTACTTTCTCACACGCTCCTCTCTGGATAGTGCACCTTGGTGAGAATAGTGGTGCCCCCTTCCACTTTGATGATGCATTTGCCTGGACATTGTTCCTGTCAAGCTCCTTTTACAGGTAAATATCTGCAGCGCAGGCACTGAAAATACAGCCAGTCATTCAGTCCTTCATGAGTTGAATCCAGCTCACTTAGATACTAATATCCAACCTAATTGAAAATGAATAACAGCATACATATTTGCTTTTTTTTTTTTTTTAAAGAAGTGGAAAACTGAGCCTTCACCAACAGCTTAAATATTTCCCAGAGTTTCTGGCAGATTTTGAAAATCACACTGAACTTAATGGGGCCACTGTCTGCTCAGGCACCTCTCTAAAAGTCTCTGTAAATCACACACACACACACACACACACACACACACACACACACACACACACACACACACACACACACACACACACACACACACACACACACAAAAGCCACGTAAATTAAACTCTTTTTGTGTTCATGTCTTCATTTGACAGAAAGAAATTGCAGTCAGGCATTTGGCCAATAATTACATGAGTACAAATCTCTAATACTGAGACTCTCATAAAGGAAAAAACAACCTGAACTAATATTGCACTGGAGCCATGGTTGCGTTTACAGAGTAGTTTCACTTGACCTAATTTAAAAGATTTTGTTGTTAGACAGACATATTTATGTATTTTAAAGTCTAACCTAGTTTAGTGGGCTCAGAGCTGATGCTGGCCTGCTTTTAAAGACAGTTTTGCTTTGAAAGTTCAGCGTCTCAGTCACCACTGAAATTTAACTGCAGAAGATCTGAAGCTGTAACAGTTTGTGACTCTCCCTATTATGTTTCAGCTTGAGAGCTCCACATTTATGACTGGAGTCTAAATGGTTCTGCTCAGGGCCTGAACTGTCTTTACGAGGTTATTTTCCCCTGCTTGGGCTAATACAGCTACTATATATGGAAGCCACCCTAAAGGACCATACTTAGGGGTCTGTCATGTGCATTCAGCTCAGATTTGTGGCTTAACATTAATTTCAATTAATTCTTGGAGAAGAAGATGGAGTGGTGAGGAGATGGGGTCAGGAGAAGAGAGACTTCCAGTCTAACTTCCCAAATGATCAGTGATGGAGGCTATAAGGAGAACCTGCTGGAGGAGAAGGACCTATGCTAGGAGGAGTTTCAAAGCCCTGAGAAAATCAGGTGGAAAATGATTTATTACCTTTATGTAGAAACTTCCCTGCACCCATCATCCTTTATTCCAGCTTCAAGATACAAACCAGGATTTTACACCTACTTTTCCATGACTTTCATGTGCAAAGTTAAGCAATTTTAAAAAGTTTATAATTTCCTTTACTTTTAATAAGAGTTCACTCTTTAGGAAGTACAGATACCCAATTTATTGTTTTTTTTTTTCCTTAAAATGGGTTAGCTGCAAACTACATACACAAATATGTATCGAAAGACTTAAAGCATGGAAAGGTTATCTCTGTACTCACTAACAGCTGCAACTATCTTCATTCATACACATTTTTGAGAGGAAACCAATTATGTCACTGACTTACTCGTTTCTCTGAGGGCTCTCTTCCCTCAGCTAACAACCCTTGATAGATTATTTGAGGAAAAAGAGAGGGGTTTAGTTTGTACCCAAGAGTACCCAAGAAAGCTGGAAGGTGATTAGAGTGAGGCTTGAGAGTTCAAAGCAAAATATGTTATTTAACACCATATGAAATCATTTCTATTCTAAGACCTAATTAGGAATGTGTGTAATGAATCCTACCTACTCTTTGCAGAGTACCATTTAATTCCAAGTGTTTTGAGCTTATTTGTGCTTTTTAGAAGTGGACTGGCATTGAAAAGACAGCCATCTCCTCTGGAAAATATATATGATTACATTGCTGCTTACACTATGTTACATTACAGTCCCACAGCCTACTGTAAATAACATTTATGGAACTACTGCAATCCCACATCATTTTTGAGCCTGTTCATCATGTGCATACATGTGCATCCATGACGTGTTTAAATCTAGGAGCCAGAATTTATTTGTGCTTTGGCAAGCACTGCATACCCCCACGTAAGGAATGCCCTTAGATTCATTTATGTATGTGGGCTTGAATACGTGCTCATGCTTCAGCAGATCATCCACAGAGGTTCAGGGAGTTATTTAGAAAGGAAGGAAATTCAGTTTTACCTTCCTTTACACCTCACATACTACTCTCAGGCTACATTCACAAGGTCTCCACGCCCTTGGCATGGGCTGGATGTTGTGCTGATCCATCCTGTGTCACTGCTCACTGTTATGCACCTTGGGCATCACCTGCTGAGCTCTCCAGGCATTCCCCAACATTCATCTCTGCTTATCTTCCTCAGGAAGACCTCCAGGACTTGTTTCAATTCCAAGACCTTTCCTCTTTATCTTCTTCTTTCTAAGCCTTCTTTTCCTTCTCCTCTTCTCCAAGATAATTTCTTACTAGAAACACATCTTTTCATCCTCCTCTCTGGAGGCCACAAATGTCTCATTTTTCAGTGGATATCTGAGTAACCTGGTCCAGTGGAAGGTGCCCCTGCTCATGGCAGGGGGGCTGGAACTGGATGAGTTTTAAGGTCCCTTCCAACCCAAACCATTCTGTGATTCTGTGAAAACAGTTTATGTGCAGAAGGACAAGAAGTGATCAGCTTGCTAATTGATGCATCAGTGCCATCTCTATTAATTGGAATATTTAGCACATTCCACTTTTTCCTTTAGTCTGGGTGTTCACAAAAATTTACAGCCAGCCTGTAGCAGTTGCTGAGAGGAAGCAACAGGCTTTTATGTTTGGCAGTTCAAAAGTTCAAATCTGGACGTTCACTCCCCCACAAATCCCAATTATCTTGCTCATGTTAGCATTAATGATTTTTTTTTTTTTTGGCTGCAACTGTTGTCAAACATGTATTAACTCATCTCCTGCAAGTACTTCACTGCAAAGTCACATGGCTTGGAGCAGGATAATGATAAAAATCTGTTTGTATTTGACTACAACACTTGTTTACAGATTACATGTATGTTGATAAGACTGTTGTTCTCTGCTGTTATTATTAAGAGGTGTAAGGCAGGCATTAATCTCCTGATTTATGATATCAGCACTATGTATTAACTCCCTCTGCTAGATAACCTGTTGAGCTGCTGTTACATTTCATAAGAATCCCCACAAGGCAGCAAACATAACTCATAAGCTAGATACATCCCTCCCCTCCAAAATACCAAACACATTTAATCATGCCCACAAATATTAGCTTTAGCTTTATGTAAGCCTCAAATGAGCACACAAATCTTGCTATCACTATTTGAAGTCTAAAACACTGGCAAGATTCCCAAGTAAGTCACTGATTTTGGAGAACACTGAGAAATTCAAGCAAAGCAGTAAAACACAGCCTGCCCCAAACAAGCAAATACGTTCCACTGCCAAACCAAAGTTCGCAGGAAAGTTAAACACAGGATTAGAAACAATTGAGATTCACAGAGAAGAAATGTCAGGAGAGGTTCATAACCTAATGCAAGTGTACCTCCCCAGACTGAGGGCTGTTTCTGGTATGATATGCCTGTATGAAACTCAATCATCAACACTCTTTGAAGTCAAGAACACTTAAAGATGGCCAATACCTTGAAGCAGATCCCTTAAGCAAAAAAGTCTTAAAAACTTCCCGACCAATGGTGTAATTTTGGACTGTGCAGATCATAAAAAAACCCCACAAAACCAGTGCTTCAGCTAATCTCAGGATGCAGGAAAAAGGCCAGACTCTCTTAGGAGCTCAAATGCCAAAAAATGAGAGCATGAAGGATTTTTGAATAACTAGCCATCACTTTTCCTGTCTCAGCGACTGCCAGTGAGCAAGAGGATCATTTGAAATCTTGGCTATAGACCCTCATTTTCATTTTGTTTCTTTTAAACAAATACTTCAGCCTAACAATCTCCAGGACAAACACAGCTAAACAAGAAAAAAAAAAAATCCCCACCCAGCACTGCCTGATTATTAAGACCTTGGTTTGGCAAAGAGCTTTCTTTAACAAATAAAAGCATAAATATATTGTCTTCATACATAATCTGGGGACATGCAGCTAAGATTGATTAACACTGGTATGGAGTCTTAAAAATAACAGGTCTTTAAAACAGCAAGCCATGCCAATGAGAATACAAAAGAACTAGAGTTAAACTATTTTAAATGATTTAAAATCTTTCCCTGGAGCACACTGTCAGAAACCTTTGCAAGCTGATTTTTTCTGTGGGTGTTGGGCAGGAGTTTTACTTGGCTTCTATAGTACACATTTGAAAGGACCATGAAAATTTGGCCCAGAAACAGGACTGATGCTTCCCATTGGGAATCAGAAAACATTTATATTGCACATAGCCCAGAGTGAGGGAAAAACATCGCAGCTGAAGCAGAAATGAAAGTTTGGTCAGAAGCTGATGTGGGTTTTAGTAGAGCAGTTTCTGTATCACTGAGAATTCAGAAATCTTTGTGTGGTTCCTGTTTCAAAAACGCATGGACTGACAACCACAAAAAAAAAATCAAGGCCTCAGTGCAAGTTCTAAGATTGTGCAATAATCTTGGAGGTAAAGAAAGTTCCACAATATAGTTTTATATATGTTTTAAAAGAACATATTAGCAAATTTCTGCATTTTTAATATCTGACTGAAAAAAAAGCTGACTGACCTTGAGTATCTTTGAGTGCACATGATCATCTGTGCCTTTTCCCTGTGTATTCACAGACCAGAAATCCCCATTCACATAATCATTTTTCTTAGAGCCAAGGAAATTTTTAACAATGAAAACTGGCAGCACTGGATTCATTACCTGTACTCCTAAAGATTTCCGAACACCAGGATAATGGACAACACCCTACTGCCCTGTGACACAAACATCAAATACATAATGTAGGACCTTGGGCTATTACTGCTGTTTCCCACCTCCTCCTACCACTGAAAACACCACACAGAAAATTAAAGTTCACAATTTATATTGTCGCTCTCTCAAACTAACAAGAATCATAATAATGAATGAAGACTTGAGGGGAATAAAAAAATTAGTAAGCCCCAATTTTTTCTAAACTTTACCAACCATGTTTATGTAAAAGGTTTTGATTCTGTTTGAAGATAAAAGTTGTACTTTTGCCACAGGAGGGAAAGGGGGAACGCTCAAAATGTGCTATTTGCAGAGAAGGAAGGCAAAGCTGCAAAGCAGCAGGAGTTTAAAGGGGCAATTGAGTTAAGAATCATTTCACAATTTGATTCAGTTCACCACAAGCTTAAGAGCCACTCAAAGGTTCAACTCAGGTTTTGATTTGACCCCTCAAGTTTGACATTTATGGATTTAGGTTTACTATTGCTGATTTCAAAATGAACACTGTAGTCCCCTTCCACCCTGTTTAGGAATCAGATGTGTAAATATAGTCACATACAAATGTTAGCTTAATCCCTCCCACCTTTCTTGAACTTCTTCAACTTCTGAGATACTTGGCGAAGAGGTGGTAATCTCAAAAGTACTAAATTGTCTTAAGCCTCCTGAAAATAGGCAGTCAGGTAAAAACAGAAAACCTCTTAAGGCACACTGCTTCAGCAAGGACACTTTTAATCCTCTATAACATCAGTATCCTATCCCCACATCCTCCAAAAAACACTCAAAAACCCTCACTGGCCCAAAATCCTGAGATAAAACCCACACTGAAGTAAATGAAATAATCAAAAAGATAATAATAATAATAACAACAATAATAATATTATTATTATTGTTATTATAATAAAAAAACTACAGCCACAAAATAACCCTAACACTGAAACCACCAGAAATAGCAAAAAATCCCAAAGCAGGACCCCCCTGGCCCTGCCAAATATGAATCTGCATCTGATTCAGCATGAGAGGATCCAGCCAAGATATACACACTATCCCCAGAAAAAGAAAACAGATTTCAAGGACTCCAGCTCTTGCAGAATAAATTTTTCATCCCTGATGTGTAAAAATAATGTAGAAAAAAATTAGCTTGCAATAATAAATGAATAAACCTTGGTTGAACATGCAGGGCCTTCCACACAAAAATGGAATTAAATGAAAACCAAAACTATATCCAACATATCAAGACTCTCTGTGCACATAATGCAGTTCTCCATCTATATATTTTAGGTGCACTATCCAACTTCAGTAAGTCTGAATTACAACCTAGGAAAGACTTTGTGATCTTGAAGTCTTCAGGACCCTGTGTTTTCTGGTCAGCCTAATCTAATCCTTTACCTCAGAGAGAGGTCTGCATTTAGCTTTGATCACCATGGCATCAAGCTCCCAGGAATTAAATGAGAATCTTGTTACATTAAAATAAAGTTGTTTATAATCAGCCACGCACAAGCTGTTGGTATGGCTAGCTGCCACACAAATCAAGGTTAAAACAGACCAGGCTTACAGCTGAAATATAACTAATATGACATTATTCCTTCAGACATTTGGTTAGGCTGACAAATTTGTAACTCTGTAATTTACACAATGTCCCCGTGACATGTGGCAGTACAGCTATTGTGTATGGAGATTTTTATCATGGGAAGGAGGGAGGGAGGGAAATCTATATTTTACTTATGCAAATCTTTCCCATAACAATGTCAGAATACATGCTGACCTGCTAAAGTGTACAACATACCTCTCTGAGAGTACACAGAATTCAAATGGTGATGGATAATTATTTTAATTCAATGCAAAATTACCCCTTGAAACTCACTGGTCCAAAAAGTGGTTAAGATACTGTATACAATGTCGTTTAAAAAAAAAAAGTATATTCTTTAGTAACATAAGGCTTGAAAGGTTTGCTCTTTCTTTTTTTCACGTATTGTGTCAATAAAGTAAATGGTGTTAGAATTCAGTAGTAGGAAGGAAAATTCAATGAGTAGGATTTTAACGCTCTTGTATAACACAGCAATTGTCTCATTGGATCAGACAGGAGTTTGTTTTATGTGACCTTCCATCCCTAAGAGGTACAAAAAGCCTCCATGGATAGTGATATGTTGCCAAATAAGGAAAGATTCTCCTTGACCTCAGACAGTAGTTGGCCAAAACATGAGGACTTATATCCTTCCCCATCCATTTTAATCCTATCTGATTGTAGATATTCTCATTGCCCATAAAAATATGGGTTTTTTCCAATTCTACAGATTTGGCCTTCAGAGTATCTACTGGCACAGTATCCTGTGAGCTAATTACCATGTGGGTTATCGGTTTTAAATCTTTCACAAGATTTTTGTTTCTCCTTTATGTTATGAAAAAACTCAAACAGCAGAAGTCTTAAGTCACCATTTGTGAGAAGCGCCGGCTACTCTGTGCCACTCTTTGCTTCCGTAATCAAACACTCCTCAGAAGGAAGAGCTTCTGAGTCTGAAACTTTTAGCTAACTCCTGCTGGAACCCCTCGGTTCAAGCACATTTTTTACCATCTTCCTGAAGGAATTCAAAATTGGCAGCTCCTACTGAGGCGATACAAAGATACCATATATAGGTAACTGCTCTATTCCAGATCATCACATCTTCAGGAACTGTCATACATACTGATTATACAGCTTCCTCCCTGCAAAGCTGATTTTATTCTGCAGTGCCACACTAAGCTTCCAGCTGCTGAAGAAATAAAACATGCCCAGCCCTTTGCTGGGGAACTCGTTCTGCTTCCCCATCCCACTTTCACCGCGTAGATTTGTGCAAACTTCCTGTGTGGTCTGACTGCTGGTGTGTGTTATAAGAACAAATGGTGGGGAAGAAAAAAAATAAATGCAGAACTTGCTCTTTCCTCCAGATTGTCACGTTTTACGATGTTGCAACCTGGAGCCCAATGTTGTTTCATGTCCAAATCCCAAGCTCACTGTATACATGGCTCATCTGCATCACCACAGCTTATTTTCCCCCTGTTGATATAGATTGTATTTTCATAATAACTGCTTAAATTTAATCCACCACGTGAATTGCCAATACAGGATGTACAATTAAGTTATTACAACCTTGTAATAACTTGCAGATACTTTAATGGGAAAACAAGGCAAAAATCAGTACAGTCAGATTAATACAGGTACACAGTACATTCAAACTGGGTTTCTTTACATTAAAGGGCATTTTGTTTTTAAGTGCTTTATTTTTCTTGAACAGAAATGTTTTGTTGGGGTTTTTCCCACCTCTGGAAAGTAACAAAGGTCTTCTCCTAGGACTTTTCTGCTATGATGCATGCCCAGGAAATATCTGTAGTTGTAGCAAAAATAATTCTGGCCAAGGTCCTTTCTCATGTGCATACGAATAGGATAGAGTTATGCCTCCTGGAATCAGACCTGCAGCTTCATCCACGCTCATTCTTCTTTTTACCTTTATTCAGCCACACAAATGTGAGCAACAAAATTTTCTTTGCAGTAGATCAGATTTTTATTTTGGGCTATTTTGTCACGGCAAGAATAATTGCCTGTTTCTGTTGCTGGACACTCTGCTGTGCCTGGTTGTGCAGTATCTGCAGATAGGATGCAGAAGAAAAGATGTAAACTACAGTAACTGCATCCTAGACTCTGAAAAATTCAGATTGTTGTTTACTATAGAAACCATTGCTACAGAAGGTACTTTCAAGTTAGGGACCTCTTGGTGAGTAACTTGTTTTTTCTCTAGGGTGTGAAGAACCGAAACTGCTTTTAAATTCTTCTTATGAAAAAATTTGAGAGCAAAGATGTAAGAGGAGACCACAAAGTCCACATAAAATAATGACCTAGAGAGTTTTGGGGTATCATGTACCAGGATGCTGCATTTACACTTATAATGACTGCGTGCACGATGTAAGCTCTCACTAACCACAGCTTTTAATGAATCTCGTACTAAACAGAGCAGCTTGCTGCCCACAGATGTAGCTGTGACTCTCAGTGAACAGCAGGGAGATCTAAACTCAGTTAAGAGCAGTCCCAGAGCTGGATGTACAAATCACGTTGTTCTGGGTTAAAAATACAAACAGCTTATGCAGGAATGAGAAAAAAACCCCCAAAAACAACAATCAAAAAAATCCCCCAAACCAAACCCAAACTGAACCCTCCCACCCCCATCATCTTTACAAAAACCAGGAAAGTTTCAGGTCAAATAGGTAGCAAAAAACCCCTTTGCAATACAGCGAATTTGATTTCTCCTATCACTGCTTCCCAATGATTTAAAGTTCATATGCAACTTATGTAGTTAGTTTATTCAGCTTGTCTGCAGCCTACGATGTCATAGGTTTAAGTTTATTAATAGATTATGGTAAATTTATTAGCCTACTTGAAGGCTAACTAAAGAGCAAAGAGTTGGGTCATCTGCTTCTTTTAAACACAGCAAAAATAACTAGAAAATTAAAACTTAATGTAACATTTTCCCCAAGAGCTTTTTAGAGTCCAGACTTCAGATAGAGTAAAACTGGGCATCAAAAACACAGGATGGAATTAATTAATACAGTAAGTATCTTGACCATTTTTTTCTTCTAGTAGATCCATAAACTTTATGTATGGCAAGAAAGATATTAAATCTTCTGCAAAACACATGGGCTCCAACTCCCAGTTACTCTAAGTCAGTAGATCTTGCTCAGTGGAGCTTTGTCAGTTTGAGTCAGCTGGAATATCTAACCCCAAAAGTCACATAAAAGACCCTGCCAATTAATTCCTCTTGGAGTCAATGAATGTTTACATCAGTATTTAAACACTTTTCTCCCCATCACCCCATTTGAGACCTTTAATACCTATCCCCCCTTCCAAGCCCATAATTCTTCCCAGGCTACATAAATCCTTTATTTTGGCATCTCCAGGCGAAACCTGACCCCAGTCAACAACATTTTGCAACTCTTGGCAAGGTCAGTTCTTCCAACATGGGGGAAGTCCAAGGGCTGCAGAGACCCCCACCAGTCTCTGCAGTGCCAGAAACACTGAAGTTCTTCCCCAAGACCACACCGGGGCAGAAGGGATGTCCAGCTGAAGCGCCAAGTTAGCCAACATTCCCAGCACGTCTAACGACAGGGCACATAAAAATTAAGGTTCAAATACCTAACAGGGATCATGGACTTCTTCAAGTAAGTTACATGGAAATCTATGCAAACCTCACAGTAACTAGAAACCACCTCTGCTTAATGTGCAGTAACCCCTTGCTTGCTTAAAACAAAGATTAATTACAGCCTAAGAGATTGATATATTAAATTCATCCCAAAAATGCTTGAAGGTGATTTTAGTTACTCTTTGCAAAATTAGGTAGTCTCAGCTTGAGAACTGCCAGTGCCTCCTAGTTCAGGATTAGTGTAACAGGTAGATTAGTGCTCGGGTGACACGTGGAGATTAATTAAATTGTGGATTTATAGCCTATTCTTTGTGGAGAAAGGTTATTAAGTCCACATATTTTTCAGAACTGAAATGGCCACTGCTCAAAGGCTCATCTAAGTCCTTTCTATAACATTACTGTTTTCTTTGGGACCTGGAAACCAAGGATCCAATATAAAACCCAGGATCTTAAAACTATAGAAAAAACCTCTAACCTCTTCTCCTCCTTTAAGGCTTTCCATAGTATCTCACAAATTCTTGGGTGGAACATGCCTAATCAAATCACTCAAAAGTCATACCAAGACTTTCAACCTCAACTAAGCTCTGGTTCCATTCATCTACTAATTTAATACATAAAAGTACTCAGCCATTCAGGTATGTTAAGCTGAGAATCAGTCTTCTACTACTGAAGAGTATTGCAAAATTACCCGAACAAGTACATTAATTCTTTAACAGATAAAAATTATCTATACACTGTGTTTCTAGAAGATAACTGGCTACAGGCAATTTAACTTGATATCTGACGAAGAAAAAAATCCAGCACAACTGACATGACAAATTTTTCCAATAATCTGAAATTCATCCATTCCACAGAAGAGAAAGTGCAACTGGAGCCTCCCAATACTTCTACCTTTAGAAAATCTTCACTTTTAAAACTCAACTGTAAAAAAACAAATGAACTTCAACAGAAAAGTCAGTGTCTGCAGGTCAATGGGTGTTCAGTAACAAAGGGGTCCACTAATACCACCTTGGGATTAACTCAAGAACAATGATCACAACATCCCTCTATATTCAAGGAATGCCTGGACTTAGCCAAATGAGGAAAAAAAGCAAAGAGGAATTTCTTTCACTTGTGATGAAACATGAGGAAACACACACAATCAAAGAAAAAAAATCTGAGAAAGTTATATAAAAATGCAATTAATATGAGATTAGGTTGGGGGTTTTTTTAATTACGGAAAATTAGAGTATAATCAGTAGAAGCACGTTCAGCTGCTCATATAAGAAAGGTTGGATGGTAACATTTAGGTTATGATAAGGTTTTTTTTTTTTAGTGCCTCAGAGCATTTTTCAGGAGTATTAGAGCTCCTGATGTCTGAACAGGTTTGTTGGGAGACACTGATACCTACCAGACAACACCTATAGGGAATAGTTAAGAGTATTTTCCTAAGAGATAAGAAATTCATCTCTTGCACAGGTCAAGCAAAGGAAAATCTTAATAACAAAGACCACAAATCTCTCTGGTTGCACCTTCCTTTTCTCCCTCCTTGGTACAGTATCTTGAGACTAGCAGGGGTGCAAGGGATCCTTAATGAATCTTTCTTCAAAAAAACCAAAACCTAACAACTCCTTGGAAAAAAACCTGGGGAGCACAAGGAATTTGTGTGGCTTGTCCTTGGTGCCGTCTTGCAAAGGCAGAAATAATGAATAAAGGGTTTTAGTAAACAAGCAAGGAATTATTTGCCCTCAAAAGAATTAAATTCTAGTTTCAGTTAAATAAATTATTGCTATGAGGGCAGGTGATGAAAAGCCCAGCCCAAGGCTGAGCCCCCAGTGTTGTGAGTGTTATAGGACAGAGCTGTACATCTCTATAGCCATGAAAACCTTATAGCCAACGTAAATAAGACAGGTATTAACAGGTCCATTTTACCTCTGGGAATGGGGGCACACAGAGATTAACTAACACTTTCAAACAAACACAGAAAGCCTGAGAAAAGCATGAAATTATTACCTCATCTCTCAAGGACAATGTGAGGCTGCCACTGCCTGGATACCTTTCCTGTGTACAGGCAAATTCCTCTCTATTTCAGTTCTGCTGAGTGCAGAACTAGACCAAGCTTAAAATTTGAATGGGTGGTTTAGGAAGGACCTGCAGGAGTACATTAGGCCTGCCACTGATTTAAGAGATGAAGATGATGAAATGGTAGATGAAAGTCAACATCATCAAGTAACGTGTGCAGGAAAGGATGATCCTGCTTTTACCTGCATCCTGCAACATGTGCCCCCATGTAACTGGGTGTGAGTAATCCCCAGTCAGGAACAAAATTCTGGGGTATAATAGATGAAGAAACAACACAACCTCCACTTCCTCTCAAGCGGAGGGAAGCTAAAGTCAGTGGCTCAAGGCCTTAGCAGGGAATTCACTCCAAACACTTTCCACGTGTTCCAAAACATGGATGCAAGACAAATTTACATGTGGAACAGTCCTTCCAGTGCACTGCTTTGTTAGCAACTGCAACCAGTGTGTCAAACCACAGAATTTCTTTGTTGCAAGACATTCTGGACTCAAAATTAAAATGGCAAAACCAGTCAGAAAAATTCATGGAGGACGCAACTATCAAGGAAAAGCCAGAGCTGCTGGCACAAGTCCCTGAACTGTAGATCACTGGTGGCTGGCAGAGTGTTACTACACCTCTCTGTCACAGACTCTGACTAGACAGCTGTGCTGCTGGCACACTAATTTTATATTATGTTTTAGGGGTTAGGACAATTTAAATAATTAGGCAAAGGAACGTGGCAGTAGCAGTAAGTAAACCTCTTTGTGAGAGATCATTCATTTGAATTGGATGTTTAAATCCCCCATAAAGCACCTGGAAGATTTAACAACTCATGTCCAAATGAACAAGATGTAATGAGCTTGTACACAGGCTTGATATGAGAAGTGGATTGTTTTTAGCAAAACGGTGGAGAATAACCTCTTATTGAAAGGATTGATAGTGAATTTTAATCAGGGGGAAATAAAGACGCAAGAATAAATCTGCACAGACTTAGAGGAGGACTAGATGACTTTCTCAGCCATCAGCAAGGGATGCAGGAGTGTGTTATATCTTAATCTGCTGTTTTCTGTTTCCTCTATTTGTTGCATCATCCCATAGATCCTGCCTTTTTAAGAGAAAAAAAATCCTAACAGAAAACCAAAGAAAAGCTGCTCACATTGTCCTCTACAAAGTGCAAAGAAAGCACAAACAAAAAAACATGAAAAAAATATTAAAAATTCATACTTCAATACAGCTGGCCCTAATTTTTCATCCCAGTATTATTCACTTGAGTGATTGTAGAGTTACACATTCAAACTGAAAGCAGAAGAATCCACACTATCTTTTGCTGCTCATAGTTAGCTTATCAGAGCTTGGCAACAGCCACCATTCCCCTGGTGATTCTCATCTGTGTCACGACTTGGGACGTGTGTAACCCTCACTAACACCCCTTTCAGTGCCATCTCTGACACCATCTGTGTTTTTGGATTGGTAAACTGGAAAGCCATTTCTCAAATGTGTTTTTAGTTATTACAAGATACACACACCCTCTTTTCCACGCTTATTTATTTTTTTCTTAAACCAAGCATATTGTGGCAATTAGGAGGGAATTTGTATTCTCCACTGACATCTGAAATTCCATTTTCTGTATTTCATGGTGGCGATGGAGTCCAGCATTATGTCCCTGGGCCAAACTTTCAGGGCTTGTTTTCTTTTGTTTTTTGAGTATTGGATGAAAAGAACATTGTCCAGGTCCTCAGCATAAAGCACATGTGAAATATTTTCTTTTTTCAGTCCTTTTTCTGAGCAGTTATGTGTTGGGAGTCCATGCATTAACTGGTCTGTTCAGATATTGAACACAATACAAAATGCTTTATCTTAAGCTTTGCTCAGTTTATTGTTCTGTGCCCACAAATTTGAGCTGTTGCGTCTACTTTTCTCCCCCCTTCCCCAATTTCAACATTTTGAAGCTATTTAACCCACCTCAGTTCCCAGGCAATCACAGGGGTGGATGTAGGGATAGGACTATTTGCCCGAAACAGCTCATAATACACACACCAACACAGCTAAAATTGCTCCTCCTGGACTTATTTGCCAAGCATGAAAAACATTTTTTTTTTCCTGAAAAGCCAAACCATTAACAGGCTGTTTGGATGGTGTGTGTGGTGGAAAGAGACATTTTGGAGAGAACATTTGAATCGCTACATCCGCCTGACACATGACGCGTTGCAAACAAGATGTTCCCAACTCCGCCAGCCAAGTTGGACGGGCCGGTTCAATGGGACTTGTGAAATTCCAATCATCTGCATGCAGAGCAGACACCAAGGCTTCCCAGGCTGGGGGCTGACCGCTCCTCTGAGTGAAAACTCCTACTCTTTGCTTGGATTTCACCTTGAAGATGTAAAGTCAAGTGAAAAGAGACTTTTAATTTTTTTTTTTTCCTAGTGATGTGCCATAGAAAGGTCACATATTTCTTCAGATAGGAATGTAAAGGGGTACAAGGTCTTCACTGCATAGGTAACTTATGTGATTTACAGTACTGAATTTAGCCTTGCTGGAACCAAATTAAGGCAGAAAAGCAACAGAGGAGATGTGGCCTTGGGGAATTAAATTTTTTTTTCTTCTTTTTTTTTTTGCCTCTCCTTGCCAAGCTACTGCTCTGCTTTTGCTGCTGTAGGGGCCCAGAGAACAGGTTGTTTCAGAAACCATTGTTCCTGTCACACATGAGGAACAAAACCACATCCCAGAAATTCTAAGTGGGGATTAGAGACTTTGCTGGAATCAGAGCAACTGGTTTTAGTCTCTCTTATGCACTAGGGGGTCTCAATCCCACCTCCCATCTCATTTTGAAGATGGTAAAGGAGATTTCTGTGTCTGCAGAGGGCTGGGCTGGCAAACACTGTTTGCTGGGAAGGCTTTGAATGACTTTTTCTGAAGACTTGAAGCTTTGCCAATCTCTCCTGGCTCCAAGGACTACAACAGGACACGGTGCTTATTGCAGTCACCCTATCAACAGGGAGACCAGGCCGTGGTGTGTTAATGTCATAGTGTAGATCTTATGCTGGGAGCTTGTCCCAAAGGAGACAACAGAAGGAAAAAAAAAAAACAAAACAAAACTAATGCATTTTCTTTCCAGTAACTTTGGTGCTCAGGCCACTATGAATAAATCCAGTGAAAGAAAATGCACATTAAACTGTGTTTAGGGTCCTTGCACCCAGAGGGTGCTGAGACTTACCAGAAATTATTGCAGATCTCACTGTCCTACTCCAGACAGACACAACCAAAGAGGGAGGCCTGATGTAATATTATATATACACACATCATCTTGCCATATTTAATACCTCTGCTAGCTCTCCCAGCTTAGCTGGGTGAAGTTCAGCAAAATCCCCTGTCATGCTCCAAAGCCGCCCCTCCCTCCTTCTAGGCTTCACCACTAGCCACAGCCTTGTCTGCTGCTATATTGCACCTTTTCCTTCATTATGACTTTCATTCAGAGGAGCAGGGATGTGCTTCCTGAGGGTTTGGGATGCAGGGCAGAGCTCAGCTGACATGGGGGTAACCAGCACCAAGGCTGCTCTGAGCTCCTGGGAATTATTAAATCCCAATGTAAACATTCCCACCTGCTGCCTCCACAGGATCTGCATCCTTCAGTCTTTTCCTGGCTAATCAGGCCTCAAATTGTGATGGAGTCACAGAATAAATTACAGGGGGTGAAGAGAGTAAACAAAATTGAGTATTTACCAGTGTAGGACACTAGTTTAGAGCTGCTGGTGGTATTTGCTACATCAACTCATTTGAGTCTGCAAGAACTGGTTTGTGCACCTCAAAAACACACAGAAACATTCCTTTATTTCTTATAAATATGGTTCATGGAGAGGACACACTAAAACCAGGAACCTCAGAGGCGTCAAACAGGTTGGAAGTTGGCCTGCAGAAGAGGAACTAAAATTTGTAAGAAAAGGTAGAAGTGGCATTGCAGTTTAACAAGTCACAAGAGCTCTGTGATGAATTCTAGCTCTTTTTTTTTTTTTTTTCTTACAGTGATCATTCCACTCGTATTACATATTGCCTTTCCCCACCTCTTAACCTTCTGCATCCTGCAGTGGAGCTGCACAGTGTCACATCTGTGCAGAGCTGCTGCTCTAATCATACACAGAAACTACACAGAAATGTCCAGACTTAATCACATCTCTGACCTACTCTGTGTCCACACAGCTGCAATCTCCAGATTCACACACAAAGTTGGGAAACTTCAGGCATGCTGCAGGGGAAAAGTGCCAGGGAGATATTTCTTTCACAGGCATGTAAACGTGATTTTTTAAAGAAAACAGGATTCTTCGAGAGGGCAACGTTGTCTCCTCCTTAAATCTTCTTGACTTGCAGGTCCTGTGTGTCATCCTTCAACTCTGCACAAACCTGGCATCACCTGACTTGTCTCCCAGAGCGATTAGAAATAGTCTCATAGAGCTGGATAAAACTTAAAATAATTCCTAGAATAGCTCTCCTGGAGCGCACACGCTGTAAGGCAACACAAAGGGGACTCTGCAAAAGCATCTCGCTGGCATTCGTTGCTGGTGAGTCACAGAACCAGCCCGGCTCTGGTCCTGTGCAGAGCACCCAGCCCTGATGCCACTCCCAGCCCTGCACTCCTCCATCCCTCACAGCCCTGCGTTTGGGCGAGCATCCACACCGAACTTTTGGAAGTCAAATAGAAACTCATCATTCCGTGCTGACAGTCCCAAACGACTGGAAAAATAAAATAAAATAAACTTGCAATAAGCCGGCTGTGCCAAGTCTCATACCACAGGCAAGGATAGAAGGTCTCGGTCCACAGCCCTACACGGAGGCTCAGAAAATGGTCAGAGAATTTTAAACTACTAAAATAGAAAGTTCAGTGAGGAGAAAAGTCTTAGTCATGTAAGTAGACTTTATATTTTGACTCTGAAATGTTGTTTTTCCTCTTTCAGTTCAGAACACAGTTCTTTAAAAAATTGTATCAAGAAGATAAAGGATGCTTCAATACATTATTATTACACGTATAGCATAATAATAAGACAATTCATAGCCCCCATCCTTGTTAATTTACTCCAAAAAACTATTAGGTACAGCTTCATGTTTTGCAAAAAAGCTGAGAGGTATCTACACAACTTTATATTTAAGTGATTTTATAATTTTGCCATCTACACTCCCAGATGTTTCCAATGTCTTAGTGAAGTTTCTGCAAACCATCTGCAAAGTTTTATATGTCTGGATTCTCAATAAGGCAAACCCAGGCACTTACAGCAGCATTACGCACAGACATTTAACACTGTGGATCTTCAATATCTGCAGCAATCATTAAGGGAGATTTTTTTTCCCCTTATAATTTTTAGCAGTTCAAATTACCATTTTTCACTATGCAAATTAAAAAAACCCAAAACATCAGTGCTGAAGGTAAAAAAGTAGCAACTTTTAAGTGCTAAACACATGCCTTAAGAAGCAACACAGTGTGGAAGTTTCAACAACAACACCAAACAAACACTTTAGTCCCCCTTCCTTCCCCCAAAACTATTTTCCACTTCTTGCTCAACTTTCATGCTGTTTGTTTTTGCTTCTCTGGAGTTTCCCATTCATTTCCATGCAGAGCACAACAAGGGAAGCAGAGAGTTAATGCTGCAGTTGCAACTGGTGTGAGCCTTTACTATTAACTTGAATTTACAGAGCAATCTCTCCTTAAAAAGAAATAAGAAAAGAAGAATTCCTCACTGCACTGTAACACTGAGAAGTATATTTAAAAATTCTCTCCCGGGTCTCTCTAAACATCTGCTCAAAGGTTTTGCTGTATCTTAAAAGGGCTCTAATTACCAGAAACTCCTTTCATACTTAAGCCCAGGGCTCGCATTTTGATTATAACTCAAGCTCCAGTTAATTTAGGGCTAAACCCAAAATGCCTGTACCAAACAGAAGAAAACATAGGCCTACCTTAAAACTTTCCAGCTTTTCAGAGGATCCAAGTCAGAGATTATAGACACCATTGTAGTAATAACAATAATAAAATATGGATATTAAAACCAAAAAAAAAAGTAAAAAAGAATTAAAACCACGGCAGGGAAGGCTAACCACAAAAGCAGCAAGTACTCTACTCAGTGTGGGAATGACAACAAACCCAGCACAGCTCTTCCTCCTTCTCAAGCTGATAAGCACTTGTCCCAGCTTCTCTCCACCCCCAAAATCAATCTTGTGCTATATTGCTTCACAGTCCCAGTTTCATTTCTTCACCACTACCTTTTAAAGCCCTTGTAATCTGCTCCAACTGATCAAATTTGACCTTTTTGTAGTCCACTTTATTCCAAGCACAGCCCTCAGTTAAATCTCTCTTTATTAACACCGTCCTTCTTGGCTTTCTTTTGGAACAAACACAGCTCAAGCTTGAAGCCTCCAGTCTTTGCCAGCAATCATTTACAGATTACTGCAAGCTGCAGTCTTCTCCTTTTGGGTATTTTCTTCTACCTCTGAGGTTTGTTTTTATATTATTTTCTGGGGGTTGGTGGTGGTCTCCCTTTCCCTGTTCGGTGCAGGTTGGAGTTTGACACTTTTAAAGGAGGGACTTTCTAATGCAGCTCCTCTCCCACCCTTCCCTCCTCCCCTTGTCCCTCACCCCCATATGGAGAGACAGACACACGCATTAAAAACAGTTCACAACCTTTAGAACACTGAATAATCTTTCTCCCCCCTCTCTGTTCTTTAATTCTATTAGAATTTATAGACTTAAACACAGAAGCTGTGATTGAAATACACTGATCTAAAGTGAGGCTGCTATTATGGTGGAATAATAAAAAGTCTAATCATGCAAAGCCAGATGTAACCCTTTGGATGTTTGAAAGGGGAAAAGGTGTCTACATAGTTCCATTAAATCAATATCTTTTATTTTTATTACTTAAAAAATAAATGGTAAAGCATCCTCCAGATTACTATGGTGATCTGAAAAGTTGTGTAACTGCTGATAGTGTGTATTTACAATCGAGTTGATTGGCTTATTTTGTGTTTCTGTAACACTTTTGACTTTGATTTCCCTCCATTTAAATATTTCTCTTGAATTTTTTTCCCTTTTAAATGTTTTTCATTCATCCTGCAAATGGCTGTACCTCTCCTTGAGCTCCACCAATTCATTAGGATTTCTGGAAATTCTCAAATTAAAATTCTTTGGGGGAAAAAAAGCATAACAGTACCTTATGAAGTGTTCAGTCAGAACCAAACTACCCCAATTGGCAGATACTTCACTTTGATATTTATATCACAGGCATATGCTCCTAGTTTCCCTCCGCCACCAGTTCTCTCTCACAAAAAAAAACAAAAAAGAAAAGAGAAAAAAAAAGAGAGAAAAAGAGGTAAGATCAACCCTTTTATGTTAAAAGAAGCAGTAATATGGTGATCACATAGAGGTTTGGGAGATTTGGTAGTGTGTGACACACCCATGGAAACATAATAAAGGGTATTATATGGCATAATAAACTTTTAAGTCTTCCACCGCCTCCTTCTTTGGTGAGATAAAGCTTGAGTTGTGCCTAAACCATTTCAGGCTCTCTGCTATGCTGGGTTTGGGCAGCCTGAACCCCCCCTTGCTGGCTGCACAAAGGCAGCACAGTCTTGCCCTGGCCAGAAGGTGACACTGAGGCTTGCCACCGCCCAAAAAGAGAGAATGTGACGGTTTTGCCTGCCAGACAGCAGCCAGCAGATAGTGGTCAGACAGAAACAACCAGTTTTAAATTACCCAGATACAAAATGCCTTCTTTGCTCAAAGGCCAGAGCATCATTGACCCCTCATTTAGGAGAAACACTGAGTCATCTCCTGCCTCAGCCAGGTGAAGCTCCTGGCCCAGCATGTGGGTATCAGTTGAGCAGTTTTTCAAGTCAGGCCTCAAGTTCAGACTTTGGAATGTTACATCCTCCCCTGGGCAGTGCTTCCAACAGTTTTGCTTTGTTTCAGAGGGGTGTAGAGAGAATAAACACATCAGAGACAGCTGATGGTGAGATTGCAGGTGCAGCTCTGGGGCAGGAGGCTGGAGGACAGCTGGGGGTTACAGATGTTCCACCTTCCTCTTAACACTGGCAGGGCACAGGGTGTTTCTCACCTGATACACACATATCTCTGAGCAATTCTGCAGAGATAAGGCTTGTATCCAGCTCTGGAAACTGTGGGGCCTATATTCATTTAACTACAGGAGGTGGGCAAGATGCTTGCAATGGAAAATTAAATTCAGTTTTTTTCTGTGGAACTGAGGAAACTTCCTTTTTTTTTTTTTTAGCATGGGAAGCAAACAAAAAGCGATTGGTCACTGTCTCTTTTTTTCCTCCCAGAAGTTTGTAAACCACTGGTATAGAGGTTAACCCCTCGTTTGAGGCTGGGGATGACATCAGTGCTTACAGCACACTGCCTTTTCTCTTTCCTCTCCACCCCACTGCCACATTTGCTGCTTTTAGAGCTACATTCACCTATTTTCCCATGTAAACTTCTCACTGAATATTTCATGTTGTGCAAACATATTGATGACCAGACTCAAATTAAGAAAGGCTTCAAGCTTAGCCTGCAAAGAAAACAAAAATCAAAATACTCTGACCTATTCTGACACATTGACAAGCCAAGATTTTGCCTTTGTCACATCCTGTCCCTCCACAGTTGCAGGTCAAGGTGAGAAAGAGGCAGATGCTCTGTCTTTATACCCCACCGCACCAAGATGCTCCCTGTCTCTTACTCCATCCCAAAATTCCACAAACTGTGTCTATTTTGAGGATTTTATCTCTAACAAGTACATCTTATGCTTTCCATAGATACATTTTTCACTGTCTTCCCACAGAAAATGCTCCATTATTTCCGCCAACATATCCACATGAAAACTATATGTAGGAGTAAATATACTTATTCCTTTCCCTTTTGCACTTATTGTGGTTATTTTTATTTTTTTAATCCTAAATTTTTGTGTCTGGAACGAAAGCCATGTCTCCATTTTGCAGGACCTTGCTGGCATTTTGCCAGCTTTCCCTACAACTCTGAGGACAGCAACTATAAGCCTTCTAAAAATAAAACTACGAGATCAAGTTTAGCACAGAGGAACTTGCGACAGGCAATGGATTTTCCAAAACAGCCTCACGTGTTTCATACAGCATGTAGCTATAGTAGGAGAAAACAAATAAAACAGAAACAGAAACTCACTGTAAAATTATTTTAACTCTTGTGCTTAGGTAACAGACTCCAGCCCAGCTTTTAGCTAAAAGATTTTTCTGTTAGGGCTGAGGACTTTGTCTTTGAAACTTTTATTTGTATGCTTTGAGTAAAGAAATTTCCTATGATCTTCAACTTGTTTGCCAGGAAACCACCAGCACATCTGTAAAATATTACTTAAGCAAATTTATTACAGTTAGCCAGAAGGCAACAACCCCAAAAGTTTTCTCTACCTGCTGAAATCCAGCCTATTGTATAATTTGGATCTTTCATGCCATAACATGTTCCCCCAGCAAGAACTTATCGGTTCTCAGTTAATATGATAAAGAAGTACAAGCTTTCCAAGATTTTGAGTCACGTTAAAGTAAATATATATATATATACTTCTGAAAACAGCGTTCCTGTATACACACACACACAAAAGGATCTCCAAGCAATGTCATCATGCTTAGTTTAGACAGCTGTGGAGTCAAAGAAGTTCCAGATCAGCTAGCTACAAACATTTGAAGGTCAAGTACAGGACAAAGCATTTAAAAAAGCAAAGCAGTTATGGCTACTGAGCATTAGAAAGATGATTTTATGTCATGAGATTCCTCCCCGCCCCCCAGCTCTATCTTTTCCAGAATCCTATTGGACCAAGAACTTCACAGTGTTGGGCAGGATAATAAACTAAGTATAGCAAGCAGTTTGGGTTTGTTATTTAATCTTCTTTCAAGGATGTTATCTCACTCAAAATATTTTGGGAGCCAAGAAAGATCTGCCAGAGCACAACCTTTTAGTCAGGGTGCCTAGCAGCCTGGTTATCAGGCGATAACAGAGAAATAAATAACCTTCTAGCATCTTCCCAATATGTGTTTTCCGTTGCTCTTTCATACAAAGCAATATTAACTTATTTGAAAGAAATCTTGGTCTTTTACCAGCAAAACCTCACTCTCCCTGGGGAGCCTGCTGTTAAACAAAAGCTCAGCTATTAAAGAGTGGCCTCCAACTTCAGGGCTGCTGTTGGGGGCTGATAAAGGCTCTTCTCCAGACTGTCTCATGCTGTCCCTCCCCATCAGCCTTGCCACCTCCCTGCTTCTCCTCCTAGTCCCTAATGCCTCGCCTTTTAAGCAATGGAGTGACTAATTGAGAATGCATTCCAGTGCTTTACAAGCAGCTTTTTCTTTCCTGCTGACCAGCCAAATGTTTTAAATTGGCAAGATGCTGTTTTAACTTGGGAACTTGAGCACTTGTCATGGCCTGGATGTGTGAAAAAGTTCTGGCTGAATTCAGTAATTCTGATGGAAAAAAAATAATTAAAGACCTTACTCCTAGAACTGGTATAAGTAAGTCCAAGTATTATTATGAATCTTTAAAGCTAGTTCCTTCTCTCTTTGTGAAAGACATAATTTGTGAGACGAGAAATTTTAAGTCTAAGAAATTCCCAAAGTCATGCACTAGTGCTTGTACAGAACCAGAGGAAAAGCAGTCACACAGAGGCATAAATCCAGCTGACAATTACCCTTTGGGAATTGGGAACTGTAACCAAAACACCCTGGAGACAGCAATTGCTGATTCACTGCAGGTCAATGGCCAGCTGGGCTGGGATTCAGCACACCTTATCACACACAGTAACTTAGAAGTTGGCTTCATCCAGGAGCTGCAGAGATTGAAGGGTTTTGTTTCCTTGCTGATTGTACAAAGCCTGCACTTTAACAGTTAATCATTAATCTTAAATTGCATAAATGTGTCTCATACTTATCGACTTCTCACTTTTACAGTCTGCAGAGACAAACTTTCAAGAGATGGTATTTTTTTTTTTAATTCTGATTGTGTTTTTAATGGATTTTCAAGTACTTTCAGGTTTTGCTCATGACAACTGCTGCAATAAAAAGCCTCACGAACAAAGATGTGTTTTGTGTCTATTCACCTAGCAGAAAATCACTATTACGACATACTTCATTACTAGAGAAATGCTTTCCAGCCTCTCTGAAGAGACAGTCATCCCCAAACTCCCATCAGCCTAATTGTTTTTAAGGTGTTTGTAGTTCACTGGGAACAGCATATGAGCCAAACATTTACGTCCTCTGCTGAATTTCTCTTTATTGGCCGGCGGGAAGGTTTCTTCGTTCTGCAGCACTGGCGGAGCAAGAACACTTCTGTAGTCTGAGGCAGGGCTTGCCCTTCCTCACCCAACAGAAAGAATGAAAGAGAAGAAAAGCTCCTTGTATTTGCCAGACATGTTCAAAAAGAGCTCCTTGCACACCCCAATCTGCTTCTTTCATTCCATTTGGCAGAGTCAGGGGTCAGATTTGGCGGAGAGGAGAAAAGCAGCCGTTAACTGTTCCAGCGCCACAGCAGACCCAGGAGCCAAGGCTGACACTGTCTGTCTTTTCATTTCCATTCTTTTGGTGTCAGGTCATGCAGTGAACACCAAGGGGTCCTTATGAAGCCTTATGAAAAGGTTATTGTCCAGGCTGCCTTCATAACATAGCCCAGAAAATACAAACTTTGGTAATGACCTTACTAAGTGCTTTGTTGTGAAGGCCATGTTTTCACATGGCCCACAGCTGCATTTGAGCAGCCTCAATGCCATCTCATGCAGCGTTGAAGAATAAATCTAAGAGTAATTAATTTATGCTGAATGCATACTGTAAAATATTTAGGAAACCATTTCCAAAGAGACAAAAGAAAATTAGTGGCTCCATATCCATATCTGTCTTCTAATAGACTGTTCAAATATTTACCTCTGGTTTCCTATCCATCACAGAAGTTCAAGGAATAGGATGGTTACTGGTAAGGGACTAGTTGCAGATACTCAGTTAATTCCTCTCAATGTCTTTCTTCTTGACATTGAGAAAACTATTTTTTTATCTGTGCCCTACTTTCCCATCTGGGAGGGACAGACACCACCCTAGCAATCTACAGAGCAGAACACCAGGAACTTAATAGAAGACACAAAAATTGGCAGCTTTATGAAATTCCCTCCTTTCCAAGACTGTTTTAAGTATAAATCAACTGAAATACTGGTTCGTCATTCAGTGTAAAAGAACATGATCTGTTGAGACAGATGGCTTCTACCACTTCAAAAATTAAAGAGTTGCTGTAGCAAAGTAAGGAATCCCTGAAGCTTTAAAAAAGTCATCTATACCATATCCCTTAGAATGAAAATAATTTAAAAGTCCTCCAAAGTCCTAGAGGGAAATAAGGGAAAAAAAGGAAAAAATAGCAAAAGGGAATAATTATTCAATTAAGAAAATTGTGAAATAAATCTTCCATTTCTGATATTCCTATTTATTAAAGTACATTCAGGCACATGATTTTGAAGGTGCCAACCACAAACACCTATTTTATGCACTGAGCTTATATCTTTTAAACAGAGAGAGAGATACAAGGTCCCTTGTGACAGTGTGCTTTGCTATTGAGCTAAAGATGATGACATGCAAGTAGGGAAGGAGAAAATGCTTCAGATGCCAGAGCATTCCCATCCATATTTCATTTAAAGGCATGGAGGAGCACCCTTTTAGCCTGTGTATGAACTGCACCAGCACAGGCTGAGTTTACTCCTGATGCTGGTCAGGATTGAGGATTTGCAGTACTCACTACAGATAACACTGTTTCATTTTCCCTTCCTATTACAAGGGCTGGGAGAGCTGACAAAATAGGAAGGCAACTTTTTGCCGTAACAGCTGGCAGGAGATTTTTATAGACACAAAAACCAATTAAGTGTCCTGATTCTGGGCATGTAACTCCCCTGGAGCCTTTGTTTAGAAGTGCTTATCTGCTTGCATAGGCACAAGCATCTACAAATCCATGTACAGGTGTGTGTGTGTATCCAAACAAAGCACCACAGAGTGCACTGAAATAAGCTGTTGCTCTCCTGAGGAAAAAAACCCAACATGTTATCCCTGTGAAAACAGTACAGGAGAGAGTTTCATAACAGTATTACTTCATCAATAGAAGGCTGGAATTAAATTCGGTTCTAAAGGACAGCTTATCCATAAAAAATTCACTCTAAAGGTTCTAATTCAGGCAAAGTCAGAGAAAGCTTTTTTTTTCTTATGTATTGAATGCAGTTGTTTACCTTTGTTATCTAAAGAAACTTCTTTAATTTCTGAAAAAGAAGTACCACATTTTTTTCTCTCTCTGAGGACTACTCATTTTAAAAAGGAGCATTACCTAAACATTCATTCATACCTATTCTGGCCATTCCATTACTTCCTAGGTCTGTTCATAGAAGTTTTGTATCTTCCAAAGCATTAATAGCTATTGTAGCCCAGATTAAATTATTTATATAAAACAGTTCATAGTCACACATATAATTTGTTTACAGGAGACACTTTTCATTCAAAAAATACTCAAAGTCTCGTGCCACGCTTTTCTCTCTTCCTGACCTCATTTACACAAGCCCAAGCACGTTAGTGATTTTTCTCCCAGACAAGACCTAGGCTGTGATTCCAATAAAGAGAAGCACAGGTCCCCATGTTGAAAATAAAACATTTTTATTGCTTTCTAAACCTCGGGCATAAACATTCATTGCTACATCTGACAAAATCCAACCAATAAAGACTGCAAAAAGAGTGAGATTAATAGAAGCAGCTTTCTAGAACATTGCACTACCCTCTAGACACTGGAAATCTTGAAAATTGCACATCATAAAGTTTGGCCTGTAGAATAGCAAGGAAAATACCCTTCTTTTCTCATTTGGGTGTTCAACCTAAGCAAATCCACACTTCTCTGGAAGCTGCAGGACCTAATACAGGCTGAATCTTCCAAGTCTGGATTGGATTGGTTGCTAATAACTCATGGGGTGGCCTTGGGAAACTTCCTTCATTTCACAGGTCCCTGTTGCGTCAGGCAAGAAGAGATCCATAGTTCATAAAATCATAGAATGCCTTGGGTTGGAAGAGACCTTGAAGATCATATTCCAACCCCTCTGCCATGGGCAGGGAACCTTCCATCAGAACAGGGTGCTCAGAGTCCCATCCAATCTGGACTTGGACACTTCTAGGGATAGGGAAGCCACAGCTTCTCTGGGCAACCTGTGCCAGGGCCTCACCACCCTTTCTAGTAAAGAATTTCTTCCTAATATCCAATTTAAATCTACCTCTTTCGGCTTCCCATCTTACATTTCACTGCTCCCCCGTCTGACTGAAATTTAGAGGACTGAATTACAAATTGTCTCTGTTGCTCAACAGCTGGGAAGGAGTTCAGTCTCTGCCTGAGGAAACCAGGAGGGGAAGGTAGTGCTGCTTTTCATGGTAGGTTCTTCGGATAATTTATATTTCTCTTTTAGTTTGTAGCTTGTCTGCAGATGAGAAGTTCCAACTGCTGCTAATTATTCCTTAGCCAGTAGTTTGAGAAAGCTTTTTCCTCTTGCAGAAAGAGGTGTCTAGTCACTAACCAGGCTGCTTTTAGATAACCCCAAACCTTCTTTTCTTTCTTTTTCTTTTAGTTACCATCTCCTTAAGAAGTAAGTAACATTCTTTTCACATTATGGATGCCGCATCTAAAATTAATTTTCATTTCACGATGTCAATTTTGAATTAAGGCTTCATGTTGACACTATTGATGGTACAACACTTCTCCCAAAACACAATCATCCAGCTGAGGCCTGTTTGGGATATTAATTGGCCTGTGTTCAACCCAGGTAACCTGTGCTCTGCTGGTCAGGAGTAGACACAGCCTTCCCTAGACTGCCAAGGGATGCAAAGTACAGAGCCTTGAGTGTCACTTTTGTAATTGTAATGCCATAAGGGAATGGAATTTTTAAAGGAACTCCTGGCTTACCTTTGTTGCATTCTTATTAGTCAAATATTTTTCAGCCAAATATTTTGTGTCTTTTCTCATATTTCCCCTTTTCCTGGCGGATTGAGCAGCCTGTGCATATGTGGGAAAGCCCGACTGCCTTTTTTGAACTGACATAACCTTAACTATGGCCCTGGTAGGGCAAATAAAAATTCATCTTCAGTGTAGATTAACCCAATCTACATATTTAAGATGATCCATTCCCAAGAGATGTTTCTAGACATCTAAATTTCTATGAATTTGAAACAAATTTCATTATCCTTAGGTGATATGAGCAAATAATTCTGCTATATTTCAAACACAGAACCAAGGTATCTGTCACCCAAGATTTAGAAAACCCCATTGCCCATCTCTGTCTTTCCTGATGTGCTATGGAAAACTTTATCTCTGGATAGCAATGACCTATACCACGAGTTCATATATAGAAGGAAGTATGAAACTACTTCAAAGGAAACTGTTTTAAAAGAGTGCTCAGCCCAGCATGGAGAAGCAGTGCCATTTTTAATCCTCACCTGTACATGCTGAATATTTGCCAGCTCTTGCTGAAGCAAAACCCTACTGCCCAGCTCCCATCTGGCCTCTCTCCTCCATCATCAGAGGTGAAAACAATTTTAGTGAAACCACCTGAACAGATATTCTGAACTCTTGTCTAAGCAAAATAGCTGTCACGGGAAGCTATCCTGACCTGGGTGTCAGGATGGCTTTTGGACACCTGGAATGGAAAAAATGACACTAAAACATTAATAATCTTTACTTTCTGCTGTAAAAACTGGCACAAGACTAGAGAAATAGTAGCTTCAACTTCATCAGCCATCGAGTCTGGCAGAAAGGAGAGCTTTACCAAGATCAATGAGGTGTTTCGGATCATGATTTATTCTGGAGGTCTGCTCGAAGGAAAAGGAAAGGGAAGGTGCTCTCCCCTCTGCACGCACTGCATGTGAATTTATTGAGAGCTATCATCTAAAGCTGAGGGACTAAATTCAGTGTGTATGGACACTCTTTGAAAGACTGCCAAAGGCTTCAGAAATAGGAACATAAATTGAAGGTGAACAAAACTGCAATTGAATCAATCTCCAGCAAATATAATTAAGAAAATAGCCTAGTGAATGAAAAATACATTGGACTTTTAGAAATCATGTCATTTTCAATAATAGAAGAAAAGGGTTCCTAAAGGCAGGGATTCCCAAATTAAAGAGTGATAGAAGAACCACTTTGAAGTAAATAGGCTATCCCAGAGCCAAAGACTGTTCCTGCCTTACCAGCAACAATACCAGTATGTGGCAATAAATGTTCACAGTCCCCTGAGCTATAGCACTGCTGTTTGCTTTGGGCACACCTTCAGCTTCTCCCACTTGGTCGTAGTCCTGGCAGCTCCCCCTTGCTCTGCCTCTGGCTTCTCTATTACAACCTGATATATTTCATAAATTTTCATTTTCCCCTATTCCTCCTTTTCCTCCTTCATTTTCTCTTGCTATATCTCTATCTATCTAAAATTGCAGTCCGTACTACTGAGATGGCATAAGCTTTCAGCCAAAGGTGTCCTCTTTCCTCACTGTGGAATTATGATAATCTAATAAACCATGAATAAAGAACTGTCTATTCTCCAATCAGTTTCATTCAGAATTCTTCTCCTTTGGAGAATTATCCCTTTGAAAGCACCAGTATGTGAATGACTAGGAGGTATGCAGTCAGCTGTACTGAATGTAATCGTATCATGATCATTCATCCTTAGGCAACACTAACTTCCAGTCTAGGGACAAATTCATCTTTATCCAACATAATGAAGTCCAGGAGAGACTTTGTTTGCATCGAGCACAATATCATTTATGTTTGAAACTTAAAAACCCCAAACAAATCATCATTGATTATTTGCTACCAGGTGTATGGATACAGCAGCCTTGACTCAGAAAATGAAATAATTGAATCCTAGAATGAGCTGTGTTGGAAAGGACCTTAAAGACCATCAAGTACCAACCCTGCCACCGTGGACAGGGACATCTTTCACCAGATTGCTCAGTCTCCTGTCCCACCTGCCTTTAACACTTCCAGGGATGGGGCCATCTCCCGTCACACCTTGATTCTCCTCCATGTGTTACTGTCTGGTGCTCATGGAATAACACATCCTGGGGCTTGATTTGTGTCTCTTGTTGAAATAGTTGAGTGGAGTGTGCTGGTTTTGGCCAAAACCAGCACAGTGGAGACACCTTTGCATGACCACGACATGCCCCTGATGGGTGGCGCTCCCAGTCCTGCCAGTGCAGATGCAGGGGGTGGGTTTAGTGCTTTTCCTGCCACCCATGGTCCATGACCTTATTGACCCGTACAGATCTTCACAGCACCAAGCCTCTGGGTGCTTCCTATTCCACTCATTCATTAATTCCACAAATGAGCTCCATTTCAAGTACTTCTTTTATGGCAAGTATATTTTATGTTTTACAGAGACCCATTTTTCAGATTTCTCTTTTTGAGCAACCTGGTGTGACCTCATGGCTGTTCCAGCTTTGACTAGAGACCTTCTGAGGTTCTTTCTAACCCCAGTCATCCTATGATCCAAAAATCCTCTCCATTCCTTTTATTTTTTTTCCCACTCCAGCCTTTTTAGACTGTTTATGGGTAGAGAGACTAAATCTGTTTGTTCAAATCAGCAGTCTTTCAACAAGATAACTTTATCAGATTTTTTAATATAAATTCCCAGGTCCCACAATTTTAATTCATAGTAGAAAGGAATTAATTCATGTAAGCAATAAGGATATGTATTTCTTTTATGAACAGGTAAAATTTTGAGTTTGGACTGCCTGGACCTTCACATATCCTACTAAACAAGCTAGTTTAAAATCCTCTTGGTTGTTCCAGCCATGATTTAACTGAAACATGAGCCCTGTGTGTATGGTTCACCAGCTGAGGGTCAGGCTGTCAGTGGGGAATGGGGGGGAGACTGATCTCCAGTACATCTCAGCCAGGTTATGTCTTTCACAGACCTGTTAATCTGGCCTTTTCTCAACATTCCTCAGTCACTGAAATGTCTGCTGTGCTGTTACTGTAGCCTGCCAGAGCCATCCTGATGTGTCCTGCCTGTCACTCTCCAGCTTGCCACATTACTGAGATAATAAGAGGGCCAACATCTGCTCCCCTGCATCCTTCTGGGGCTCAAGGAGCAAGATGTGGCAATGAGATTATGAAAAAAAAGAAAGAAAAGAGGAAAACAATGGTGTAAGGCACATGTTGGTATCTTTTGAGGATTGTTCAGCAGCTGAGGCCCAGGGATCTGGGGGATGAGTCATTGCAGGCAGACACAAACTTTCCCCACCACTTCCCCACCTTACATGAAAGGAAAGGCGGTCGGAGCCAGACCATCTGGACAACTCTGTGGGAGCAGAGCCTGCAGAGAGGATTGGGCCGCCCGTGATGCTGAGCTGGAAACAAAGCAAAACAACTTGCTCTGCAGACCTACCCGAGCTCACTGGGCAGCAGGCATCAGCTGACTTCATATCAACGAGCACTTGCAGCAATTAACCCTTATTATCACTCTCCAAAATGGGAAAGAAAGTTAAACCAAAGAAGCATAAAATGTTATCAGAAGGGTGATGTTAAACTAAATCTGTGGTAGAGTTTCAGAGCCATTGCCATTGAAGCCAAGAGAAATTTGCCACAGAACACACAGCATAAGTTGGAAAGTGCTGTAAGGATTCAAATTGTCCTACTGTTGTCACAGCACTACACTATATTCACAAAGGGTTTAGAAGTTAAATTTGAAATGGAAATTCATAGGAGAGGCAACTAAACAAGCGAGGTAGTATGTCACCAGAAAAAACAGGTGTGCAGAGCTTGTCAATTTGTACGAAAATCCCAAGACAACTTCTTCATTGATATCTATTTCTACACAAATCTTCTTCTGTGCAGATTACTGTGAAGCAGTCAAAATTAACATTTGTTCCTTTGTTATTAGACTACAAAATTTCCAGCTTTCATAGCTTCCCCAATTATCACTTTCCGTTAGCCCCATTACTCAATCCAATATTTTTCCTAAGGTGACTTCACCATTTTTTTTCAGTTCTGAATTATCCAGCAGTGGAACATACAATGGAGAGAAACTGGCAATTGTTGTATAGAGTTATGCTATTTATTCAGGAAAGTGTGAACCTATCTCATACTAAATATAGCCTAAAAAAGGAAAAAATACCTTAAAATTTCTGTTAATGTTACTGAATATGTTACCATACCTGTTCCCACGTGAAACATATTCCCTCCCACATCCCAATATTTATTGTCTATGAAGACTGTTAAGGAAAGATTTATTCTAGGTGACACTAGACAGTAGTTAAGATAAAAACTGTTGGCTAAAACTAGAAACTGTTTCTAAAAGGACAAAGGACCTTTCCACATAGCTTAATAAATTGTAGAATTCAGATATACAATTCCCTTATTCAGTTATTTCAAGCAGATGCATGTAAGTAAAGGACTGTTTGTTTCATCAAAATCATGGTGTGTACTTGATGAGAACAGGTCTGTTAATTTTAACTTTTGACATTCAGGCTTTATAAATTATATCTGCATAATTTTGGGAAATTGCAATGTAATGTGACAACCACCACAATTTCCCTCTCCTGGATTGCTGCAGAAAGTGACTGTGTCCACCTATACCCATCCAAGTAGATTTGGAATCTTTTAAGTTAAAAAATTAATGGTAAATTGCTATATAAATAAAAAAATATATTTTAATTACCTCTGGAATGATCAGTACTAAAAGTGTTTTAAGGTACTAGAAAGTTTTGGAGTTTTAAAACAAAGAGAATACAGGGGTCAGAAAAAATACTAGGAATAATCTTTGGATTTAATGGATATCATAAGAATGTATTTCTCAGAGAAAACATTGGTGGCTTCACATAAAGTATCTTTCCTTCTAACAAACATGTTACTTTATGATGTAGAATGGGTCTCTGCTGTTCAATATACCAAGAAATAGCAGTTCAGGTATGTGCCATGATAGAGGCAAATTTCTGTTGTCTCTAATTTGGCAGAAATATAGGAAATGTAGAAGAGATGTAGATAGAACATAAAAGCCTCACTGCAAAGTTGGACACTGGCACACCTCAAATCTTAATTAGTTTATTGATTAGGTCTATAAAGATGGTGTCCTGTTAACAAAAAGGATATGTTATCCATCCTTTGCCTATTGTAGTGCTGTAGCAATTCCAGCAAGCTTAACATATAGATTGATACACTTGTCTCTACAGCCCATTTATAAACAAGTAGCTCAGAGGATTTAGCTAACCCCCATCTGGTTACTTGAAAAGCAGAAGTACAAAAATATCGAAGTAACAGGAATAAAAAGCATTTTAACTGGTCTCCATCTGGCAATTTTAATAATGGAAATGCAAAGTTGTAAGATATGCCAGCTATCCAGGCTTTGTACAAAAAAGAAAAATTGTGCTTAAAAACATTTTAAAAGTCAAGACAGGTTAGATAAGAGTTTAGCTGAGGGTCGACTAACTTCAATATCACAGAAATCTGAGTCACAGTTTACTTCAGCACAGAAAAAGCACATTTCCTCCTAAGAATTGGGGCTTGCAGCGCTTTCTTCTGGGTTGGAGACCGAGGCTGAACAAGGAGAATTCTGAAATACCTCCTTCTGCAACCGAAGATGTGACATTAATTTAAAATTTTAAAACTCTTTTACATTCTGAAAAAGGATTTCTTTCAGTTTTAATGTTTGGTAGCTGAAAGGGTTAAGGTGGCTCAGGAAGAGCCAGATCTTGTGCTCGTTTGAAAGAATAAAAGAGAACAAACCCTCACTGACTACTTTTAGTTGAATCCTACAAACCAGATTTGCATACTCCATTAGGAAACTTGGATGCTGGAATCATCAGTGCTACAACATTTAATGTGATATATTTTCAAAGTTAGTCTAAAACCTTTGCACAGCAGGGTTGGAATGATCATGGTTTGCATTTTTCTTCTTCTTTTTTTTCATTCTTCCCACTTCTCACTTTTGTTTTGTTTTACTTTGAATACTTCACAGTGTTTGTATTTTGAAAGCTGGCCTATTTTCCCTCACAAAGCAGATTCAGTTTGTGGTATAAATGCTAAATCAGCATGTGTCAAACTTGTTAAACCTTTTTTATGCCAGGCCTTGAAGGACCTGATAAAATAAAGCTGTAAAGATATACATTTTAATAAAACATTATTCATGCACTGTTAGTCCACAAAATATTCTCATGTACTATATAGAAATGAAAAGCAACATTTCTCTGGCCTAAAGCTAACTTTTTATGACTCCCGTGGTAATTTTTCCTTCTTTAATACTATTTTATTTATTTATTTTACAATAAACCTTCAGAAAAGGGGTGACATTTTTCTCAACACTTTTGCATGAGTTGTTTTTTGTTTTTCCCTGACCTTTTACATCATCTATAGAATAATTTAATAGGGATGTGGAAATCAGACAGAGTAACTGCTGGAAGCAATATATGCTGATCAAAACTCAGAGAGAGCAGCTCTGTCGAGAACACAACTGTGGTTGTGTGGTTCAGACACTGGCTTGGGAGTTGCGAGATCTGGGTTTTCGTCCTTAAACCGCCTGACCTCTCTGAGTGATACCAGCTCTCTGTTTGCTCAGCAGGAATGATAATATTTACATTCTCCCATTCTTTTGTCTATTAAAGCGATAGGTGACTTGAGAATCCTACTGTCTTTTGTAGTGCTGGTACCGGTGCAGTTATTTCAGCTGATGTTTTCAGGTGTTACCATACAGTAAAAATGCACGTGAGGGACCCAAGCATTCTGACTTCACGTGTGACCGCACTCCTGCAAGTCTGAGAAAGAAAGCCCTGAGACAAGTAGAACTCCAGTGCTGGCTTGTAGGTAAAGCCAAGCCTTTGTGTGCTTAAATACTGAAGCATGAGGTTTTATATATCATGGAATTATAGAAGTGTTTGGGTTGAAAGTGACCTTAAATATCACCTGTTTTCAACCTTCCACTAGACCACGCTGCTCAAAGCCCCATCCAAGCTGGCCTTGAACATTTCCAGGGATAAGAAATGCACAACATCTCGCAATCTGCAAGCTCTTTAATACACTGGAGTGTCTCAGGTGTCCAATCCTGGCAACATCCTGTAAGGTTTCTGAAGATACTCATGGAAGCTGAACTATGTTCAATGATGTAGAGTTAGCTCTTGCTCTCATTTAAGACATTTCTTTCTTTGGTCTGGTTTTCATCTCTTTGGACCCTTTCCACAGCTGTGACTCACATCTGTCTGCCAGCCATTCGTTCAACTGTATCAGTGAACATGAACCCAGTGATACTGTCTGGGACATCAGAATTCCAGGCTTTGGGAATGAACACACCTACAGGACTTCCAAAATTTGATCTCCTGGGTATCTCCTTCAGTGACAAGTTTTCCTACAAAGGGCTCTCTGTTAGAAGAGCAGCTACCATAGAGAGTTCCAGCCCCACTAGACCTAAACTTTTTTCCACGCTCACTGCTTTGTGGAAATCCGTACATCTTTCATGGATATTTCCTTCTTCTTATCCCTCATGACCATGCTGTTGCTGACTGAATGACCAATAGTCAAGATTAACATCTGGATTGATAAAGATTTTTTCAGGAACAAGTGAAGAATTTGTCTTCTGAGGCACTAGCAACCATTGCTGTGCAAATATCAAGGACTGTAACCAGGTTAGCTACAGAACCATAGAAAACCACAAGGATTGCAGGAGATAATGATCTTTAATACAGCATGACAAAGTATAATTTTCTCTTATTATGTAAAAAATGAGGTGCATGGAGCAAGAGGCAGAACTGCTGTTGGTAATGTAGTTCATTTCCTCCAATGTGGGCACTGGTAGCACAGAGCATCTTATTTTTCCGTTTTCTCCCCATGCCTGAGAGTTTTTTCTCCTGTCTTGAAGGACTCCAACTGTTCTTCCCTGCCTTCCACACCTGCAAACATTCAAGGCACAAAAATTCACATTGTTTGGCTCCAAGTACTCAGAAACTGACGAACTGAGAAGGAAGGGAAGAACTTTTTCTAACTGAGCCTCGAGTTCCTCTTTCAGCAGATGAACTACTCAAATATAAAAGTTAAATCCATATTCTGCCCTATTTAGAGGTATTTTGGGCTGAGGATTTCAGCGAGCTTCTTGCCAGAAGAGCGGGCAAGCAAGGAGTGTTGGCTGGTTGTGCAAAAGTGAGTAGAAAACAGTCCTAGAGCGGGTTTTGCTGCACTGGCATGCTGGGAGATTAATGCAAGCCACTTAGCATCTCCTTCCTCCCCCCTTGCTGTGCCGTAGGTTCAGGAGGAACAATGACATTTTTCTCCTTTGTGCTGATTTGAAAGCTACTGATGAAAACTGCTACTTAAGGATTAGTTAGTAATGTACAGAGAAAATTCTTGGAGGGGGTAAAAAAAAGAACAGAAAATATGCCTTTCAGTCCAAATGTATACGGCTTTTTTTAAGGCAGAAAAAAAAAAGCACCTTTCTGAGAAAAATGACATTTCCAGAAAAAAAAAAAGTCATTTTCACATCACTTTTTTTTTCCCCCTTCCTACTGCAAGAACACATATGTAAAATTTCCAGCAAGTTCTGAAAACAAATTAATTCCTTGTTTTGCTAAACATATATTTATACGATCATTATACAAGTCAGAAGCAAAGATATTCTTAAAAGGAAAGAAAGGTTGATTTACCATATCCCTGGCAGTGAAGCTGTTATTACCTTTGCTGCTGCTCAGAGAAATCTCAACAGGTCATAATGTTCCACTGTGTGCCTAAGACCTGAAGGAGCAAGGGAATTCTCATTCATTTAAAGATACTGCAGTACTGCCTCCATAAATCCACTCAATGGGACAAGATGTAGGCCTAGCTCGATGAGGCAAAGATAGTGTTTTATACCAAGTTTTCAAGCTTCATTCTAAATAGTCATTGATTTTGTGGGTATACATCAGGTTTTTATGTTCTTCTGGATATCACTGTGTACAATTTCATCCTTTACTTTACAAAGAGCACCAATTGACTGGCACCCAGATTACATCCTGCGACATCCATCCACTGTGGTTTAGGATCTCGCTGTAATGCAATAAAGCACTTTTATTTCATATAAAGAATGATTTATGCTGAAGTTAATGCCTTAAGTGTAACACATCCACACTGGGTAAAGTTATCACAGCATATATTTCTTCTCTAAGAGTTAACCTACAATCCAACTTGCTTTTGCAATGAATGTTTGCATAATGTAAAACAGCCACTTTGATACTAATAGAAATAAATGGCTGAAAGAACACAAAAAATGGAGATCTTTTGCTTACTATTTAAATTCTTTCAAATAGCAGCGCTGTGTGAAATTCTAATACACTCTCTGCAACAGTCAGACAGTAAAATGGTCCAAAGATTAGAAAATCACTTAAAAATGTAATTAATACAGGAGCACAATTCTCTGTGGTTTGTAAGATATGATGCATTTAGTGTAGCAAATAAAACATAGCATAGGACAGTCATCCACGTGTATTATACTTCTAATCCATTAAAATATGTACATAGATTTACTATATTTGCCCTACAAACTTTGTATTTTCTGGTCTGGATTTTGAAGAGTGACATTTAATTTAATTTTACAGCTTCTTTGCTGTCATGAGTTTTTTTTTTTTTAGTTAATTTCTTCAGAAAATTCATAGTTTTAAGCGGACAGTAATAAACCTGGCAATTAAATATGTAAGAATATATCCTAAAAAATTTTATCTTCCTCATGATTTCTAGTATAACAAGTGGAAAGGGACAAGAGGATGTTGTCTAGTTCAACCTTGTTCTCAGTCAAGGTCAAGTTTACTTTTCCGTGGACAATGTCTTGGTTTTTGTGCCTAAATCTTCATACTGATATTTGGTTAAAGGTTCAAGACCAGAAAGATGCTCTTGTTTTCAACAGTCAGCTGCATCCTGAGCAAATCAGTGCATTAATGCTTTGAAATGATGGTGTGTTTCCTGAGGGATCTCAGCTTCTGAAGCCATTATTATGTTTCTGTCTGCTTCATGAAAGTTTTGTCATGAGACAGTGTTGTTTTGCTCATTTCAGAGGAACTTGATTTTTAAAGATTTCCAAATTGTCAGCACTTCTCGAAGTTTGACAGTTGCCTGAAGTTACTTTGCGTAAACACTAAGATGCTCCCACAGTTAATGCACTAAAAACTTCAGGTCAAGGCAAAAAGTCTTTTGTGAGAAGTCTAGAGCCATCTGGAAGATGCTTTATAAACCTTGTATTTCTGCTTTTCAGTTCTATGTAGTGGTCTTAATATTTTCCATACTTTAATATCCCATAGTCCAGTTTCTGAGTCCAGCAAGGAAAAGAAGAATCAGAATTCTGAAAAGGTAGTTTTTACAGTTCTCCTAACTCTTGGGCAGGAGTATTGTTATGAGACCAAGGAAGATATTCTGCTACTAAGTTAAAAAAATAAACACACTGCAGACTTTCACAATATCAATAAAGATGAAAGCCTCCATAAACTTTATTGAATCTGAGTCTTCAGAGTTTGAAGATATTTATTCAGGCCAAATAATTCTCCTAAAGAGAGTGTCTGGCCAGAGTGATGAACAATATGAAGTAGATAATTGCAAGATTAAGTCTGAAAGCACACTCAGAAGCCTAATTCCTTTTCATTGGACACCATGGAGACTTAAAAGGATAATATTTAAGACAACTGATAAGTCAGCAAAGTGAAGGAAAATTAATAATGGGAAAGAAATTAGAAAATAGATGGTGTTTGGGAAGCCACAAATAATTATATATTTAGAATTGCACTTTGGGACTTACTATGTCAGTGTTATGAGCAAAGTGCTGGGGTGTTAGTAAGGAGTGCAGTTAAAAGGAAGCAGACACAGACTCTACATGGCAGAGTCAGTCCTACACAGGGAAGAGTGGCTGTGACACTCAGTGATCAGCAGGACCAGTCCAGCTGAGAGATGAAGAGCTGTGCTCACACCTCTGCTCTGCTTCTTCTGCCCAGCGCTATGAAAACCCTGAGGAGCCTGGTCAGGCTTCATTGCTGAACCTGCTGTGAGCAGGAGCTTGGATGGATGAGGTCCCTTCCAGCCTGAATTAACACAGGAACCTATCCATGGTCTTAGGGTGCCAAGGGAAAACTGCCTTTTGACACTGTTTGACACGAGGTTGAAATGCACATACGTGACCTGGAAACTTACATAGACTTGCACCTGAAAGAGGAACAGGAGAGAGGGGGTAAGGCAGACCAAAAGTGGCCTCTTTTCTTCTCTTTCTAACCATTTATGTGCTTTCAGACCTTAATTATAATACGTTCAGTCTGGTGCTAATTCTGTGTGAGCTGCTGTGGAGTGGGTGCACAATACTTCCCATTAAGGTGTCGGGGTCAATGATACGGATAATTAGCCAGCTCTGTGGTTCAATACATTAATTTTCTCTGAAGTAGTAGTAAAACATATGTTGACTCTTGGAAACCTCAGTGTAGGTGTTGCAACCTTGTAATGGATGTGGATGCAATAACCTGCTTGAGCTTGTCTACTTGAGACGAGGTGTTTTCTTAAGTGATGATGATGAATGCTGCTCTTCTAGGGAGCCAGGGAATGTCATTAAACCAGCTAATATTTTGCTGCCCTCCCATGCAGAGCTAGTATTGCTAAAGGGCAGCACTGCTGTCAAATCCTTATAGGCTTGAGCAGGGAATAAAGCAGAGAGAAAATAGGATGAAAAAAGTAGATAAAGGGCCTAAGGTGAATTCATGCCTAATATACAGTACGCTGAGTTGTTTTGTTTGCTTGCTTTTTTCCCTTTCTCAGTAAAAGTAGTTCAATAGTTATGTTTTTGGTTTTTTTCAATGACAGAACCCCCCTCAACTCTCTCCACACTCCTCAGTCACTAACAGAGTTCATTGTCTATCAATAAAAGCATTTCAGATCTCTCTAGACCTGGAGACACCAGGCAGAGTTATTAGTTCTTCTCCAGCTTATTCCAAGGTGCCAGAGTTCAAAATGAAAACGTACAGATTGCTGATAGCCATGCCAGAGCCAGGGAACTGCACAGATCTATCCCTTCATCAGTCTCTGCAACTACATAAACACAAACCAGCACATCCAAGGATATCAAATTGAGAATAAACGCCTGTGCAAAGCATTTTTGTCTGTGACAGGCCCTTAGAAACTAGAGGGCAAATTCTCTGCTGATGTAATTAGCACAGTGTTGTTAAACTCCATGGACCTGTACCAGTTTAGAGACACATGAGATTTGACCCCATTACTTTATTTAGTGACACTTTTAGTAATTTCAAATTGCCAAGTCTGCACTGCTTTATTCCAACAAGTAACACCTTTAAACTCTGCTAATAACTTTTCCTCATCTAAAAGTTGTGCAAGCAATTGTTTTTCTTTTATGATAAAACTTAAACCTTGAAAGCAGATGATTTTTGAGCTTTCTGTGCAGCAGTTTATATCCTGAAGAACACCAGCACAGTTTAGAGACTCTGAGGCACAATTATCCAATTGTGAGGATGACTGCTGGTGGGAGAAACACAACAATCATTTTATTGAGATATGGCACAAATATATTTAGATAGAAAATGCAAACAGCGAGGTTTCTCTCCTTGACACTCTTGGCAGGTGGGAAGAGGTTTTTTTCATCTTACAAATTCAACAAAACCCAGCAATGTTGTGTTATGTTTTGTGACTTTAGGAGAACCGATTTGTTCTTTGATGACTTGGAAGACAACATCTGTTATGAGGAACCACTGGTGTCTTGATGCATAAAAACGTCTTTTCGGCTTGTCCTCATGTTAAAGGCTCCAGATAACACCTTGGCTATTTCAAAAAACACAATAAACTCATACCTGCTGCTGCATAGGCTCATTTGTAGACTCATATCCTGGGCTGCATCAAAACAAGTGTGAGCAGCAGGTCAAGGGAGGGAATTTTCCCCACTGCTCTGCTCTTTTGAGACGCCACTTGCAGTGCTGCATCCAGCTCTCACACTTCCAACATAGGAAGGATGTGGACCTGTTGGAATGAGACCACACAAGGCCACAAAGACGATCATGGAGTACCTCTCCTATGAAGACAGGCTGAGACAGTTGGGGCTGTTCAGCCTGGAGAAGAAAAGTCTCCATGGAGACCTCACTGAGGCAACTTTGTGCATGGGCAGATATCGACAGGACAAGGGTTTAAACAGAAAGAGGGGAGGTGTTGTTTAGGTGTTAGGAGGGAATTCTTTCATATGAGGGTGGTGAGGCACAGGTTATCCAGAGAAGCTGTGTCTGTCTCTTCACTGGAAGTGTTCAAAGCCAGGTTGGACAGGGCTTGGAGCAAACTGGTCCAGTGGAAAGTGTCCCTGCCCATGGCAGGGGGGTTGGAATGAGACAACATTTAAGGTCCCTTCCAACCCAAACCATTCTGTGATTCTGTGATTCCATGCATTTCCCTGAGAAGGGGAATGTGCTGCTATTAGGTAAAACCTCTTTCTCCAAAAGAGAGTTGCTAATTTCAAAGAAACAAACTGCAATGGATTACGTGTCTGCAAGGGAGGAATGGTCCAGGGTAGACTCTGGTGGCTAATAATGGTGCTGAGGAGAAGAAAACCCTTTAACAGAATACAAACCTCTGTTATACAGAGATCTGAAGCAGTCTTATGGAGTTAAAAATGTACTGCCTGTTTATGAGTGCTGCTGTATTGCCCTTCTGATGAACACAGTCCTGTCTCCAAGCCAGACTTCTCTAAACAGCAGGTAACCTAAAAAATTCCAATTAGAGATATTCTAGGGTTTAATTTCCCTTATTTCTTTGAAAGGTACAAATGATGTTCTGTGCTCATGTGATCTTGAATTGTAAGATGAAATACACTCTCTTATATCATTATTTTTACAAGCCTTTTAATATTCCCCACTCATCTCCAACCAGTCTGGTCATTCAGTTCCTCTGTAAAAAGGAAACAATTCAAATTTGGGCTTCTGTACTTCTGATAAAGCATGACCCAAATTCATATAATAATACACGTTAAAACCCAATGAAATCCTTTGAATTTACCTAAAAACATGTGGACTCCTTTCTTCCATGTTAAGTTTCACCACTGGATAAGGCTGAAGTAGCCCTTCCTGTGTCCCATGCACAGTCATCTAGATCTTAGAATCAGAAAATCTTAGAATATGTTGAGTTGGAAGGAACTCATGAGGATAATCAAGTCCAACTCCTGTCCCTGTGCAGAATACCCCCTAAGAATCACACCCTTATTAAACTTCATGTGGTTGGTGATTGCTCATCTCTCTAATTTGTCAAGGTCTCCTAGTTTGCCAGCCAGCCTAGCCAGCTCTGTGAAAAAGTATTTCAAGCTATCTTTGCTATCGTTTTTCTCACATAGTTCTGTCAGAAATTTCTCTGAATTAATTTTAACTGGAGAAAACATTTGTGTCATCTGCCAATGTCCTGCTTATCCACTGTGCACATCGTTAGCAAATGCATTCAGTTCATGACTCTGAACAGTGAACCTTTGTGCTCCATTGTGTTAATGTACTGGAGAAATAAGGAAAAAAAATGTGTGAAAGGAACATCAAGGGGTCATTCTTTTACCCCAGGCAGAATTAGCTCTCTCTGAACTATTCTTAACATATGTTTATCTAAACTGCTCTTGAGGTCTTTGGTGCAGGAGATTCAGAATCTTCTCAGGCAAACTATTTAAGTTCTTAATCGTTTTTACCACTAAAAACTTCTTCCAATGTCTCACATAAATATCCCTTTCTGCAATTTAGAGCATATTATTTCTTGTCACATAGAAAATAGGTACCTGTAACAATTCAATCTTTTCCCCTTTTCAGCCACTTTTCATGTATTTGAGGACTACTAATCTCGTTTCTACTTGGTTTTTTCTCTTGAGGAAGCAATCTCAACTCTTTGATTTCTAATAGGTCAAGTTTCTACACCCTTAATCACTCTGCTCTTCCTTTACCTGATGCAAATATTTCTTGAAATGCAAACTGTAGAGGGAACACCACGCTTCAGCTACGACCTCATTCATGCCAAATAGAGCAGAAAGATTATGTCATGTATCTTAGAAAGATTATTTCTGCTTGTACATCCCGTAATAGTATTTGGCTTTTCTGCAAAAGTGTCACTTTGCTGATAGTATAAATTTCAGAGATCCTCTCATCTTATTCTCCATCGCTGCACTTTTTCTGCAGAGCTGCTGATTAGCCAGTTGTTCCCTGAAGTTGTCTTAGGTGTTTCAGACTGAATGTGCAAATTATTGAACTCATTTGGAATTCTCACCCTCCCAAGTGGTTGGACCTCTTTTCAGTGACTTGGCATCTTCTGTCCTAATAAATACCCCTTATTTTCTTCCATATGGCTTGAGTACCAGTTTGCAGCCATTTCCCTGCCCATTTTATAGTAGTTTAATCCAGCCAATATTTTCTTTCTTACTATAATAGTGTCAGGTGAAACATTGTCAGAAGCCTCGCTGGAGACAAACAGCATCTACTGCTCTATCTACAAACCTGCTACCCTCTCAAAGGAGGAAGTTTGTTTGACAGGATTTCTTTCTAACTGTATGGGGCCTGGAGTTCATTTCCCCTCAGCTGCCCTCACAGTGCTGTGCACTGTTGCCTAGAGAGGTGCTGATAACTCCCCAGTGTTTGGGCACTGCTGGGCAGATCTGGCACAGCACCAGTGCTGCCTCTTCAACATTCCCCTTTCACCAGCAGGCTGGGGGTGGACAAGGTCCTGTGAGGGGACACAGCCAGGACCCAAAGTGTCCAAAGGGATGTTCTGTATGGCATCTGCTCAGCAATAAAAGCTAAGATAGAAGGAGGAGGCAGGAAATTCATTATTACAATAATTGCATCCCAGGAAGTGGCTGGGCTGATGGGAATTGGAGAATAAATCTTTTGTTTTCCTTTGCTTCCATGCTTAAATTTTGTTTTTTTTTGCTTTATTAAACTGCCTTTATTTTGAGCCATGAGGGGTCTTTTTCCATCTTATTCCCCCCCCTCCCCTTCCATCCTGCTGAGGAGAGGAGTGATAGGGAGGTTTGGTGGGCACCTGTATCCAGCCAAGGTCAACCCACCACACTGACAAATCCATGTTGGCTGTCACTCATCTTTTTGTTATCTTCTAGGAGCTTACAAACTGTTTGCTTGGTTATTTGCTCCGGGATTTTTCTAGGAATTGAAGTTAAGCTGACAAATCCATCCTCTTTCCCTCTTTTTCAAAGATTGTCTCAATAATTGCACTTTTCCAGTATTCTGGAAACCCCCTCCCATAAGCTCTCTCAGATAACCAGTGACAGCTCTGAGATTGTCCTAACAGCTCTTTTTCTCTGGTAGTGCTCACCTTGGGGTGTATTTGCTGAGGCTCAGTGGCCCTGAAAACACATGACTAATATAACCACTTGCCTTAGTATCAGTTTTTCTCATTTGTTCATGCCTTTAATTGCTGTGCACATTTCATTATATCAATCTCTTTAATGAAACAGAAGCAAAAGTGGCAGTAGACACCGTGGCTTGTTTGGGTGTTTCTGTCCATAGATTTCCCACTCCGACTGGTGGCAGAAAAAAATATTTTTACTCTTCTTAAGTTCTCCAGCCTTCTAACAGTTTAGTTTCATACTGGATTCTGTCTTTGACCTGGATATTTCTGATTTAGCCCATGATTACTTTGTGTTGTTTTTTTAATAGCCTCCCATGAGGTCTCTGACAAAAGCTTTTGAAAAAACCAAATGGGTTATGTCAGTTGTGTTTTTAATAATCAGGTGTGATGGTGTTATGAGCACTCATCTGCCACATTTAAATAAAGAGTTAAGGCATTTCAGGCGCTGATATATTTCCGTCTGATATCAAAAGGCATTTCTGATCACACAGGTCTTCAAACTTTTATTTATATTTACTTTTAATAAGCACCATAAAACCTGTTTCAACAAGAAGCAATTTAATTGCATCATTGCATTTGATCAGATGAGCATCCTGTTCATAATAAAGCCTTCCCTATAAATAAATGTAGAAAATACAAATTAAACTTCCTCGTTAAAATGCACCCAACTTAACGTCTCAATTCTTTCTTTACATGTCGTGAACTGAATTTTCCTCTGGAATAATGCACACGCTGAAATGTTGCGATGCATATTTACATACAAATCCAGTTAATACACAGCCTAACTTGGGAGGTGCCCCCATTTCAGCCATCAGCATTACTACACTGATGTAAACCACTTGCACTCCAGCAAAGCTGATGAGACAGCTGAAAACTGGAAGGGAAGATAAAACAGGAGCTCCATTTTGCTTATAATATAGACATTTTTATTCAGTCCAAGTTTTCCAGGAATATGTCAGTCCAAATTTCCAAACTTAAGTTATTGACATTTCTATCCCAAGGACTAAATAATTTTTAACATTCTGGTGCACTTAGACCTTATCAATTCCAAGAGTTAATATTAAAACATTTTGCATTTTCTACTCTCTAAATTGCGTGAATTGTGTAGGAAAGCCCAAACAACACAAATCTACTGTTTCCAATAGTTGTTAACGATGTGGAGTGAACACAGGAGTGGGACACTAAACTAATCAGTGGTATTGGACATTGGTGAGTAGAAACCACTACATTAGTACCTAAACTGTGCAGTGATCCATATCTTCTAATTCTGGGAGATAGTTATGTTAAATTGATTTGAAAATAAGTGGATAGAATCATTATGCCTACATTTATAGCTAAGCTGATGAAAATCAGATGGATTTTAGTTTTGCAGTGCACCTCATAAATTGATGCTGAAAATCCCAATAGAGACTTCACTGCCTGCTTTCTGTCCACCCGATAAACGGGGATTATTGGATCCTGATGACATTTGTTCTGAGATATATTAAAATGAATTGACATAAACCTACACAAAAAGGCATGCTGAAGCAACTTGGAGATGGAGAAAGCTGTAGAGCTTATCACCACTGACATGTGTGGTCAAAGGAAGGATTGCCATGGAGCTATGGATATATGCTTAAAAGCATGGTTTCTCAAAAATCAAACTCAAACTTATGCAGGATTGCCTAGGATTGCTTCTGGAAAATACATTCCTTTTGTAAAAATAACTTTCAGAACAGAATAAAGCACTGAGAGAGTTCATAAGACAAGCAACAAAATGGAACACAGTAAGTCATAAAGGTGTGCCCTTGTGGCAAGCACAAGGCTGGTTTATTTCTGAGGCATCAGGAGACATTCCTCACTGAGTGGAAGCATTGGGAATACCTTACAACAAACTGCTAGACAATGAATTAAGGGGTTTAATTAGGTAATTTCACCCAAATTCCTTGTCATAGGAAAGCTCACATGGTAAAAATAATAAGGGCAATACGTATAAATAATAAGAGATAATTCATTGCAATATATGAGTTTTTCCTTAAGAGTCAGTGCTGAATTTTTACTGCTTGTATCAACTTCCAATTCAGACCTATGCAATATGAAAAATTCAACTCTCACTGTTGAAGAAACAGTGATTTAATAAATGTTAGAAGTGACGCTACAGAGCCACAGAAACACAAGGGAGCCTTAAACCCCTGAAATAACAAATATCCTACTGGCATCAATGTGACTTAGGAGCTCAGTGCCCTTGGGAAAGGGAGTATCTTTAATGGAATTTTTTTTCTCTCAAGAAATATTTTTTCTAAATAATACTTTTCAGCCATATGTATGATTGGAAAAGGAGAATTTATTGAATTTTAGAATTTCTAATTTAAACTTTAATTTATTTTAATATCAGCAAGAATTAAAAGTCTTTCATGCAAACAGTTTTTCTGTTTCTTCTAGGCAGTCAGCATTCAAGGACTGTGATTGTCAAAGCAGGAGAGAGATCAGTCAATACCTCTGATAGAGATTTCTTTTGAGAGAAGTGGCTGTTGAAATTGTCTGCACTTCCTGCCCCTATATCCAGCTCCTTCTTCTGGAACCTGTACTACTTGTGGATGATTTAGCAGATGTACCCTTGACCAAATTCCTGCATCTGCTTGGGCTTGCACCTGGCAATTCTCGGGTCCATGCAAAGCGCAACTTCTTGGCCCAGACATCCTCCTCCTTCTCCATATCTTCCGAAACTAATGGTTTTCCTTTGGCACCATTCATATTGGAATTGCTGGGATTGTGTAATTTTGGCTCATGTGATATCTACAGTGCTAGTGGCACATCATATATGTCAACTCATCAGCCTGGCAAGACAATAAGTTTCCACCTCTAGAGCTGCTGAATGACAACAGGGCTGTCCAGCTGTTTATGCTGAGGAACCCTGAAGTAGGGTGCATATCAGAAACAGCATTGGTATGAACCAACTGTTTTCCAAATCAGCTGAAGTGCTGAGCTAATCTGTTCTCTAATCCAATAAAAATATATATTTTCAATAAGACAGCACCGAGAAACTCTTATTAGTTTAACCACATGCATCAGACAGCATCTCCCTCATTAACAGTTTGGTATAACAGACGTAAAGTCACTGAAACAGAACATGTTTACAGGGTAAATATCTCCCACTTTGAAAATAAATATCTTGGCTTTGGCTCAGCATTTATTTAGCAGTGGGAAACTGCTGTCCTGTGACAATGTTCCATTTCATTGACATTATCTCCTAATGATGTTATAAGTGGGGACAAGTTAACCTCAGAAGGTTCAGAGGTTCAATTTTCATTAGGATAAGCATCTAGAAACTTTGAAAACTTATGGACTGCTATTCCAACTATGATTGTTTCTCCTATTTTCTGGTAAGTGCTTGCCTCTCTTGGACCTAACCTCCCAAAAATCTTCCCCAGGTAATGTCTCTGTCCCTGTTTCCCTCCAGAAGATGTGGCTGGTTCGGCTCTGTGAGATCCTGCACAAGTTCTGTCTGCTGAGGGCACTACATTTCCGTGAGTTTTTCAGTGAAATAAATAAGATCACAAAAGTACTTTTTCTCAATAACCTTCAGTCCGAGGCCACAGCACAGCCATTTCCTGCAGCACACATGGCTGGTGACACACACAGATGGCCCAGGGTTGATGCCTTGGTTTCAAGCATTCAGCATAAACACGTCATTTATGTTCCCTTTGCAACCACAGGAGGAGTCAGCTGATGCTGGAAGGGACTCGAATTTACCTGACCTTGATGGAGTTTGTCTGGAAAGGTTTTGTCCTTGTTCTCACATTTTCTTTACAGTTAAGTTCATCTGCCCCTGGTGTTGTCCAAGAATCATTTCCTTTCCTGTTAACCTAGCTAAGTAGAACCACCTTTTTTTTTTGTTTGTTTGTGGAGTTTTTTTGTTATAGTCAAGGAAGATGACAGCCCTGAAACTACCTGCTCATCTGCTACCTATAGACAGTGAATTTCTCCTCCTGCCTTTAACTAATGCTTTAACCTGTGTTTTTCCCCCATCATGATACCCTTGCAGGGTGTGTATATTTTTGTTTTGGAGCAAATTTCAGAAGTTACTTCCCAGCTTCTGTTTTTCCTCTCTTATTTCAAATCTTATTCTTTCAAACTGCCTGTTTCAAGCCTCTACATCCTAGCTAATGGTTTACTCAGTATTACTTTTGTCACAAATGTAAATGATGTTTAAGCAAGACTGGTCATTTAAAGCATCTCAATTCTTAAGGTCCCAACTTGTGAAGTCTTACGATGGATCAGCACTTCTCATCCTGAGCAGCAAATCTATCAGAGAGTCTCAAACTGGCTACCCCAGCCTGGAGTGGGGAAGCATTAAAAATACACAGATCTCTCGGGAAAATTAATCTACAAAACTGTTCATTTATTTCTCCTAAAAGTTTCTGTCTCACGCGGACGTTTCGCTCATCAGGATGCATGCATTAATCAAAATAAACAGCTTGTGGAGGGGGCACGCTGACATAATAGATGTACTTAACTCCAATTAAACCAAGCAGTGGGCACTGTAACCTCTCTCCGCCGGTGCTGCAGCAGCGCATACAAATTATGCGGGGCAGGTTTGCTGCTGACCACTCAGCACAGCCTGGGCACATAACACCCGCTAGAGACCAGGATCCCTGGGCTTTCCAGTTTGATTGGGAAAATGTTGAAGGAAAAAAAAAGGAAAAGGGTTGAAACAATGTTTTAGGCCCCCAAATAAGAGAACGCATTTTGAAAGTCAAAGACAACAAGTGCTGCCTTCCAATCTTTCTGATGCACGCCTATAGATTTATAATGCTATTGCCAAGTCCTGTGATTTAATGTGACTCATGCAAAACCAGAAAAAAAATCATCTTTTATTAAAACTATGAATTTTCAGGTCCATAAGACCTTGAAAAAAAGCATGAAAATGTGACTCAAGTGTGCGCTACAAACTCAAAAAACAATGAAAAAATGAATTTTATATTTGTCTTTAAGTCTTATGTTCAATAAGGTGCAGCAAAAAGAATAATATTATGTTTGTATATAATATATATTTATAATATAATATATGCCCATAAAAATGAGACATTATTGGTCTGGTGTATGATCTGAGCTTTGTCAAACACTGAGACCATGCCACAGACTTATAACATCCCATTATTTTTATTGAAACAGTTGTTTTTTCTATCACCTTGCCTCCACCTCTTGTGTTTACTGTGAAATGTGGTCTTCCTCAGCAATAAAGATTCATATACCTGTGGTTATTTTGTCATTTATATGCAGTTCTATCGTGGCTCGTTTTAATCTCTGTTTTAGGGGGTGTTCTGTTTACCACATGGCAATGATTTTTGAATTAAGCTCAGCAAAAAGTGTTACTACATCAACTATATCTTTGAATATTTGCATATATTTGTTTTCTTAAACATTTGCTTAGTCAGACAGCTCTGAGGATTTGTTTTTAAGTACAGTGTTTGCAATTGACAGATGACTTTTCTCTTGGTGGATTCTAATTGCTTGTAACCCAGTGGGAAAATGCTATTGTATATATGTTTTTGGTTTGTTTTTTTTTTCAGACTGAGAAATCAGTATTTTTAAAAATAAAAGAGGAATTAATACTACATAAACCACTGTTCAATCTGCAAACCCAGTTGGAAGTAATGAAACTATAAATTTAAAATTATGCCTGTAAGATTCAGAATTGTTTGATGTGGTGTAACTCTTACTTGTAATACTTCAGATCCAGTGTTATAGATATAATGAAATTCTTAGTTGCAATGCCCTGAAGAGCATATTGAGATAGTAATGAAAACAGCAAGAACAGTAACAATATTGAAAATACTCTTTTCAATATTGAAAGAATACCAAAGAGTTTCCTGTGTCTGCAGGTTTAAACCTGTCCCTTTGGCCCCATCTCACTCCCCAAACAATCTTTAGTAATTTGAGTGGGGTGATTGTGAAGAACATTAAAAAAATATCATTGTTCAGAACAAATTATAGTGTGAAAATAAGGTTATAAGGTGCTTGCAACAGCATGCAGCTCTTTACTGAGAAACCTTTGCTATTCCTCATGTTGATATTGCCTTTACAGAGGTCAGCATAACAATAGTTGCTTTGGTTTCTTAATACACACACACTGTTCTGTGTAAGTACATATTGATTTCAATAATACTTGAACATTCTGATCTTAATCAAGAGCATGCAACAGAAACAGCACAAATAACCCAGCAGTAACTAAATAAATAAACCTCATTGCTCTTTGCTATCTAAAAATCTACATCTGCATTTTACCCGATCCCCCCATTTCAGAAGCACAGAAAACAGAGAAAGTTCCAAACAAAAATTTGCATCAAATAACAGGACAGAACACATTTAGATGCTATGAGGAAACATGCTGGAGAAAACAAACACTGTTGTCTCTGCTTCAAAAACCAACAGCTTGATTTTCCTATAAACACTAATCACATGCATATTAGGTTATTATATTGACAGTAGAGACTCCTGGAATAGTTAATCTTGGTTGTACATTTCCTTACTTAAATAGGAACCATTCCTTTTAGGCTAACCAGAGTTGGAAATGTCAGATTCCTTTTGAGTTTTGAGAGCTTTTATGAAGTAGTGGGAAGGTATGAAAAACGTACCGAAAGCTCACAGTCACTCACAAATCTTAGGAGCTTTATCACACAGACAAACCCTGTTCTTAATCCCTCTCTGTTCCATAAAAAGAAGGACAAATATTTAGTTTTTCCTGAGTTTTTTTAGCCACTGCAGAAAAGATGCTTGAGATTGCTACAGGTATTCAGAGAAATCACGTCTGTCATTTCTGGAGGTTTCAGTGCCAGTCTGCAGTTTTTAACAAAGGGGTATGGCACCTCTCATAGACCCTGAGTCTAAATAGGAATAAAAAGGATTTAGTGACTCTGGCACCTATAGCAACCGATGCTGAACAGCATCCTGCAGTATCAGGCAGCACACACGACACCCTCACCAATTCCAGCCTAACTAATGGTGGGTGAAGAGACAGGCAGGTGACAATGCCAGCCTCCTTCACTCTGTCACAGGGGTTACAAAGCAACTGCCATGCACAGGCAAAGCTTCAGACTAATGCTCCCATTGCCTATTTGAGTTTCTGTTCCACACAAGTCAGATTGGGTTTACTGCACCAAAGTTACTCCGATTGCACGTTCTGCTGAAGAAACAGCAGCTGTTTCACATCTGAAATAATTAAAGGTGCAAAGACTTAAAGTGGAAGTGTCCACTGGAGGAACGAAAGCTGAACATAACAGGAAAAAATCACTTCAATTTGAATTTATCACGACTGATTGTCACTTTCAATGACTGTATTTGCCCTGTTTACATTTTATCCAAATGCTTTGCCTCATCTTTTAAGGCACTGAGCGTCACTAAAATCAATGAAACTGTAGGTATTGGAGAAAAACTTTTTACAGGGCGTGTAGTGACAGAACAAGGGAGAATGGCTTCAAACTGAAAAGGGGATATGTTTAGATTAGATTAGGAAGGGATTATTCATCTTGAGGGTGGTGAAGCATTGGAGCAGGTTGCTCAGAGAAGTGGTGGAGGCCCCATCCCTGGGGGTGTTTAAAGCCAGGCTGGATGGGGCTCTGAGAATCCTGGTTTAGTGGAAGGTGTCCCTGCCCACGGCAGGAGAGTTGGAACTGGATGATTTGAAGGCCCCTTCCAGCCCAAACCATTCTGTGATAATTTGATGATGGTGATGACATTAGAGGAGTTATTAACTGCAGGATCAGCTCTTAGGGCTGAGATAATATCAAAGGAAAAATGCTTTTAGCTTTATCACATTGCTGACACTGTACAAGAGGTGCAGATACCATTAATTTCTCCCTGAAATACTGTTTCTTCCTCTACCAGTGGGATTTTTCATCTTTCTCTGAGCCATACTTAGTGAGAGGCAAGACTCACACTGGATCGCTGTAGTACAAGTCATAATCAGCTGTGATTTCTTGAGCAGAACATTTTGCATTAGAAGGTGAGTCATTACTGCATTATGTTCATATCCAAAAGTGCTTCCCATGATGAGAAATCCCTTGTGCTGGGCACACACACTAAAATAGAGCCCTTTCATTTAAGTTTATAACTTGTATGGGTAAGACAGATCAGACCTAGGAAAAAAATATGTAAATTTAATATTGGATGAGTTCTGCCTTGTGCTGATGGCAGATTTTTGGATAAGGATTGTCTTCTTTAATCCAACAAGGCTGTCCTTTGTTCCTTAACTTAATGTGGCTTGAGAAAAATTTGAACATTATCTTAGATAACTAAACTGCACGGAAGGAAGATGTGTTGCTCTTGGAGTGACAATTAAACTCTTCCTGCAAACATAGTTTTCCCTGTCCAATGTTAAGCCAGTTTTAGGCTGCTTGAAATCCACAGTTCCATTTTTCATTGTCTTTTTCCTACATTTTAATGCCAGTATATTCAAAGTCTACTGTACCAAACCAGCTTCATTTAACATATTATAAAAGAGATGAATAACTTAGATTTTTGTACCAGAACAAACAGACATACTTTAATGTAAAGCTGCCTTCATTAAATACCTTTATAAACTTACAGAAAATAGAGTTGCTAAATCTCCAAGCCTGTCTCTAAAATCTCACTGCCAGATGCATTAATTTAAACAAACCCAGCAACAGCAGATTTTATAATTTTTTTTTTCCATTTCCAAATCAACTTTCAGAAATTAAAGCTTCTACCCTCTGACAGTTCATTTAAAGACCTTTAAAGGCAGTCTCTAGAAATGACTTCCAGTTTGACCTGAACAGAGATACTGGGATTTAGAGAGTGCAATTGATAGGATTAGTACTTCTCTCTAGCTAGCCATGTTAAGACAATTAAAACAGGAAACAGTGAAAACAGAGTAAGGTAGAAGATCCAGGGAATAACCTCTTAGGCTTAGCTATAAAATATCTAACAGCTTCTCTGCTGTATGTTTTTCTAGCCACATCTTTTCTGAACAAAAGGCCAGACATAACTAACAGGCAGTTCAGTCATTTGTACCCTAAGCTGTAACACATCACAGTGAGAGTGCAAATGGCACTCTTAGGGTACAAGAAGCGTGTGCAGGTAACAGGCAAGCAAAATTAAACGAGAGTCTTGCTGACTGGAAGGTGAGATCTGTTAGAGTCTCAAGAGCTTCCTCAGGGAGCTGGTGGGAGCTCTGTAGCTTTGGTCATTTAAATCAGAATGAACATTTTAACAGAGCATATACTTCAGGGAGCCATCAGTGATATTTAAGGCATCATTTGCAATACATCTAATATGCCGGCATTTTGCAAAGCCAATATAAAGCAATGTGTGAGAGAAACTAAGGAAAAAACACCTGGAAACAAGATTATACAGGTCCCATTTGAACACTGGAAATTCATGACCCCCCTCTTCCCTCCAATAAATTTACAGGGCTGTCCTATAACTATAAGGCTACTTTAGCCCTTGGGGATGTGCCTGCAAGTCTTTGTGTTGTCCCAGACCTCACCAGGGAAGGGCACTGGTACAGCAGCAGCAAAACTTCCATGTACCCTGGCAAAAATATAAACAAGTCACACATTTGACTGTGAAGGCTGATCGTGGGGTAATGCAGAGAGTTGTAAAACTCATAATTTCTTTCATGCTTTCCTCCTCATTGTAGCAAAAGTGTATGCTGAAATGTGTTCACTGCCTTGCACCTCCAGAGAGGCTCTGATATTCCGTTGGGATGGAAATGGACCCAAATTTTGGAGGTCAACAAAACTGAGCGACCCTGCAATGCCTGGACAAATCACATTCAGAGTTCACGGGGTTTGGTTTTTTTCCACTGAAAGCTGAATGTTTACTGTAAAGTTTTACTTTCTTCCCAAACAAATAGTCCTCTTGAAAGAGTACAAGAGAAGCTCCAAAGCCTGGGCAGGATGTCATTGAGGTAAATTTGTGTCTGGTTTAATTTGTGTATAAAATAAACCAATTAGGCATATTCCACGTACGGAACTTCACACGTCAGGACCAGTCCTAGTGGAGCCAACAACACGACTCCCAGCATCCTGTGCCATTGGCAACTTCTGTAGGAAGAGGACTGGTAATAGGATCTCTGTTTCCTTGGAGATCACATGCTTTGAAACTGCTCAAGCAGTATCAGAAACTTCTGCCTGTAATACCTTAATCGTTTCCATAGAAAATGCTTTATATATTAAGATATCACATGAAGAATGAAGCCTTTAGATAACCAATAAATAACAGGGAGTTAATAGCTCCTACCATTCTGGTTTCATGGGACTAAGGCTGAAGGAGAGAAAAATGGACCAGAGAGCTATTATCAGATTTTGCATATTTTATGCTTGAAAACATTTTAATTTCAGATTCCAAAATAGTGTAGCATTTATAAATATAATCAGCAGAATATGCAGAAGATACACTATTCAAAAGAAGAAATAAAATAAGTTCCTTTGAAAAACATGTCTTTATTACTCTAAGGCAAATTAATTTTATTAATATCAGATGAGAGCAAGGTTACAATTTCTTGGTTTTCTTTGGGCAGAGTAGTATTATTAAAACACCATAGAGAAATCTCCGGTGTGGAAGAAGCTTATTTTGGCTTTCCAGATTCAGATCCCTGGCAGAAGTTAGGTGACTCGGAGACTCTAATCAATCAGTGTGAGCTTTCTCACGGTTCCCATGGTCGTGGGATATGGGAACCACCACGGAGTTGAAGTACTTCCTATTCATGAGAATTCCAACTTAGGCATGGCTACAAACCCAACAGCTGCCCAAGGACTGCCTGTGAAATCCAAACGCCCTCTCACAAAAGGCAGCAGATGTAATTGGAGCCCAGTGTGAAAAGGGTGACTTATTCACCACTGCCTTTTGTCTGCAGTGTTTGGAGTCAAAGGCATGACCAAGGAAGATGTCCCACGGAGGCCAGCTGTCTGGATTCATGCCAAAAACTTACATTTCCTTGTGTTGCTTATGGGAGAAAGGGCTGATATAACCTGTTATGCAAAATGCACAGCACAAAGAGAGCTCGTCAGAAAACAATTTATCTTGCCTTGAGGGGAAAAAAATATAATAGCAATTATTATTTATGAAGCATTAATAAATATTTTTGGAAGGTTTCTATATTTTCCAGACTATGATTGAAAAGCTTAAAAATCTATTGTCTGAATTTTTTTCTCTTCAGCCCAAACCTGCAAATTTTACCTAATAGGGACATTCCATTCCACAAGAAGGAGCTTTCCATCAAAAGAGAGTTCAAAAAAAAATTTAACTGCTCTAATTAAACTCCACCAGGAATTATTCTAAATGTCTTATAGCTGCAGAAAATTACATTAATGAACACTTGGATGCTGTAGTCCTTCTCAAACACCCTCATATGCCCTCAGTGAAATAAGAGGAAGTTTTAATTTTGTCACTTATGTCTATGAAGATCTACAAAACTAATTCTCTGATGGTGAAAAAATGCCATGAAAATGCAATTAAAAATTGGTGCTAGTTGCTGGACTTCTTTGGCCAGATGTTAAAAACATTCTGACTCCAACTAAAGGTCAAACTGGTCTCCAGCATCCAGTGGCCAATACCTGGAGATGGAAATGGGATACAATACCAGAACAGCACCCAGACTTCAATGTTTAGTGTTTCAGTGAGCCAGATGTGATGTCTTGTGTTTCACACATCTTGAAAAGTGTATTTTGTTTCTAACTGGATGGCAAGGTAGCCAATATAGAATCACGGAACGGTTGAGGTTGGAAGGGACCTCTGAAGTTCACCTTGTCCTACCCCCTGTTCAAGCAGGGCCACCTGGAGTTGCTTGGTTAGACCCTCTATTTGCTTCCTTTTTGTTTTTGAGTTTGGCCAGGAACAGTTTGTTCATCCATGCAGGGCTCCTGGCATTTTTGCCTGCCTTGGTATTTGATGGCACGGAACCTTCTTTAACTTGGATGAAGTGATCCTTCAATATGAACCGGATTTCTTGGGCCCTCCTTCCCTCCAAACACTCATCTCATGCAACTCTTTTGAGCGGATCTTTGAAGAAGCCAAAAATCTGTTCTCACAAAATCCATGACTGAGCTTGCTTTCCGCTCTCCTTTCTGCTCCCAGGTTCCTCAAGTCCAGCTAAGGCTGCCTTTGACTTTCAGATGCCCAACAAGCACCACATTGCTTGTGCTTACGAGGTCCAGCAGAACTCCTCTCCTTGGCTTCTTGCCTGGAGAAGGATGTTATAATCAGTGTAATCCAGGAACCTGCTGGATTGCTTATGCCTGTTGTGTTATTGCTCCAGGAGGTAACTTCCCAACTTACAGTTTCTCTAAATTAGAACAATCAGACTCCATCAATTTTGAGGATACTTCCCTGCTAGGCAGAATCTTTCTGTAGGAGAGCTGTCAGAATGGAAGTCATGGCCCTTGCAGAAGTTTTTTGTTTCAGTTTTGTAAAAGCAGTACACTGACAGTTTGGGAAAGGGCACAGCAGAACCAACCCCAATTAGCAGATACAAAAAGTAGTGTAAGATGGGTAATACAGGAGGGATGCTATTTTTGATCCGTTCAGTAAACAAGGTAATTTTGCCATCATCTAAAGACCTGTAGATAATTTTCTGTTTGTGCAGATAAATGGAACAATTGGAAAGTTCAAGGTGAATTCCCAAAGCTTTCTTTCTTTAGAGACATCTTAGAGAAAAAGTGAACATCCTTCTAATTATGGCCAGAGAAGAGGAAGAACAATTAAATATAACTCCAGCATGATTCTGGGAATGAAGTTATGTCAAACTCACATACTGCCCTGCTAGAAGTGAGCAGGGGATATTAGGACCCCTAGGCAAGTCCAGGTTAAATCAGAGTGTGATTCAGATTCAGAAAACTTGTCACCTCTACTGTGACTCTCTAGTGGTTCAAAAAAATAATTAGGAGGGGAAAAAAGACTAATGATTTTCAGAAAGTAGCCATTTCTCAGCAGTCCTGGTTTCCAGCCTGTTGGACTTGCATGTGGAAAACAAGGCATTCAGTCAAGCACTGTTATGTAAGTGCAGCTCCTTGAGAGCACTCCATATACAGTATAAATTCTGCAGGCAGAGTGTTTTAAGCACTTGGAAACTGCAGAAGATGGATATGGACTCTTTCTAAATCCATATACCTTTGGAAACAGAAATAAAAAGAAGTATCAGTGTAAGTAACATTAAGAGGTGAGAGGCAAGGTTTATAGGGAGAGGTAATATCTTTTATTAGAATAACTGATAGTGTTGGAAAAAAACAATCTTTCCAGAACAAAAGCCCCTTAAAGCTTGTCTGTTTCTTTTCACTTCTCTTAGTTTGTTTCAGAAAAGACATTACTTCTTCCTAAGAGTCCCATCTCTCTTCTATGCTCAGGCAATCACTTAAAAGAAGGTATTTCACTTTGTTTAAATGTTTCTGAATACTCAAAGCTGTTTCCTGCTTGGTGCGTGTTTACATTCAGAGCAGTCAGTACATGGAAGGTTGTCATTTGAATAGGGCTGAGATCTGCCCTTTAAAGGGCAATGGGAAAAAAAAAAAAAGAAGAAAATGAATTTTAAAAACCTCATTTTTTTAACATTAGTTTTTCTACCTCCAGGCAAACAATGATTTTCACATAGCTTTACTCATCTTTGGAATTTCTTTGGAATTACGGAATCTTTGGATTGTTAAGGCTAGAAAAGACCTCTAAGACCACCAAGCCCAACCCTTGGTGCAGCTCTGCCAAGGCCACCATTAAACCATGGCCAAGTGCCACATCTACTTATTTTATAAAGGTCTTCAGGGATGGTGATGCCACCACTTCACTGGGCAGCCTGTGCCAGGGCTTGGCAGCTCTTGCGGTGAAGAAATTTCCTAATATTCAATTTAAACCTTCCTTGGCACAGCTTGAGGCCATTTCTTCTTATACCATTGCTTGCTATTTGAGAGTGGAGCTCTATCCCTACCTGGATGAACATTCAAGGAGTTCTAGGGGGCAATAAGGTCCCACCTGAGCTTCCTTTTCTCCAGGCTGAGCCCCCCCAGTTCCCTCAGCTGCTCCCCATAGAACTTGTACTCCAGAGCCTTCTCCAGCTCTGTTGCCCTTCTTGGATACGCTCCAGCTCCTCAATGTCCTTCTTGTAGTGAGGAGCCCAAAACTGAACATGGGATTCGAGGTGTGGCTCGCCAACACTGAGGACAGGGGCTCAATCACTGCCCTGGTCCTGCTGGCCACACTTTTCTTTGATGCAAGGCAGATAGAGGAAGGTACTGCTCCTCATGAGAGAAGGCCAAGAAACTAATGCTGAGTGTCTTTCACCCAGTGAAACTCAAAGCATTTTGTAGAGATTAATTAATCAAATTCTGATGCCTGTCACAGGTTTACAAGTGTTTTGCAAGTGACACCATGGTAACAGAAGTGCTGAAACCCATATTTCAGGGAACGTTATGCAAGAGCAACAGAGTACACAAGAGCATATTCTCCTACTCATATGGATGGGTTCATTTTCAGGAGTTGTGGGGAACATAAAGTCAAGTTTCTCATAAGAAACAGGAAATTTTCATGTTAGTATTCTTCATACATTTATTTTCTTTAACTTTTTAACTGACTGTAATGTTTCTTAAGGTTGGATTACAGTAGCAAGGCAGGCAGAAAAGCTACGAATTGATGGTCACCGTGGTTGGTACGTATTTCATTTGCCTTTTCATATTTATCTAGCAGATATCCACATCTGAACTACCACCATGGACCCTCTCCAGAGCTAATGGTGAAGAACAGGTATTTTTAGGCTGTAGCTAAAATGAATCTATTTTAAAGATTTATTTTCAGAAGAGTTAAAATGTGGCTGAGGAGCATATCCTTTATGTTCTATAAGGGTGGCAAAGAGTGGGGGTGAATAGCTGAGATGCTTTCTGTACACTGTAGATGCCTACACTGATCAGATGAAACCCATCTTCTACTGCCAAACTACATCAGCCCATCAAGGAATGATTTCTTCTTTACAGCTCAATCCCTTTTCATCTGCTCTCTCTGTGGTATTCAAATGTTTTATGCACACTATGTCATCCTTCTGAAAACCTCATGAATGTTATCTTTTATTTATGCCTTCAGAATTGCTGTTGATTATATTATGGCAATGTCTTGAAGGCTTAAACAAGATCAGGGCCATCTCTCGCTAGTCACTGTCCAAGCAGAGTGGCTGCATGAAAGGAAGGCACCCAGTATTTCTGAGCTTGAGAGACATCCCCATTTCACACTCTGGCAAAATCTAAATTTGTATGGAAACTCCTCCCCATAGCTGCTGCTTTGGGTTCTGTAGAAAGAAAATTTTGTGGCATAGCATCGCCTGGCCAGGACCCCAAGGTATGAGATTGCAGATAACAACCTTGGTCTGCCACAACACAGTTGTGCACAGCAGTTCTGGTGTGGCTGCAAGTGAGACTCTGCCCAAGAGGGAAAATGAGCTAAAAGATTGGATTATGACACCCTACTGCTTATGAATAGGAGGAGATGAGGCACAGAGAGATTGATCACCCCACAAAGTTGTTAGAAGGGTCTAAAACAGAAGTCATCTCTTAACCAGCAAGACATTCTTCTCTGATCATCCATACATTTTATTGTTTAGTCTTAAACACCTTGCCCACAACCACAGAGCGGCTGTGAGACAAAGCTATAACCCAGGAATTATGACACAGAGTTTTAGCTGAGACTCGAGTTATAAAATCTGCAAACCTGTGGGAAAAGGATCTAAAACATATCAAATGAATTCAATTCCTACATTTGCTTTGAGAACTGTAAATGGGAAAAAATACTTCAGTAAGTTTCTTTAAAAAATAATGGAAAAAGCCTATTCCTTTAAAACGTGTGCCGGTGTATTAAAATGTGGAGTTCAGAACTGTGGCATGATGTATAGTGCACAGACATGAATGACTCTTGATATTTGATTGTTTTATTACTTCCATCTGAGCTAACCTTCATTACTTGGATTTTACAAATGTAAGGACTTGCCAGTATGCTTGCCAGTTAAATAAAGGGCACATCTAAGGTCTCCGAACATCTGGTCCAAATACTTAATCATCTTGTTGCATGAAGGCTGGTATTTTTATCTCGCACCCTGATTGGGTCTGCATAATTTTTTTTTTCACAAATTGGTATTTAAACCTCAAAACCTTTAGCTAACTACATCTGTCATTGATATTTTATTGTTTAATTTCTTTTTATAGAGCCAAATTACATCTCTCCCACATACAGCTTGCACTTTACATGTCTAATTTGTCGACATGTTCTATAATGATAATTTCATTGATTTAGAAAGTGACATTATGAGCAACATATGTTCAGTTTAGCAGTAAACCTTGTTAAAGCAATAATGTTCCATTCTTCCCCCCACTCTCCCCAAATTCAAATATAACCCACATTAGGAGGCAGCTGAGTCATTTAACTGCTTTGATTCTTGTAAATATAGAAACCTGCTAGCTGTTTAGCTTTACACTTTGGCTGCATATATTTCCTACTTTGGGTTGCTAGGAAAGGACAGTGCAGAGATTAATTGCTCTACAGTACTTGGTCTAAAAGCACGATATGTGTTCATTTCCTCTGCAAAAGACACTTGGAAGGCAAAATTGCTCCCTTGGAAAAAACCAAAACCAAAACCACAAAAGCCCACAAACAACCAGGACATGCACCTAAAAAGGATATAATTGAGGAACATCAATTCATAGACAATAATGAGAAGATGCCCTATTACTTTCTCCCAATTATCCTTAATATAATCATCAAGAAACAGACCTATTTTCATATTACTTGGGAAGCATCTAAGTAATAAAAAGGAATTATTTTTATAGACTCTAGAGCTAGTTCAGTGCTTTGCCATCTGTACTGGTGTAGGGTCTTTCCCCAAAGTGTTTAAAAACTGACTACATTTTGATTTGTTAAAGCAGAGTTTAGTGATTTCAGGATGAGTCTGAAACTTCACACTGGAATCTCAGCTCAGTTTTTGCAAAGACATTTTACAAATACTTTACAAATCACTACAAAACCCACTGAAGCCTATAATGCAATTATCTAAAAATGACACAGATCTCTTCTGAAGAATGTAAAGAAAGGGAATAATAATACACAGGAAGTTACATTCTTGTTTCAATTTTGAAAAGGGAATCCACATTAAAAATATCTAGAGAAAACCATTATTGCAGTTTAGCGAAGCTAAACTTTCTTAGACCGAGAGGTCTGAGTCAGGAGATTTGTCAACAGAGATGTTATCTCCATGTTGTGAACACACTTGACTTCAGCAGATCACTTTTACCCACAGGTCAAGTGTCAAGAATGGATGACAAGAGCCCTTTTCCTCTCTTGACTGTCCCACTCTCTCCGTCTCAGGTACAAAAAAAAGTCACAACAAAAAATGTCTCTGTTCATTTTCTGTACACAAATTCCCTTCAAGGGATTTTGTAAGGATCAATTTCAGAATATACTTTAGAGGTGAAAATCTCTTTATTTATTTATGAAAGCTTTTGCTGTGTGACTGTATTTTTCACTCTAAGTGGGTTGTTATTAAGTGAAACAAGCATGACTATGCTTCATTCACCATCTGGACTAACACTGTAAGCTCTCTTCTAAGATTTTCAAATCTTTTCATCACATTTGAATGAACTAATAACATATACTGGGGGGAATATTTCTCTAGAAACGGTTTTTGAAACTTTATTCTTGTTACTGAATTTTCAAGTACATGAGATCATTGCACCTTGAAGTTTCTTTTTTTCCATTTCCATTTACTGTCTTTCTGTTTTTCTGTCTTTTTGCTTGTCTTTTATCCCACCCCTCCCCTTAATTAAATAGGTTTCTAAAGGAATGTGGTTTTTTTTCCCCCTCTAGAGGAAAGAGTGCCAACTGAAATGTATGCAATACCTGTTTCTATAAAGAGCAATCTACAAATTCTAGAATAAATCACACGTTTCTTTTCACACTTTCCCTGAAAAGAAGGATTTTGTCAGAAGATTTTTGCCAGAATGAAGACAATAAAACATTTCTTCACAATGAAAAGAAGTGACTTTCATTATTTTAACATTAGAGGAGAAAAAGTGTTTTTACTTTATGGTAGTTAAAACACAGCAAAAATCTCAGAGGAGATAAGGCAGCCAGTGATTTTCACACTGAATATGTCAGGTTGTTAACTTGCATGGAGATGGATGTACAACCTTGCCCTTCATAAATTCATCTCAAATCAGTTGCCACATGCTAGCAGCTTTGGGTAAAACATCTCGCTTTTTCCTGAGTAAAAGTGATGCCTTTGAGACCAGAACATTTTCCCCTCAGTTTGCTTAATTCAGGAAAGAAGAATAAAGTGACTTATTTGAAAGAGAAAACTGTTTTTATCGCTCTGCATTCCTGTGTGTTTTAAATATTAGTCCCCAATAAGCAGGGTTAAGTCTTGCCGTGAGGCACAGTAGGCTACAGGATTAACAACATGTTTACATCTGGAATGCTTGTAACTTTTTGGAAGCATTGTTCTTTTTTATCAGTGCTCCTGGCATTTTTCTCACACCCTATCATACAAGACGTTGAAGTCACATCGGCTTCTTTATATTAACATTTATATTCTCCCATTAGCATAGAACCAATACTTCTTTATGAATAAAGTGCTAGAATACAAATTTTTACCTGGTTAAAAACTGATGATTTAATTAATCAGATGTATCTGAAGCGTCAAACACAAGGAAGACAAATCCTTATTTGCTGTCATATATGAGATGGATATTACAGAGTGATGACACTGTGATTTCATAGATTCATAGATTAACCTGAGTTGGAAACGACCCTTAAGGATCATCAGTCCAACTCAGGGCCCTGCACTGGACAGCCCCAAGAGTCACATCCTGTGCCTGTGATTTTTCAAAGGTTTCTTGACTCTGTCAGGCTTGGTGCTGTGGCCACTTTTCTGGGGAGCCTGTTCCAGTGCCCAACCACCCTCTGGGTGAAGAACCTTTTCTGAGTATCCAACCTAAATGTCCCCCGACACAACCTCAGGCCATTTCCTGTCACTGGTGACCTCAGGGCAGAGATCAGTGCCTGATCCTCCTCTTTCCATCACAAGAAAGTTGTAACTGGAGTGAGGTCTACCCTCAGTCTCCTCCAGGCTGAACAGACCAAGTTCCCTCAGTCCCTCCTCCTGTGACTTCTCCTCAAGGCCCTTCACCATCTTCATGGCCTTCCTTTGGACACTTTTTAGTACCCTTATATCCTACTCGTATTGGTTTAATGGACAGCAATCTGCAGTGATGCAGAAAAGCAAACTTATGGAATCACAGTGGGCAAATTTCTTCAATTTTTAAATTTTGAATTCTATATTGTACCCTTTAACAATACTTTGGGATTTGTGGGCATTCTTCTGCAGGACTCTCTTTAACCAGAGTTCTGCAAGTCTCCCATGTAATCTCACATGCTGGCTCATATTGCTTGTTCAAGGCAAATGAAAAATCCTTTCTTCTGGTTTCAGCTTGAAGAGCAAAAAAACTGTGAAAGCATGTTATTTTAAGAGCATGTCATTTTTTGAAGGCATTGTGTCAAGCACTGTAATCTTTCTGGGGTGCACAAAACCCTCCTGGAAAATCCCAGGTTTGTACAGCAGACCAAACACTGCAGTGGGAGACAGATTAATACTGGCTGTAGCAAAGCCTTTCACCCTGAGACCACGGATTAAAACCTTGGCTTGATAATGAACAGGATACATTTTCACCTGAAACCTGTCAATGGGTTCTGTGTAAAATAAGTTGAATGCACTCAACAGGAGTTTTAGCAGACAGTTTTCCCCATTTCAAAAATATCACAGTCTAAAGAGAAAAGAAAACAGATCTAGAGTCTGAGTTGTTTTTCACGTAAAGATGTGATCTGGTAGTTCAGGCTTGAAGAAAACAGTTTGAAACAACAGCCCAGCACCCAGATCTAAGCATGGGCACTTTGTGAATTATCAGTAACTTTTTGCAGCCATGAGGATCTGGAGACATCAATGACACAAGGCATATGGAGAGAGGCAATCTTTGTTCTGGTCAACTGATGTATTTCTGCTCACCTTTGGCTTTAGCAGCTCTCTCGAGTAACCTTACCATTGTAAATATTTTGAATCTTCTTGCAGTTTTATGTTTTATCAAGCATAAAGGCAGCTTTATACATAAATGTTCACATTCAAATAAAACAGCTGAAGGCTTTCTGTCTTACAGTTTGGTTTCTTTGGTTTTGGGGTGTCTTACTGAACACTCAACTTTTTCCAGAATATTATAGTCAGTGATTCTCTTATCCTCAGGAGAGAATTACGCTTCCTCTTCTTCAAGGGGTAGATTTCAAACTCAAAAACCCTATCATCAGTCAGTGGGACCTCTTGTTTAAACTCTTCCATGAAATACAGGAAAAGTATTTAACTGCTTACTGTTTATTTGCTGAAGTTGTCTAATAACAACAAAATCTCTAGTCATCACCCTTTGAAGAATATGGCTCCAGCTCTCCATCACAGATCTTCAAAGTGCTCATATGATGGAATGCTAGAGGGGGCTCTTGGGAGCCCCAGCTTAAGAAATCCTCCTCCACCTCTAGAGTAGGTGTGAATTTTTCTGTCTCTGATGGAGTCCACCCCCTCTTTGTCTGCAGCTAGCTCTTTGCCAGAGAAGACTTATCCTTGGGGTTTTGAAAAATACTTCTGAAAAGCAAATTGTTTTTGCCTTTGGAATAGCCACACCACAAAGAAGGATTTTGCTTCCTACCTTGTTTCAAAGAGCATAAGTGATTTAAGCAACGTGTTTAACTGACAGGCAAAATAGTCATAGTTGAAGTGCATGGATTTCATCTGTTTGGCAAGAGGTGTATTTGAAATGGGTCCGTCTCAGTCGTGAGGCATTCTGTGTGTGCCTGTGTGTGTGTCTATGTAGGAGAACTTGAAAAGCCTTGGCAGGACACTGGCCATAAATCTGCACCACCTTGCACTGTCCTAAGTTCCTCTGTGATGGAACTATAGTTCTAGTTCAGAGATTCTTCCAGGTCCAAGAACTTTGCCAATTTTTCATATGTTGTACAATGAAAATATGAAAGGCTAATATCTGTACAGATAACTTACATCCAGAGGTCTTGTGGCATGTAAGTTACACTGTCAGCAAAATGTGTGTTGGTTGAGATTTTTTGAAGAGACTGAGCATCCATGAAATATTTCAGACAGCGCATGTTTTATTAAAAATGTTACTAAACAGATAGAACTTTTTCTTGAGATTTTAGCCAAATTCTTGCAAAATTTTTAGCTCCAGTCATCTAATCTGAATGCTTTTAACTGAAAATCTGCAGTCAGATCAACTTGAAATTTGATTTACCAAGACTTTCCAGCTGCATTCATTTGAGAGGAGATCATACTTAGATAAGAGACTTGTAAGAAAAAAATGAAGCAATTCAAAAAGGTCTAGAAATTTGAGTATCTGCTATTACTACTTTCACTCCTTACTCACCCCTGGCTGGTGTGAGGAAGTACAGTATGAGATGAGGATGTCTGACTCCTCCTGTTGCAGGACTGAGTCTACCATCCACATGTGGAATTTTTCCACAGGTCACTTTAAGCAACAAAATGAAATTTCAACACACAGCTGATGTTTCGGTACCATAACTAAATGCAGTGTCTGGTCCTGCCTGCAGTTAGGGGCATGTATTAAGTTGCAAGCTCTTACAAAGGAGCTTTTATTTAAAAATCTACAAGGATCATTTGATGTAAAGCATCTGCTTGCTTTTCAGCAGTGCGTAACTCCAAAAAAGGATGCAAAAATAGTTTTTCACTTGTCAAATCCTTTGGTCTCTTCATCCTCTTGTGTCATTTGGAGCAGTTTCTCAGCTGCTGTAACCTGTCTCTGGCTGCAACAGGACCCTTATGGCATCAGAAAACTTCCATTAATTTACCTGCACACTCCAGTTCCATGTAATCATTTGTCCTCCTAAGATGGGACAGTTCCTTTCTCAGCTATCAAAAAGTCATGAATAGCAAGCAAATTATCCAATATGTGTGCTTAAAAGGAGAAGAAAAAAATCTTTATGAAATATGGGTTTAGTTTCAAAACTTTGGCACAAAAATATTGGTAAAAGCCTACAAATACCAGCTCTGAGATATATTTATCTGTACGTATATATACAGACATGTATTTTGTCTCTAAGCAGTTACTGAGAATTTCATGGTTGAGTAAAGAGTATTTGCAACTTCCCAGTTATTTTGTTGTCAATTAACCCAGATAAATTATATTAACTACAAGCAAACATATAATTAATATTTTAGTAGTTGTCTACATTTGAGACTGGCCTAGGCCTCAGTTCTTTTGAATGGAAGTTTTATTTTACATCATTGTCAAGTGAAATATGTCAGTTTGCAAATAAAGTGGGTTTAAAATCAGATTTTCCATTTTGCACTCAGAGAAACTATAAAAGACTTAAAATTCAGATCCAGCAGCATGTCCTTAACAGATTAATGCCCAGCTATTCCACTGTAAATGTTCAAGGCCAGGTTGGATGGGTCTTGGAGCAACCTGGTCTAATGGAAGGTGTCCCTGCCCGTGGCAGGGGGATTGGAACTACATACACTCCAGTTGGAACTACATACACTCCAGTCTCTTTCAATACGAAACATTCTGTGATTCTGTAATTCTGTGAACTGTCCCATTTCCCACTTTAACAGTGGCATAATTGGTTTGTTTGTCTTGCATTAATTGGTGCATTAATAAATGCATTATGTGCACTTAAATCCAGTTTCTAGGAAGACAATCCTTACAGATGTCTCAATTCCTTACACAGCCATGACAGAAACAGCACCTTTACCTCTTCCTCATGCAGTGAAAGGCTGTTTCACCCTGGAGCTGTGGAACTACGACTCTGCAGCTTGATTTTCCCAGCTAGGGAAGAAATAGCGATGAAGAAATGTGCTGCCTCTTACGGGAGGGAAACTTTGTCAGCAGATGAAACACAGTGAAAGGAACTGCAGAAATCAGCACTCAGGTGAGAAGGAAGTTGGCTGTGTCAGCCTCTGGACTCACCACACCACTGTCAGTCTAAAGGTGCTTTGCTGATGTGCAGAGCAGAGCACAATGCCTGCAGCAGAGTGTGAATAGAAACCACAGCACATATCCACACCTGCACCTGGAGGGAAAATCATCCTGGTGTTTCTGTCTTTCCAGCTTCACTGTTCCTCAGGGAAGAAGGTCCCTGCCCCAGCACTGCAAAGGGGGGAAGCTGCATATAGGTTGCACAGGGGTTCCCCAAATGCATCCACTGCATATGGATTTCCCTTCATATGGCTGCAAAGCCATCCCATGGAAGTTAGGAACATTGCATGTAGCCTTCAATTCCGTGGAAATTGTCAAATTTGGGAGAGGAGGTTGCTGTGCAGAGAACATTTCATACAATCACAGAATCATAGCACAGTTTGGGTTGGAAGTTACCTTAATGATCATCCTGTTCCAACTCCCTGCTGGGGAGAGGGAAACCTTCCACTATCCCAGGTTCCTCCAAGCCCCATCCAACCTGGTCTGGAACACTTACAGGGTTGGGGCAGCCACAGCTTCTCTGGGCAACCTGTGTCAGGGCCTCACCACCCTCACAGGAAAGAATTAGTTTCTAATATCTCATTTAAATCTACCATATTTCCATTTAAACCTACCCATCTCCTGACCTGGGCTTGCCCACCCAGCTGCCTCCTAGGCTGAATCCACATGGCAGAGCTGAAGAAGATGTGAGGATGGATAGTCCTGCTTTCATCAGCTTTTGCTTACATGCTACCCAATGCTTTTTCATCTTGTTTTCCTCCTGTTTACTGTCCATTGAATCATTCAGTGAATTTGTTTTCTATGGACAAAAGTACCCATTTATTATATGAATTGAATCCTGAATTTTAAAGTAAACTGAAATGATGTCTTGAACATCAAGATGGATTTGTACTTGCAGGAGATGCTAAGAAACCAAGTGTTACTTTTTGTAATACTGAAATCCCTGTAGACGTCAGGTCCTCCTGCTCAAAATATGGATATACTTATATTCCTCATACATATTGTATATATCTGCAGCCATCTAAATCCTTGGATGTCTCTTGAATTAAACAGTCATTTTGCATTATAATTCATGTACATTATACTTCTTATTTTCTGTGCAAATTAAACTCTCAAACCACTGTGAGGCTCCTGCCTACCAGGATATCAATGTTTTCTACATATCCCAGTGGAACGTGTTGCAAAATATTCTGCCGCCTTCCAAATGAATAGGAAGAAGCACATGATAAATGATATATTTACCTGCGTATCCATAAGATAGAAAGACACCATGGTGTGAATTTATCTGTGGGTGCCGTGCAACCCATAATAAAAATTGGTTACAGGCCTGCTGAAAATGGACACAGACTTAAAAGTGATTCTCTAGACCAATTTATTCATAAGTTGTAGACACTCTTTTGTCAAAACTAGTCAGATACATTTTTACGTTCTTCCATGTTCAGTTCTTCCTCTAATAATTCCTGTTGATTTTCTGAAGATCTTCCCAGCATTTCCCTGGTATTGTGCAGCCAGGGAGAGAAAGAACTTCTCCACACTGCAATGTTTGCACAGCACAATTGGTGCAATCCAGTCTTGTTTGTATATTCAACATGAAGTTTAGCACACAAACATCTGAAATACAGTGGCAAGACTATATGCAGATCACCCAGGATCCTGCAAATACTTAGACATGAGGAAGCTTTGAAGATTCACTTTGATCAGCACTTTAATACTAATGCTCATTAAAAAAAAAATACTTCTAGCATCTGGATTAAGTAACTTCATGCATCAGAGGAGGGAGTGGTTACAGCATTTACAGATTATACTCTATGAAGCTAATGTAGATATTAAGAAGTATTTATGGATTTTATTTTCATAGATGGTAGATATTATTGAGTTATTACTTGGCAGGCACAGCCTGATTTTGGCATTTTTATTTTCTGTACCGCAATTTACATTTGCAGAGTGCCTAAAGTCTGAGACTGAGACCTTAATAAGTCAGGGAAAAATCAATGTGAAATGAACAGAGGCCATAAAAAGTAATGTATGAACAAGACAGATCATTAATGATATAAAATCCTGTCTAAGTAGCAAAAGATAACTTCAAAGCACTGCAGAAACATATTTTGAAAGGCAATATTTTGTATATTTGACTACCATTTTCAGAAGTGATGTGCTTTTGATAAAATTCCTGACCATAATTTGATTATGTCCCCTCTATCTGTCCCTCCAGCATGTATAAAGAAAAATTGGGCTTTTCATTCCTCAAGCTTAGTGGAATTGTAACACCCAGAGAGGAACGGCAGCCTGTTATGCTATTTACATCATTCAGTTACAGAGTCCAGAGCGGAGAATTTATTTTCAGGGCAGTGAAACTTCATCAGTGCAACTTATGAATAATGGAAGATAAGAACAAATATTGCTTTTAAGATGTAAAGCAAATAATGATTATCTGAATATTGTATTTGTGCCCACGTTTCTATTTACATCTTGCACGTGAGTTCCAAATGATGCATGCCATGACAGAAGTATTGTTTATGGTGTGATTTGCCATTTATCTAGGAATGCTGAAGGCTGCAAATGGGGACAGTCCATCTCTTCCTCTCATTGTCACCCACTGGTGAACAAGGACAGTGGATGAATTTTAAACAAAACTGATCTTGAAAACAGAGTTTTGCATTGAATCCCTTCTCAATTCAAGCTTTAGTCAATGAAGGGTTAGGCAATTTATTAATGACAGGACAATAGAAAGTGGCCTCAAGCTACACCAGGGGAGGTTCAAGTTGGACACCAGGAAAAATTTATTCACTGAAAGGGTTGTCAAGCACTGGAAAGGGCTGCCCAGGGAAGTGGTGGAGTCACCATCCTTGCAAGTATTCAAGAAACAAGTTGATATGGAATTTAGTGTTATAGTTTAGTAGCTATGGTGGTGTTCAAAGGTTGGGCTCTGATTTTGGAGGTCCTTTCCAGCCTAAAGAAATCTATGATTCTGTGATTTTATGACTGCATGGGGAAAGAGGAATGATCCATTTTGGTGACTAACTCAGTTATTATATCAAGCCACACTGAAAGTTAGCAGGGGACAAATACCTCGATTGCCTCTTAGCTCTGCAGCAGAGCAGTTGTAGCTAAGATACAGAAATACAATCATAGGCAGAGTTTCCAGTGATATGCATGAATGTAGGGGGGACATAACTTCAATTACTATTAATTTAAAAGTATGAGCCAAAATAGTTTTCAATTTTGTCTCTGCTGTTTGATTCATAATCATGATAACCTGTTTAAAAAAATGAAACCTGTCCTTCCCTCTCCTGTAACTCAACTGCATAAACAAAACAGAAAGCAAAGAAATTTGTCTCATCATTTTAGCTGTTAAAATATTTGGTGTTTCTTTAGAGGTTATTTCCTCGGCTTCCTCTGTAGTCAGTGGAGAGAGATAAACAACTTCAGAAGAAAATAATTCTGTGTATATCAGACGTGTGTCCTAGGGAGGGATCAGCTGTCCCTGCAGAAAGCTCATTTACTCCCCATAGTAGCTTCTAGATGGTTGAAGTTACACTAAACGAATCCAAACTGAGTGACTGTACGGGGGAGTTAATGAAGGTGTGTAAGCACAAAGTTCTGACAAATGCTCAGAGAAATACTGAAAGATTAAAGAGACAGGTTTAAAAAATACATTAATCCTTCAGTTACGGGCATCTTAGGTGCTATTCGTAGCAAAAGCTGCGAGAAATGTAAGAAATGTTTTATAAAGTTGATGCTGCATTTTAACAAGCTGATGTCATCTGCAGATCATCAGTGTTGACAAGGTTCCTAAAAAGTGCTTTCAGCTCTGGTTTTTTCCATGAAACAATTTACAATTTTGGTTAGCTGTTTTTTTTTTTGGTTGGTTTTTGTTTTGTTTTTTTTTTTTTTTAATGGCTATAAAAAGTTAGAAAATATCTTGTAAACAATTAGAACAATTAGACACCTGCTGTTTTTAGTAAGAAAGTTCAACCAATTGGTAACTATGGTAAAGGAGATTATACCGGAAATAGGGTACTTAAATTCCAATCAGACTTCTTACAAACTTCATGTTTCCTGTATCTTTGCTTTCTGACAGATACAAATGTCATTATCCTTTGAGGGCTGATACAGAACAGGAATATTCTATTATGCACTATATTTAAACAGAGAAATAGAATTATTTAGAGTTCATATAGACATAGAGCACAAATAGTATTGATGTTATCTCACTTAGATTTTTTTAAAAGACCCTAGTTTTTCATCTCAACTAGCCAGAATTACTCATTTTAATAATCTCTAGACAGTTTGATGAAAATAAGACTGGTTATCTTGCTGATATAGTAGATGCCAGGAAAAGAAACCGTCATGATACAAAACATAGATTCTGAGCAAGTTTCATCAGTTTCAATGAAATAAGAGAACTGTCATGAGAAGCAAACACTGAGGCTGAGAAAATGCTGTTCGAGGAATGTTCTGCCTGCAGTTATGAAGAAGCACAAAGGTTTTTGGTATCCACTCTGACATGCTCAGTAAGATGGAAAGTGATCAAAGGCATGACAATAAGTGAATCAAACACAGTGACTAACTAATGAACTGTGCTGGTCTAGAAGCCAAAATATCCTTAGGGGGAGAAAAAGTCAACATTTAATTACAAATTAATGTATCATGCCAGTTGGATGTAGCGGTGATTCGCAGCAAAGATTCTGACGCTCAGATTTCTCTTCTCATTTACACTCAATAGCATCTCACCACCCGCGGCCACTCAACCTCAGGAGTTATGTCCTCAAATCTTCCAGGACTGGCGGGATGTGTAGGATACAGAGCTTGGTGAGGATATGCACGGCAGCCCTCTCTGTGAGACAAAGCACCAGAGAGGATGAATTCACCAGGCAGTCTGATACTCTGTGTCAAGCCTGAGATAATGTCTATGTTATCAGAAGACAAGAGGCTGCTGAAAACGCCTTTAACAAGGAAGGGCAACAGAAAGTTGGCAACATGTGGTTCTTAAAAATCTGCATCATTTAATATGGAATACTATATCTATATCAGATATGGGATCTTGGCTGATTTCCAAATGGATAATTAGGTTCCTACTACTGAGACAGAAGTAGCCTTCACTTTCCATCCTAAATGGTGTGGTTTGAGCTGCTCCCACAGTTTACTCTGAGTCAGTGGATGGAAAAAATTCCTTAAATATATAACCCTTTCTGACACATGGGTTCCGTGAAGATGCTTCACAGTTTCTTGATCCTGTCCAATTTTAAGGCACTTTTGCTTGTCACAGTGTCAAACAGGTATGAAAATCTTACCTGCATATGCCCCTGAATCTACCTACACATAAACAGCATGCAGATAGTTGTAGATAACACTTTGGTACTGTGGTTTTGCAACACAATGTCCATTAATAATGGTGACAGGTTTTTCTGTGAACATAGCACTTAGTAGGGCAAATGATTCAGAAAGAAAAGCTGTTAACGTCTGAGTAACCAAGGAATACGTGGCAATTTTACACCATTAGAGAAATGGCTTTCACTTACTGTGGGAATGATGGGTTCTTCCAGACATATGTGGGTTAGTATAAGCATGGACTGAACAAAATCGTGTCAAAATTAGACAGGCGAACTACTTTTTAAGCTTAGTTCCTACCAGATTAGAAAAAGAAACAAGAGTAATAAAATTGTAATCTGAAGTGTTAGGACCTTCTTAGCAGAAGTATACAGGAACAGCAATGGACATATGTGGAAAGTGCCCTATTTAAAAATTCGAATGGATAAATTGAGGAATAATGTTTGTAGAAGCACATGGGCCAACTCTGTTCCTGTTTCAAAGCTCAGAAAATGACTGTGCTGCTCCATCTATGGACAGAGGGCAAGCCTTGCCCCAGGAAGGGTGGTTCCTGTGTAGCAACACTCCGTGACTGTCATAGAAGATATTTCTTCTTCTCTGTGTCTATTTATTGCACCAAACATAAATCAGCAGGGATGACTCCATGTGGAGTCACCTGAAGACACAGCAGACAGGGAAGCTTCCATCAGGAGTTTTAGTGCTCTGGGCGTTGCTAGGCTTTTTTTCTAGGCTTTTTCATAGAAAGCTGCTACTTGCTGCCTGTCACCTCCTCATTGTGCCTCATGACAAGCAGCAATCAGAAAAGTTTGCTCAAAGCTCTACCCTACATCTGCACTGGGCTCCAACAAAGGGCAGCTCAGGGGGAGGGACAGAATTCTTGCTGATATCTGTCCAAACACTTGGCCTGCCTGTGGCAGTCCCATTGCATCCCATTCACTGCATTTTTCTACACTGAAAGGTCATTGATAATTAAAGAGCAGGGCCCTGTAATTTTTCATCCAGGATTTAAGTAACAATAGTTGCTAAATATCACTGGGGAGAAAAAAGGGTTGAGTACATAAAGGCCATAGTCAAGAAACAGAGTATATCTATCAAAGGAAATAATTCTCTGAAGTTATAACTGTATACAGTGAAAAATTAATTGCTAGGTCTGGCATGAATTGGTTTCCAGCATAAGTGCAGAAGGAAGAGAACCAAACACCCATGAAATGTCCCATCTTCTGTTAGAGACAACTTTTAGAGCTGGGTTTTAGAGAGAGCATTTTTAGCAACACCCACCCATGTGAGTCCTTGTAGAGCTGGTGGCTCCCTGTGACTTGAAGGTATCTGAGCATCTGTAACCATCTGGAATATCTATTTTTATACAATTTAAGGAACCTATTGGAATTACTGAATTCCCAATATATGCAATATCTTCATGATGATAGCCACATTTTCAGACTCAAGTTTCACTGAAGTTTTCTAGGTTGCTTTTGCACACCATTTCCCCCCCCCGAAACATGAAATTTTAGCTTGCTTGTGTCCAATTGAAATAGCACCACAAACTTCACTTTCTGTTTCTGTCATTTTGATACTGTTTTGTTTTCTTTGCTTGCTACTTTCCCATGCATTCAGTGGGAACCATTCCCTTCAATTTCATGGCTCCACACCACCTGCAGCCTTGCCTCTCACCTCTCTCTTCCACCTCTTTCATCTTCTCTGTCCCCATGCATTCACCTTCTTCTGCCCTCCAACTTTCACTGCCATACAAGCTTTAAAGCAAATTCACATAAATACCATTAACCCATTTTCCTCCTCAAAATTCACCTTTAGCATATTTCCAAAAAGCTTGCCATGTGCTAACACAGCTAGTCAGCATGTTGACCAAAGTCCCTCACTATTTCTTCATATTCCCCTATCTAACTGCTGACTATTTTTATTTGCAAAATACACATTTTCTTGGGGGTATCAACTTTCTTTTTGTACTCTTTGTGATTTGTTTTGTACAGCAAGCAGCCTGCTTTAAATGTTCTATTTGTTTCCATTTTCTGATGTCTTTTACCTTCAGGTTCACATAATATACAGCAGAAAAGTAAATTATTAGTTCTGGTTTAGGGCTGTCAGGAAGGACTCCTCCATTTGTATCACTATCCACTCAAACAGGACACCCATGAGTAAAGAGCTGGATATAATGCATTGGAATCAGTCTGACTGGAATATCTGCTTATAAAATAGGAAATAGTCCACTGGGCCACTGAATCCAATCTGCTCATCAGAGGCACCCACACTACATAATCCCTTTCAAAAACTATTTAATGCCCTTTCTTAAAACCTACTAGATTCCCCATTTCCTTTATTATTCTTTCTGGAAGACTGTTTCAGAACCTTACTCACCAGAGGATTAGAAAACTTCATCTAATTTCCAGCCTAAATTTATTCATGGGCAATTTATAACTATTTGTTCTTGGACCAACATTGTTCTTTAGTTTAAGCAGTTTTTCTCCCTGGTGTTTACCCACCTGATAAGTTTATAGAGAGCAATCACATCCTGTCTCTGTCTGTGTTTTGCAAGGCTAAACAAGCCAAACTCTCTTTGTGTCCTTCTGCAAGGGAATGCTCTGCTCCTGTGCTCGTCCTGACAGCCTGCTGCTGGCTGTCCATGTCTGAGAGCACACTCCTCACACAGGAGTGAGCAGAGCTGCATTCTGTCATCCTAGAGAGGCCTAAACAGTGTGGAAAGTGGCAAGAATAACAGAAATACTTCTCCTCACACCCTTTTTCACACTTGTATCCAACCACGCCAATAATCCTGGGATCCCTCTGTAATCTCTTTCCAATCCCATAGTTCTTTCCCCATTGTACCCACTTTGTCTCTTTTTAACTGCCCTTCCTTGCAGTTTCTGGATTAATTCTACCTTTTTTCAAATGAGTAATGATTTTCCATATATTATCAGAGGAAACAGTTTAGTGAATTCCAAATTCCTCTTAACTATACTTGTCTTACCACTGATACTACTATATTTGTATGGTATTTTTTATTTTCCTTTTCCTTCAGAAATTTTTGCTATTTTCTACCAAATGGTTTCACAACTATGATGCCATTTCAAATGTATGCTTTTCCAAAATCCATTTCTTAATTATACAATTAACTATAGCTAGTTTCTACATATATTGTACTTACCTGGATTAACAGGTTCCTCATGTGTGATTGTACATCTTGCTACATTTGAGTTGTGTGTTTGCTATTATAAGGAAATAACCTCTCAGCTGGGGATTTGTTTCTCACCTTTTCAAGCTGCAACGATTTATTTTCACATCATAATTTTCATTAATCAGTCTTTTTTAGCTTCTGTGTTCTGTGTCTTGGATCCGAACAGATCTCAGGGTGTTGGGTATTTTGTGCTAAGTGGGACCTTTTAAAAGGAGTTTTGTCAGATTTGTTTGTCAGTTGCTCAAAATCATCACTTAGTTCAAACCCAGCATGTAATTTCAAACCTTCTTTTCCCTTTTTAACCTTTACAACAGACAGTGTCAAAATTTGACAAATATTTCATCTGGTTCAGTCATAGAAAGAGTATCTGGCACACTCAGAATGAAGGAAAGACCCAGAGATGATTAAAAAGTGCAAAAATATATCTGCTTTTTATTTATTTTATAGTTCTGCATTACTAAATCGATACAAGAGGCACCTAATTTCTCCACTAACCTTGTCTAATGAAGATTGAAATTTAATAAACATGTAAGAAAGCTGCATCACCATGAACTAAGAGACTTCAAAATATGACATTTAGTTCATTATTTATTAACCTATCCCCCAGGAACATGACAGAGGGAATGCAGACTATCCATATTAGAAGCTGTTTCATCTCTAAGAGATAATGGAGGCCCTATTTCCTTTGCACAAGATTTATATACTAAAGAGGAAATGAGATGCAAAATTTATACCACTCGTGATTTCTTTTTTCCCATGGAAGATAGAAAGAATATTCCCTTACAGACTGAATGTGATTAGAATTGTAGGCTTTAAAAGTACATGTTTATAAAAATCATAATTTCCTACCCAGGAAAAAAATTAACGAATGTTCATGTGGTAAAACGCAATAGAGAAATATCCCTTTAGACACTAATATACTTTGGAAAATAAACAGTTAAAAGAATGGAGACTAGACACCCAAATGTGCCAAATCAGCTCTATTTGCTAAAATTTAGAGAATATCTGAGCTATAGAAATCACCTCCAGCCAGACCTGGAAACTACACTTCCCATGCAGTATGGCTACTCCTATTTCTCTTCAATGTACTTAATTTTCATTTTCTGGTTTAAAAGTAATTCAAGCCTCACTCTGGTGAGAATCACAGCTTATTGAGAGTAACCATAAAGCAGAATAATTTCTACTCATTCTGGAATGGCTCTGAATTTCAGTAGTGTGACCAGGGCCAGAGTCTGGCACACCCTATTGACTTCCATATCTGTAGCACTCTTTTCCAAGTTTCTGACTCTGTCCTGCAAACTGAGCCAAACTGACAACCTTTGTGCCTAATGGCAGTACCCTCAAAATCTGCAGAGTTTCTGCAAAGAGGAGAAAAGCGTTTGCTGACGTGCATTAGCTGCAGAGAACAGTTCACACTGCTTAACATTTTTGGAAGCAGTTCTGTGCTAAGTTGTTGCTAAGTAGACCTGACGTCTCAAACTAAATATGTTTTGTGTCACTAAAATACTACTTCTAAACCATGAACTTGAGTCATTAGGAATGAGTTCATATGTCCATATGTGCTAGACTTCCTTCTTGTTACAGGGAATGATCTACAAAATAAAAGCCCATTCCTCTAAACTGCTTTGATTCTAAGGTCTGTGAATTACTTTTTCTCATTGACAATGAAGATGAGACAGTAAATTAAAGGTGCAATTGTAAGAAAAAGTTACAAAGGCAGGACATGAATTACTTTAAAACCTTACCGACTGAGCCACTGGTACTTCACAATTCATGAACAAATTTTCTATTACTACAGAGTCATGCTTTTATTGACTGGTATAAATACACCATTTGTATCTTTTTTCATCCTGCTGTGTTTCTATTTTATTGGAAGTGTCCTGTAACAGGTATAACATCAGCTCAGATTACCAAGAAATCTATAAAATAGCTTCCTGCTACTACCTTTGGTGCAGATTGAAAGAATACATTATGATCCCACTGAGTAAATGATAAAAGCTGTTATTCACAGGCAAACATGATTTATCCTCACCTGTTCAAAATTCTGAATGTGCCCACTTTATTATTAAATTATGAAAACATTTCACTCACATTGATTAGGAACACAGATACATTATTAAAGAGAGGCTATTAGGAAGCATGTGTTTCAAATTTAAGTTCTGAGGTTTGTGACTCATGGTAGGACCACAGATATTTCATGCAAATGGGAGTGGACAGATACAGCTTCATAAATGTTCCATTGTGGCACCAGAAATACATGATAACATTTTTTTTATTATTGATTATAAATTCAAAAATGACATTGCCTGGTTCAAATTAAGTTTCCACTCAGTGCAGCTTGTACATTAAATACAGAGAAAATTGTGGAAGGAAATTGGATTTTAAAAAATGATGATTTCTATTTCTTTAATAGAGAAGAGCAGTTTTTTTCTTTTTCTCCTTTGATACACTCTTGGATTATAAGACATCACTTTTAAGACATCTTTCTCTTATAACTAGTTACCAGCTGCAGAAATAATTTCTCTGTAAAGTTGCTGAGTAGTTTTTAGCATGTAGGATAATTAATTAGAACCATGAAAGGTATGAACACAATTGGAATCTATTGATCTTAGCACAATATATGATGACTAAAACTATGAAAAGCATTTAATTTTAAATAAATTGCGTTCTTAATGAAAACAACAGGTCAAAACCTGAGAGGTCTGAAAACCTCACCATGGATACCTCTTAGTCAACACTAGACTTAGAATATTTGTCCCTTGTTCACCAAATACAAAAGATACAATAATGCCATTGTGAAGAGAATTGGACTAAGCATTTGGATCAAATCTGTGTGATATTATCTCAAAGAGGCTCGGAACTGAAGGGTTCATGGAAAACGTTTGTAAGTGTGGGTGTGCATGTATGTGTGCACATTTATTTTTTATATTAAAAAGGAAAGCATATGGAAAAATGTTATGCTGAATGCTGAGGCCCTGTGTGCTGAATAATTTATGCCCTCCCTGTCTTCTTCTGGTTCCCTTCACACTAATGACTGGCTTAACGCTGATGTACATCAATTTACAACACAACAATGTAGCTTTGGATTGCTTTCAAGTCCAGATTGCTTTAAAAAGCAATAAGAATACATGGAGGCATAAGAGCTTTGCAACTAGCAGTGACAGGATTCATACCAGGCCTTGGACAAACTCTGTATTATTAGTTGTGAATTCTTTCTGGTTTTATTGAAGTTATCTTTTTAATATTGCATTAGTTTTGAAGGATAAAATGTGAAAAATAATTTTTGTACTTTCTTTTGCAGAAGAGCTGCTCAGAAGCTGTCTGTTGTATTCACCTTAACTCCTTGCCTCCTACCTAGTTTGTATCTAATATCATCAGCATTTTGTGTTCTTTCATCTAAGTGCTGACTATTAAAATCCTTGCTGGGCACTTAATGTAGATAAAACGATGATGTTTGCAATGCCCAGTGGTGAAATTTTACAAATACCCAAGCTACCTCTTTGCAATTTTTACATTTACCTGATGAATTCTAGTGGCCTTTTGCCCCTCTTGGTTTTTTGATGTAAAATCTTCTAAATCCATTTGATGAGAGCCGTGGAAGTTATGTCTTAACTGTCTCTTCACAAATACAAGATAAAAACATTCTCTAGTTCAACTAATAAAAGACTGAAATATTGTTCATCATTTAAAGGCTCATTTTTGTTATATAAAATCCTAACAAAGTTGATTTACATCAACTTAGATGTATTATATTTACAATGATTTTATGGACTGTAGTAACAATTTATTGTGCCTTTTGTATTGTAGGAAGAGAGCACTGAAAGTCACACAAAATGCTTGGAGCTAACCTTAATCTCTGAAAGTGGGGGGAAATATAATCTTGTTCATTTCAATGATGATAGGGTAAAATATATGGTTTATTGCTTTTAGGCTCATTTAATTCACCTGGCTTTCAGTAAAGAGCTCCGGCAAGGTGTCACAGCAAAGCCATAAAAATGTGCGTTATTTTCAGATTGGTGATGTGAACGCCACAGCAATCCCGAACAACACTGCTACAAAACAGATGGTGTAATGGATGCAAGTCTCTGCATCTTTAGCAAAGCAACGTTTTTACTCCATTTGAGCTATTTTCTTCGCATTCAGAAAGATGAATGTCGGACTGTGAACCTGCCACTGAAAGAAAAGAAAAGGTACACAGGCCTGGACAAGGCACTGTGTGTTGGTTTAAAAAGAGTTCATTTCATTAAGAACATCCTACAGCTGAAGACAAGGTGAAATATCCTCCCCCTTCACCCCCTTCTGCCATGTCCATTGTGGTTGTGTGATGCACATCTCACTTCATCAACCCATCCCCTGAGGACCCAGGGCAAGAACTTTTAATGTCACGTGAGTTTTGTTATGCTCTGCATCGCAGGAGGACTGGGATGGAGGACAGGTAGAGGCATAAGGTATCTGAATTATTTCATGTAGAGAAAGGTTAAGTGGAAGAGAAGACAGGTAGCTCTTTCCTCAGAGTAGTGAACTGCCGGTTTGCACCTAAGGTCGATACTAAGCAGGGTGTAGAACGACAGTATTGCCTTGTTGTCATTCAGATATTTTTATATGACAGGAAAATTACACTATTTAGGCTGGGGCAGTGCAGGAGAAAATCAAGTTATCATTACCAGTCTTGAGTTTTTTATTATCTTTGGACTTGTGTGGGAGAGCAAAAATGCTCTTTCTGTGGGCTGAAAATTATTTACTGTGTGATCATTCTTTCATCATTATTTTCCCTCATGTTGGAGCAGTAGCTTAAACTGTATAGTTTAAAAAACTCTAATACCCTCTTGGTAAGGAAAATTCTTGTCTCTGTTCTACCTAAAAAATTACATCAGGAGTGCAATATTTCACATTCCACAGGAATAGCAGTAAGGACTTCACTGACTTCAAAAGGAGCTTTTAGAGCCAAATATTCAGCCAATGCAAGTCTGGCAGGACACACTTAATGAAACATGGTGGTTTATCCTAGCCAAGGGTCTTGCCTTTCTCAAAAGTGAATCTTTTTAGGGTTATGTAACTTGGTAAATCCAGTTGTGTTTATTGCCAATGACAACACCAAAGTATCTCTACACTACTCTATCTAAAGATCTCAAGAGAAAAGGGTGACTAAGGGTAGATTTGTATACTTGAAAGAGACAGAAGTGAGGATAAATGTAGAATAAGTAGAAAAGATAAGTGCAGCATGCCAGGGACTAATATTTGGGCCAGTGATGTGAAGCAGCTTAATTAATGACCTGGTTAATGGGACAAAGTGCTCACTTAACAAATTTATGGGTGATATAGAACTGGAAGGAGTGATGGATACACCAATTGTTCGTGGTGCCATTCAGAAAAACCTCCTCAGGCTGGAGAAATGGGACAACATGGACCTCATGAAGACACCAAAGGAAAACACAGAGCCCTGCACACAGGGAGGAACAATTCCACATACCAATACATGCTGGGGTCCAAACAGTTGGAAAGCAGCTTGGAAAAGAAGGAGCTGTGGGTCCTATGGAACTGCAAGTTGACTGTGAACCACTGGTGCACCCTCGTGGTAAACCTGACCATCGGTTTCCCCAACTGCAGTGGGCAGAGCATGTTCAGCAGGTCCAGGAAGGAGATCCTGGCTCTCTGAGAAGACACCTCTGGAGTGCTGTGCACAGTTCTCTGCTTCCCAGCACAAGGCAGACTTTGATGTACTGGAGCAGTCCAACAAAACACCATGGAGATGCTTAAGGAATTGGGGCACCTCCTAAAAAGGGAGAGGCTGAGAGAGATGGGCCTGTTCAGCCTGGAGAGAAGAAGGCTCAGGTGACAATAAGAAGCCACAGACCCATATTGAAGGACAGGAGATGCCATTTAAACTCTTTTACTGTGAGTGTCATGAACTGCCCAGAAAGGTTGTGGAGTCTCAATCTTTAGGGAAAGTCAAAACATTTCTGGGCATAATCTTGGACCACCTGCAATAAGTGACTCTGTTTTGAGCAGGAGATTTAACAGAATAGAGTCATAGCTTGGTTTTGGATGCAAGGGACCTTGAAGATTATGTTTTTCCAACCCCTCTGCCTTGGGCACAGATGCCTTTTAATAGACCAGGTTGCCCAGAACACCATCCAACCTGGCCTTGAACAATCCCAAGTGAATTAAAAGGTCTCCAGATTTCTTTCAACTTCAACTATCCAGTGATTCTGCAACACAAAATCTTTAATGGGAGGAAAATATAATTTAATTTTATAATCTCAGGTTTTTTTCCTTCCTGCTAAAGTTTTAAAATGCTAAATCTCAAAGATATTTGCATTGCAGAACAAATTGCAGTCCAAAGCAAAATCTGCATGAGTCATTCCAGCTTTCAAAATTCCATATGCTGAAATATGGCAACATTCCTCTTTAAATGGAGGGAGAATACACAGACCTGTACAAATCTACTACTCTGATAGACAGCATCAATGACAATTTTAAAGAATTTAATGAAGTTTAGGATGACAATATCAGTTAATGTATAATTACAAACCGTAGAAAGCAGAAGACTTGATACAAGCTAAATTTGTTAGAACATGTTTTGCAGCCATAGCAAATTTACTAGATGTATAGTCAAATTTGGTTGAAGTTAAATTAGGCATGCATCTTGATTCTTGGTTAAATTTTTTCAGCTGCATCCTCTTAAACGGGTATAAGTAATAATAATAAAAAAGCCGGTACAAGCTGAAGCCTGCAGCTTATATCCCATTATAAATTGCACTTCAGATTTTCTAACTAATTGTTACATTTAGAACTAGTAATTAGCACTGCACAACATTTACCAACAGAATTAACTGTATCACTTGCTATCAAGCTCAATTACATTTTCAAATGTCCCAGACTGGTGGCTCTGATGCATTCTAAGAACATAAAACCTAGAAATGGGCCAATGGCAAATTGTTGTGACAAGATTCACAATAGAAAATGGCCTTTTTTTCTGCTTCTGCTTTGGGTAAACGTGCAATCTTATTGGTTAAAAATGCAGTCTTACCTGAACAGTGTGAAATTTTATCGCATACAGGTGGAAATGAAATGCAAATAGTTACTTTAAAAGAGTTTCATCAGTTGAGAATTGTATGGAGAAACTTGATAGTTTTGAGGAGTCCTTATTAGCAAGTACAAGAACATTGCCAGGAGATGCTACCTGGTGTTGCTTTTTGGTGTGATAGGGTATGAATCTGAGAACTTCAAAAGGTATTTTCAGCAAACAGCAAAACCTACAGAGCGACTCACAGCTGGATTTCCTGCTGTGTTTACTTAGTAGAGCCAACCCTTAGGAAGTTTTTGCTCTGAAACTGTATCAAGACTAAAATTCAAAACCACTTAGTCCTGATAAACCATTCAGAAATACAAAGTTGAACTAAATTCAACTTGCTTCCAAGGCAGAAGGAGTGAAACGCCTTAAAGTCGCATTAAGATGAGCCAGTCACACTTTGATGCAATTATATCTACTTGATTAATAGGTTCTCAATGGAAAAGAACTCTCTACAGGTGCTGCTGAGCTGTGGATCCCAACAGTCATCACAGATGTGATACCACGCTCCCCTGCCAGCTCACGGTCAACTTGTCACCTGCCAGGACTCACAGGTCCTTCTCTGCAGAGCTGCTCTCTGGTAGCTCAGCCCCCAACCTATACTGGCACTTGGGGTTATTCCTCCCCAGATGTACAACCCTACACTTGCTCTTGGTGAACATCATTGGTTTCTCTACGTCCAATTCTCCAACCTATCAAGGTCCTGCTGAATGGCAGAACAGCCTTCAGGTGGATCAGCCACTCCCCCTCGTTTTGTGTCATCAGTAAACTTGCTGAGGGTATGTTCTATCCCTTCATCCAGGTCGTTGGTAAACAAGTTAAATAAGACTGGACTCTGTATTGATCCCTGGGGAATTCCACTGACTGCAGGTCTCTCCAACTGGATTCTGCCCTGCTATTCACAACCCTCTGAGCTCTGCCATACAACCAGTTCCTCACTGTTCAATCCTCATTTGTCCAATCCTCATTTCCTGAGTTTGCCTACAAGAATGTTATTGCAGGCCATGTCAAAAATCTTGCTGAAGTCGAGGTAGGCAGCATCCACTGCTCTCCATCGACCCATCCTGCCATGTCATCATAGAAGGCTAACTGGTCAAGCATGATTTCCTCTTGGTGAATCCATGCTGAATGCTCCTGATGAATTTTTCTTCTACATGCTTGGTGATGGCCTCCAGAATGACCTGGTCTATCACCTTTTCAGGGATGGAGGTGAGGCTGACTGACTGGTTGTTTCCTGGGTCCTCCTTACCCTTTTTGATGATAGGAGTAACACTAGTCTTCCTCCAGGCATCAGGCATCTGTCCTGTTTTCCATGACTTTTCAATGATGTTGGCAAGTGGCTTAGCAACGACATCTACCAGCTTCTTTGGCACCCATGGGTGCATCCCATCAGGGCCCATGGATTTACAGGTGTTAAATCTGTCTAGCTGACCTCTAGCCCAACTCTTCATGACCAAGGGCAAATCTTCCTTTCTCCAAACTTCTTCCCTTATCTCTGAGGTCTGAGATTACTGAGGGATGACCTCATTTTCATTCTAAAGTCTTTCAATGTAAGGGACTAACTTTGTCCTAGGACTTGTTTATGTTTCCTTTTCATCCTCTATCAACCTTCTCCTTCTCTTGGTTGTATAAGGATAGTCCCAGTACCTGTGCCTTTAAACCTGGCACTCATCAATACCTCAATTTTCCTCAATTCCAGATCCCTACTGAAAAAGAAATCTCTGCCTTCAAAGCTTTGATATTCTTTTCCGAATCCTCTTCTGGCTTTAAAAACCTATTCTCTCAAAATGAAAAGAAGCTGTATGACCTTATGGATAGTGTCTTTTCCCTTTCTCCTCATCTCTTTGTTCTTATACCTATGACCCTGGACTTTTCCAGGAATATGAACTCTGGGAGCACATTTTCAGAAAGAGAGATGGGATGTAGCATCCTAACATTCAAACACTTAAAAGTATCCAAATGTCATGTGCATAATAACTCTGTTCTGAGCCCCAAAAATACTGATGGCACTTCACATACAATGTGCCATTTTCATATTAAAGGTTGATTCAGGAAAAAGTTCTTTACAGTGTGTTCAAAATTTATTTCCATTTTTTTGCCATTGCGTAACACAGGATTTCTCTCCTGTATTAAAATAGTCAATGAATGATGCACACAATGCAGTAAAAAACTCATTTACTCTTATTCCAAGATGTACTGATTTACATGTGATTCTGTTCAACCCTTTTTAATTTGACCAGATGAAGAAGTTTGGTGTGACACCCTTTGGAAGATCATGTGATCTAACTTCAGATGTCTGCAGTGTCAATATCTAAATCCTAACTAATTTCCTTAGCCTTATTTTGTGGTTATAGGGAAAAATAGATGGCATTAGAATGCAGTTCATACCTAGCAGTACATTACAGGATGTGAATCATGCCCTGAAAACCATTTTTTTTTTTTTTTTGGATGCAAAGCAAATTGAGGATAATTGTCCCAAGAAGCCTACAATTAGCCTGACACATCTCTCCAAAATTTTTTAAAAGAACAAGCTTACCTAAGAGGAATGTGATTTCAAAGACAAAAAGAGAAGGTCTGTCAAGTGTTGCATTTAGACAGCAGTCACAATTATTTAGGGAGCAAAACGCAAAGGTGAAGTTTGCATTTTTGAAGGTCATCAGAGGTCTACTTTATATGTTTTCCTGAAATCCTGAGTAGTTACTGAAGTCAGAGGTTTAATTTTTTAGAAGAAGAGAAACAGGCTGTTTCAGAAAGTGTTTTTGTCCCAGGACTTTGATATAAAACCTAAACTTATATAAGCAGGACCTGTCTCTGGAAACCTTTCTCTGTTGTTTCTGTGAAGGATATTTTGGCATCAAATTAAATGTCTAATCTGTGGACCCGAATCCCACTCCTAACATGTGTGGGGTGAACATGTGTTCTTTCACGAGTAGAGGCCGATATTGATAGGGCTTTTTTACCCTGAAAGCAAATACACATTCATAGTCTTATTTTAATCTTTTGAAGTATGGACCATGCTTTGTCAAAGTCAGGCTGTTTAGGAGAAGACATCTGTGTCTCTCCGTAGTGCACAATAATATAGCTGCCTGTACATTGTAGGCTATTAACAAATTATTATTTAAAGATTATTATTATTATTATTATTCCTTCTTCTGTCTAATTTTCACCAGAAACCAGAACTTCAGTGGAGGATACTGCTATAAATGTGGGTGAAACCCAATAAAGCTTGTAAAGCTACTTGCACTTCTACACAATGTACATCAGGAATTTCAGTCTATCACCATCAAAACCAGGCAGTAAATCTATTTGAATACTGAGATTTTGTCAGAATACTTTTAAGACTTCAAAACTGCAGGCAGCAAAGAGTCTAACACATCTGTAGGGAAGATGTGACGGTTAATTACACTCTGAGTATCTTATTTCCACCTCTGAATTTGTCAAGCTTCATCTTCCATTGCCTGGATCTTGTTATATACTTTTCTGCTAAATTAAAGAGTCAATGAATATCAGAAATTCTTCCCTCTGCAAGTATTAGACTCTGATCAAGTCAGTTAACTTCCCCTTATTAAGTTAAATAGCTTGAGATTCTCTCACTTTAATTACTGTACAAGCCCAGACTTTGCACTAAGTACCTGTTACAGCAATTCAAATCAGTGAAAACCCTTGAAAAACATGAACTCCCATGCTACAAAAATAAAGCAGAATAAGAATAAAAAAAAAATCTTTCCTGACAGTCCACCTTCTCTTTTCTGAGTAGATGAAAGACAGAAATGTGTGTCACACAAGAGAAATGACAATGGTGACAATAAATGGCAGGGGGAAGTGTGCCCAAACTAAGAAAAGGATAGTCAAAAACTAAGGAAAAGAAAGTAAAAACTAAACAAAAGAAAGTCAAAATTACCAGAAAACAATGTAGAAAAAATAATACTCCCTTCTATTCATGAATATTCTCTTCCTATTTATGACACAATTCTACACCACTGAGTAAAATTTCCTGAGAGGTGTGTGTTTCTTACAAGTAAAATTACAAGATGCTGGTGTGCAAAAAGCAAAAACACAACACATAGAAATGTTAATTAATGAGATCTTTCGTCAATCTATCTAATAAACACATTTAAAAAAGCTGAAAATGGTGGGATGATACATTGAAATACAAGATTGTTATGCCTTCAAGATATCTTCATGGATAGATAGATGAGGCTTAGGTCAACAAACCTAAAATCCATGCCCTAATTGTAGTGAAATGGAACATGTCTCTGAGTTATTCAAGCTAGAACAGATAAACAGGCAGGATTATGTAGCTACTGTTTTCTTTGTACCATTAGTCATATTTTTTGTAGCTTTGGTTTACAGAGCAGCAGTATATTTTCATGAAATCCTAAAATCAGTCCAAATAGTTTTCATTTATAATCAGTCAAATCTTGTGATGGGATAAATATTTGTGTTGCATGTTTTAATTTGAGTTTCTTGAGTCTTTTTTTTTTTCAATTTGTGCCCATTTTTGTCAGAATAGATAAAGAAGGAGAGTGCCTGGGTTACCAGGAGATACTGTAAATCGGAGACAAACAATTATCCCTGAAGTGCACATCATCACAGGGTGACATCGGCTGGAATCTCAGTAGGACGACGGATATCAAGTGCTACTTTTCTGATAGTTGCATCCAGACTCCATGGAAATTAGTGGGAATCTTTGAAAAGTGTTGTTTTGGGGGCTTAGTTATTAGAAATGACCAAACAAACCCAAACATCTAGATTAATTTAATGTCTGATACCTCACAAACTAGAATTTACAACACAGTGAGTTAGGACATAGAAAATGTCTCAAAATCCCTCAAAATTCGGAGCCAGTTGAATTTTGGCATCCACGAGCAGCATAGCACTCCTTGACAGAGTTTTTCAGTGGCTTTAGTGGATGTTTGGATCAACAGCAAACCCCACATTTGAACCTGGAGAACATGTTGGCATTACCGTAATGAGACTCTACGAGCATCTGGGCAGTGATTTGGCTCATGGAAAAGGAAGGTTGGTAGTGAGCAGCCTCAAATGACTGACCTCGTTTTGACATGCACATTATAAGTCATCATCAAATTTGACTGTAGCTGAGTGCCAGGGGCTTCCAACAAGCTGTTCTGAGGTTGTTCATTTGGAGTCCAAAATGAATAACTTTAAAAGGGCTCATTCCTGCAGTATCACATGTTTTCAAGGCACTAATGTGATTTGTTGGAAATTTAAAACTGTACACAGTTGATCACACAGACTGAGCTTCCTCCACTCTGTCAAGTAGAGTGATTTGTCCAGAGAGAAGATGTTGGACAATGTTTGAAGGGAAGCTGCTGATGTTCAAAAGACAGACTTACAGGGTTTCGTGGGTTCATTCTGTGTCCGTATTTAATGTAGGACTTTTCTACATCAAACACTGATCAGCAAAAACTGTAACATCTGGATTTAATAGTTAACAATATTTTCAAGGCTGTTCTTTTTATTTTCATCCCTGATACCGTTTGGTATTGTCCCTAGGTGGGAAGAGCAGCAAGATTTTACACATAACGTGACACTTGAAACTGCTATTGGAAAACAATAGGAATAATCTAGATGATACACCAAAAAGCTATTTCTAGATGTTTTGTGACTGGAGAAAACACACAGATGTGTGATTTTACTTCTATAGGAAAACAAAAGTGTGTTTTTACATAAACTTTGAAGAATATCTCAGGCTTTAAAAAAAGTCAGTATTCACCTCATTGCATTGCATTGAGAAATGCAAGGTAAATTATGTTCAGTTTAAAGTTCATGAAGCTAATTCTTCATTTTGAACTGGGATAGTAGAGACTAATTCCAGGGGCTGCTATAAGAAAGTGGCATAAATTCTCTTGTTTTGTGAATACATGACACTGGGTTTCTTAAGTAGCACTAGATGTGAACATATGGGCAAATGAATGAAACTCAAAGATCACATTTGGCTTCATATTTAGACTTTAAATGTTGAAAATATAGAAGTAATTCCATTAGGTGTGTTCCCATCCCAGCCAGGGGAGAAACACTCGATAGGGTCAGTTCATCTTATGTGAGTGCAATAGCTTTTTAGGTACCCATAGTGGGATGAGAAGCGTATATCTAAGAGTGGAATCTTCCTCTCACATTGAATCATAATCAAAGGTTTGCCACAAACCAGACTGCATCATTTGTGTCAGCGTTTTCACTGTACACAGACTGGAATAATAATAATAACAATAGCAAGAAGAACAATAAAAATTCTTACGCACATTGTTAAATTGGGGAACAGGTTTGTCTACCATGTAAAAATTATTTGCAGGCAGCTGTCAAACAAGTTTGGCCCTGACACAGAGCTAAGTTCAGTTTTTCTGTACAAAGTACTGTCTGGACTGTCATGTTTCCTTTGCAGTTGTTATGTTAAGCCCAAAGGATGCAGATATTAAGTCTATCTTTGTTGCTAATTTGGTTTTCTAGATTGGGTCCATTCTAAGCATATTTTTTATGTCTACCATATGTCCGTGACTCTGAGTGCACAAAGACCTGCAGTAATAAAAATTATTATTAATAATGGTAGGCAGAGGAGAGGTTAACCTCAAGAGATATTTTGGTCAGAAACTGTGCTGCACTGGTTTCAGGTTGAAAGAGAATAAATCTCCCATATAATAAGCTTTATTAGCAGCAACAACAACAACAAAAAATCAAGTAAACATTCATAGCTCATGGCTGAACTATGATAATGTAGAGTTGAGAAAAAATGGTCTAGTCTGCTTAAAAATCTGGCCATGCTGCTGTGCACTCACAAGTATCTCAAGCAGGAAATGATGGAAAGCTCCACTGAGCTCAAATAACTCAATTGTTTTTCCTTTTCTAATCAAATATCTTCATAGTGAGGGACCAAAAATGCATCATTCAGCATGCAATGTGGTTGTGAAAGCATGAAATATGGCACTTCACTGTTAATGTAATATTAAAGATTAAAAATGTTTATTACCTGTTATTCTTCTCTTAATTGTTTTGTGTAGAGAAAAATAGAAGTTGCTGCTTTAATGCATAAAAAACCCACAATGTGCATTCATAGCGGAGAGCAAAGTATTGGGGCTATGAAAATTATGTAAATGATGAATTCCAGTGAAAGAACTTTCAAACCCTTAGGGTCTTCAAACAGCATTAATTCAAGAAATTAGATACAAAATTTAACTTTTTCATGCTAATAATGATTTCATAAGGAAAAACTCGTTAGTAAAGGTGACAAATATGAAGTTCTATTGAACATTTAAATTCAGGAATCTTAGTATGCGCCCCTGGGATATATTTACTCAGCCAATGACTCTGATGTTATTAAGTAATTTATTTGAGAAAGTCTCCATTCATGAGTTTACATAAGAACAATATCAGGTTTACAAAGGCTTGTGTTGTCAGTTTAGCAAATACCTAATTCACAATGACTCTTGCTTAAGATTTTCATTAGGTTGTTCAATATTGTTTGATCATTTAATGTCAGCTTCATAAGATCATAATTTCCCCTATATGAAAAGAGGAAATTAAAGGGAGAAATAAATTAAAAAGTGTGAACTAAGCTTAAATTTAAATCAGCTTTGCCACAAAAGAAAGGAGAACAGTGTCAGCACTTGTGATTATAGTATGCTTGGGTATAAACTACTCACATTTAGCAATTTATTGTTTTGCTGAGGTATATTTCTATTCCAGCAATACCACAAAATATACTGAAATATCTGAAATGTTGCATCACAGTTCAACTGTTCAGGACTGATCAGTCATGTGACAGTTTCAATTTCTGACAGCGTTAGGGGGTTCATTAATTAGTTAGGAAACAACATGATCCTAAATCTCTCAATTTCTATGCCTATTCATGCTGTAATCTATGGCCTTCAGCCAGGGTTGAGGCAATATGCAAATATAACTAAAAATGACAATTCCTTCAAGTCAAGGAGAAGAGTGCATATGACATAGAGAAATGGCACAAGATCTGAAAATAAGGATGGTCAAAACTGTCAACAGAATATTTGTCTTCCTACAGAAAATGCTGGTTCATCAATACAGAACTATTTCCTAGGAAATGAGCTGATTTTACTCAACTTTCTAATGAAATACAGGCAAGCCTTGAAATCTTCATTGTCTCCCAGCTAGATTATCCACCATCATTCCTCAGAGAGCTGCCTGGTCCCCAGGCTCTGTCACAGGGCTGTGCTGGAGGAGGTTTGATACAATGAGTGTTTGAAATCACTGCAAGTTCCTGTTACAACCTGCCTCCAGCGCTTTTTCTCCTCCTCAGGATGATTCTTCCTCTACCATCACCACGGTTCCTGCATTCAGGTGTCTTTCCACCCTGGCATCTCCAATGTATTCAGGCTAAAATGGCAACACATCAGTCTTTGTGTTTCCATGTGAGACATCCAATCTGTGTTCCAAGGCTTGGCTCTATCCCTTCATTGCACATCCTGAGACAGCTGAATCTTAAAGGACAACCTGCCTAATACCTATGTGCTAAGTCTTTTGTCCTGCAGCAGCACGAAACCCTGGCCTACACCTGACCCTAGACCAAAAAGAAAATAATATCCAAATAAAAACCCTTATTACAGCAATTACTAAATTGTTTCACATTTGACTGGGGTATGAGCTGACTGGAGGGTCTGATTCAGACACGAGAAGGCAAAAGTCTTTTTCTGGCAGCAGATCCCATGAGAAATGAAAATACAATGTACAAATAAAACTTGCAGAATTATGCAATGACTATCTTGACTGTAACCCACCTTTCCACTAACCTAAAAGACTCTTTAATCTTTAACTTCTGTTCGTAACTGAGAACATATAAAATGAGAGGGAACAGGAACAGAGAGGCAAGGTGAAACTTGGTCATAGTTATTAACACGTGTCACTCAGTTGTAACTGCATTTGTGTGTTCTCTGGCAGAGTGGTTCTCTGATATTTAAGGACTTCTGAAATGCAGAAGGGCTATAATCTAAAATCAATCTCCCTTAGTAAGTAGGATAGTCACAGGACAGGAGTGGGTACTCTAAGAGAAATCACGAGGCCCGAAAGGTAATGATCTTGGAAAGGACTTTTTTGCAAGGTAGAAGCTCTCAAGAGGAAATCAAAGCTCCTTGTTGGAAAACTGAGAATAGAGGAGACGAGAAATGATACAGAATTAGGCAAGGATTCATAAGTAAAGTAAGATGTTGAAACTATGAAGTTGTTTTACTGGATCAGTATTAAGGTGCAATTTGTCTGAGTAAGGGAGAGAAGGCAGCTAGAGATGACTTCCAGATACAGACAGGAGAGACAAGGGATCTGGCAGCTTAATCTCTGAAAGAAAGTTAATAGGGGGAAGTAAGTGGAAGTAAGTAAAAAATAGTCAGTATATGCAGATCTTACCAACAGGTTACCATTCACCAAGAAATATTACCTTCCATGTGATTAGTGCTGAAAAATAAAGACAGGAAGCAGGAAATACAGATGGAATGGTTTAATACTTTTGTAATAAGAGCCATCCACACATTTAGGAGGATTGGGTTTATTTCTCCAGAAATACCACTGAAGTTTTTATTGTTAAAGCATTAGGTAAAACTGAAGTTTGCAGCACAAACAGAAGTAGAAGGACTGGTTTCATACAAGCTATAAGAGCACAGGAGAACAGTTTAATCTGCATAATGTGGGTACCTATGGGGACTGCAGAAAGAGGTAAAGATTCATTATTTCCTTCCCTTCTTCAAGGCTAAAGGTTGATTGTTTATGGTACTGGTGGTTTTTGCTACCTTCCTACAGATGTTTTTAAAAGTCAGCATGCATTTAAAATGAAGTCTTTTTGATGGCTCTTTCTTAAACTTGAGTTGGATGCAATGCAAGTGGGGGAAGATGTTTTCTCATATTTATAAGTGATTTCATCCTTATGCTATTCCAACTGAACTGTAAAGACCTGCTCCTCAGACTCCAGGTGGGACTGATTCAAGTGGAGGACACTGAGGCACAAGGCCTGACCCACCTCTGTTCACAACAAGCCCAGTACTCTTACTTTAATGTAAGACTTGAAAAAGAATCAAGCCCAGCAAGTACTGAACCCCCCAGTCTGTAATTCAGTCATTTGGAAACCCAAAGTAGAAGAAATAATATTTATCCATTGGACAAAGTTGCCAAATATTTTCCACCAAAATTAATCACAGAGGTTGTTAGACCATTTTCCCTTATTGGATCAACCAATTGATTGATCTGCCTATATTTATATGTATGTATGTATAAATATATACACATCCTCCTACAAAAGGTGTTGGGGTTTCCATGGAAAGAACAGCAGCACGTGTTTACAGAAATGTGAGAAACCTGGGTAGTTAGAGCATGTTATTCAAGGAAACTAGCTATGATTTATAGCTGCAAATAAATAAGACAAAATTTGTTTAACATACCTCAGCATTAAGTATCTGCTGCATTAATTGTCTCCAAAGTCTGTTCCATTTGTTATCTAACAAGGTATGCTCCATTATTATTTGTATCCAGTTCATTGCTTGATTCTATCTGTTCTTTCAAAATTAGCTTGTCTAATCAGAAACTGCTTTGGCTGGTAGTTCATTTCACATAAAAAGGAGGAATTCTTGTTTACTGAGAAAGTAATTGGATTATAATTTTGAAAAGAAAGAAATATGAATTGTAATAAATTATTTCGTAAAAAATACACGGGAGCGTGAAAACTAGCAAACCCAAGACAAATTAAAAACTCTAATGAATGAAAAGGTTATAAATAGAACATGAAACTGGAAAGAATAATTCATCATTGCAACTTACCTACTCCTTGTTATTCTGTTGAAAATAGCTGAGTATCTAAGGAAAGAAGAAGAAAAAATTGTATTTACCAAATGATGGTCAAGCAAATATTTATACTAGCTGTCACTTTTCTTCTAGCTCTTCAGCTCTTGTAAACATAATTAAACCTTTATTACAGAAAGAAAAAAATGTAACTTAACCATGTTTGGGAGTCCACAATTCCATTTCAGTTATTTATAAAATTCTGTTATTAAGTTTGCATGACCACAGGTAGTCTATACTAAAGTTGCATGCATGACTTTGTTGCCTGCATCTATATATATACAACTGAAGGCAAGAGAATGCAGAAATCATATTCAAAACACTGACCAATATACTGGGGCTGTTTATAGAGATGAGCCATCCTGTATATTTTATTACTTATCAACATTTCAATTCACATCAAGCTGTAGGGCTTTTTTCTTGCCACTAGAAAATATTTGGTTGCTAATCTTGCCTTTTTTCTGAGTGTGTTTTAAATTTTTTTTAAATCTAAAATACGTAAAATAATGAGTATTAAACATATGAGAAATAATAGAAATGAACTATGAAAATTGTCTAAAGGAAAAAAAAAAACACACAGAAAACAACATGCAAAATTATTGTAAATACGATTATAGAAGTTAGAATATATATTATTTTATTATATTATTATATTGTAGACATCAGAAAAATCAAGTAATTGTTATGAAATTCTGAAATACTAGGGAAAACTTGGGTCTCACCTGTTCAGCTGATTAAGACCTTGAGCTCTTTCTGTTTGTAGACCTAAAAAATAAAAATACAAATTTAATTAAATACACTAAATTATGTGACCAAAATTGTTATAGATTTAAATTGATTTAGCCTGATTTTATTTATTTGAAAATCATTCAGGTTTTCCTTGTTGTTGAATTGCATTTATGATACCAATTCAGGCTTTGATCTTAAATTACATTTTTGGGGCCTGAAGTAATAACAATTTGGGATTACAAGGATCTGGTTCTTATCTACATACCAAACAGGTTGTTTATAGTGCAGTTTGTTCAGTGAATATACTCAAATTCAGCACAGGGAGATTGATAAAGGTAATCAGCAAACACCGTATTGGCTTAGAATAAAGATGAAAGCAAAATGCACCTGACTCAGTAAAGATAGGAGTTAAATACCAGATTATCCACATAAGTGTGTCAGTAAAGGGAATTTCATGCATGATGGGTGCTAGAATGGGCATTAAAATGGTCAGGACAAAAATCATTGAGTGTCCCAATAAAGCACTTTGGGCTAAAGCATATGTAAGGTGTCACATGCAAATTCCCTCCAACTTCAAAAGGGAGGGAATTTTTGCGTGTTCAAGGTTGGGCTTGTATGTGAATGAGATAAAAACATTAGACAGTTTCTTAATACCCACCCGAGGTGCCTACTCTACATTTAGAAAGCAAAACCTTATCAAACTACCAACTACCAACCATGAAACTCAAAAGGTGTCATGAAATGACTGGCCCGAATTTTATTTCTTTCAAAGAAATATGTAGGTACAGAGGACGACAGCTATAACCCAGGTCCTACACAGGCTTTGCCCATCAAAGCTGCAAGGAAAGAAAATTTTTGATGCACTGAGAGGTAGGTACTGCTACTATCCCTGTGGTGACTGATCTGGTGCTTCACTGCAGAAAGTGATATTATAGAATCACAGAATGGTTTGGGTTGGAAAGGACTATTAAAGTTCGTCTGGTCTAACTCCTTTGCTATGAGCAGGGACACCTTTAACTAGATCAAGTTGCTCTGAGTCCAGTCCAACCTGGCCTTGAATGTTTCCAGGAATGGCATTAATCCACTTGAAAAATGAAGTTTTGATTAAATCGGAGCCAATGGCTCCTTAGGAGGATATTTAATGCAGGGAATGTATAGCATTTGGATATGAGCAGTAAAGAAAAATCACTGTTGTTCAGTCAATATAGAGGATTTACAGCAGAGAATTTCCATTCATTAATCTAAATACAAAGTAGCCTTGTACCTGCTCTCCAGCTTCAGATCATATGAAAAAGAAGTTTGACAGTGATGTGGAGACTCTCAGGCACCTCCAGTCCTAAGCTTTAGGTTTCTGATTCAGGACAAAGAAAGCATAATCCTACTTCAATATGCAATCCATGAAAATCTTCAGCTAAACATTGGTGATAGGAAGTCCCAAAATGCAGGCAAAGTAAACTATGACAAGTGTCAAAAACATTTGAAATTTTGCTGTTTGTTTTAAAGTGATCCAACCTGAACGTGCTAAAAGCAAGGGTGAAACTACCAAGGATTTTATTACTGTGAAGGTAATATTAACCTCAGAATTATTGGCATAAGTTTTGTAGACTGGCAGTTTTTCATATTTTTGTGTTTGGGTATACATTTCTGTGGCTTGAAAAGCTCCCTAAATTAAATCTTCTGGTGTGGTGCCTGTGAGCTGTGTCCTTTACTAATTACGCGAGCCACGAACCAAAAGTCCGTTTTCCTCCCCCGCTGGCTGTTCACTCCATGTGTGTCTGTTTCTTACCTTTCCCATTTGCCTCCTCTCTGTCTGCTGTGCTCTTTCAACACACGCAGGGTCCATCCCCTTCCTTGCCTGCCCACACAGAACCAGGCTCTCAAAATGGCTCTTCAATGCCACCATAATGAACGTTAAATCATGGTAAATAAAACCCTCACAAACCAACTGTGAACTGATTCCTGCAGTGCAGTCCCAGTCTTTGACCGACTCACATCAGAAATCAGATGAGAGCATAATTTACATATTTAAAAAATTTAAATTAGATCAATTTTGCTTTAAACCTTGGTAATATGAGACTCTGAGGATTCCTAGAACAACAGCTCTGCAACAAATTGATCTGTCTGCCTACTACATTCAAAAAATTGATTTTCTTTTCCTGAATGGCAACCTTTCTTTGAAAAGAATGAATTCAATTTGTGACACACTCTGTGAGTGTTCTGCATGTGATTCTGAGGTTTTAGAATCTTTTAAATCAATAATAAAACCATTTTAATTTGGCTTAACTTTGTAGGGCATGTGTACTTGTAATTTTCAATGAATATGAGATAAGGAAGTGGTCCAGGACTAAGTCCTCTGAATCATCTGACTTCTAGTTTGTCTATTTTGGGCTTCCCAGTCTGTCTGATCTGGAAATTCCTGGGTTTGAACCAACCTCCATAGTTCAGGCAGACAGAGACAGACTTTTGCTCAGAACTGTCTGAGGCCACCAGTCTGTGAAGAAAAATCATCACGTTATTATAAAATAGATACAGTCCAATAACAAATCCAGAGATTTAAACCTATAAAGCTTGGGGCTATAACCACTACCTCACCAGTGAGTTCTGCAATATCCCCATTCCCACTTCTCCTTCCTCAGCAATTTATTCTTGCTCCAAGTAAGCTTTAAGAGATTCTTCAGCAGCACTAAAAGCTTCATGCAGTTCAGGGACAAAACAGGTTAGCTAGCCTGGGCTACAGATATTCCAATATAACCTGTTTGTGTTGGCACCTTATTTATTTATTGGTGCCTGAAATCCCTTTGCTTTCAAATAAGAGTTCCTTCACAACAACCCCATGCAGCACCAGTGATAGGACAAGAGGACATGGCCTCAAGCTGCACCAGGGGAGGTTCAAGGTGGACATCAGGAAGAATTTCTTCACTGAAAGGGTTGTTAAGCACTGGAAAGGGTTGCCCAGGGAAGTGGTGGATTCACCACGTCCCCTGGAAATGTTCAAGAAATGACTCAATGTGACACTTAGTGCTGTGGTTTAGTTGATGTGGTGGTGTTTGTTCAAATGTTGGGCCTGATGATCTCAGAGATCTTTTCCAACCTTGTTTCTGTGATTCTAAGATGCACTGTGATATCAGCACAGTGATGATAACTCCAACTGAGATAGTCTGGTTACTTTTGGCTGTCAGATTTCACTGTTTGAGAATCTTTGATTCAATTTAGTCGCTCAATTACATAATTCTTAGAATTTCAGGTTAAAAATTAGGGTGGAAGGCACCACTTGAAATCATCTGGTCCAAAGCTCACGTGTTGCTCCCAGTAAATGAAGGTTCTTTAATAAACTTCCACAGAATTTGACTCTTAGTGCATTTGTCACCTCTTGTAAATGCAAATTAAAATGTGTTAAACTGTCCTGATGGTGATTTTAAGAGCATTTGCCTTGTTTTACAAGAGTGCAGTGTGCAGAAGTTCAGATTACATGGGTCAGCTGACCAGAAGGGTGTCACTTGAATTGCAGTCACTCGAGCCCCGGCAGTCACATCAGCATGTCCACAGCCAGCACCCAGGGAGCCTGAGGATGAGTTCTCAGGCTGCACACAAGACATTTCGTACTGCTAGCAACCCACAGCTAAAGGTAAAGGTTAAATGCTGAGCATTATCGTGATACAGTCCTTTATACTTCATTTAACTAATTGAGTTTGGTTAATTAACAATTTACACACCTGGAGAGAAATCTAAAATCTATTGTGTTGTTTGGCATTGTGCTTAAACTGGTAATTACCTATACATCCTCTAGTCCATACTAAACGGGATTTACTTTGAACACAATTGCTGTTAACAATTATATAGGGATTTTTCTTTTTTGAGAGATCCATTTTCTAGACTGGCACTTTAGTAAATTTTTTATCCTTACACACACCTGAAAATAAATGAAATCCAGAAAAGTAAGATTAAAATATTTTTATTATTAATTTAAAACTGTGCTTCTCTGTGCATAACGTAAATTGTCACCCAGATACCAAAGTGAGAGACAGAAATGTGCCAGCCTATTTCACATTCGAAGCAGACACACCAGAGTCACAAAACCAGATTGTTTTGCCCATAACTGGAAGGCTGAAGAGCAAAATCTCATTAAGATCGGTATATGGAAGGAGGTTTACAAGCCATGCATATCCATGAACAGGTTAGCTTAAATGCCTGAGAAATAGATGGCTTTTCAAATATGTGGCTGACAGTCTTGGGTTCAGAAACACAAACTAAGATGAACTCAAAACTTGATACTCAGAAATAGATCTGTCTGGGAAATGGTGTTATGGAGAAATGAATTTACATTCCAGGAGGACAGCTTCTTAAAACCAGTTCTGATGATTCCCATGATTCGGCAACACGCGTTTATCCCTGGCATTCCAGTGGATTTGGGTCTGATGCATGTGTTCTCACATGGCACCTCTGAAAATCTGATTTGCATGAAGTAATGCTTGCCTAAGGTATTTAAAAGATTTGTCAACAGGAGGAATATTACTGCTGAAGGAACATTCAAAAAGCTTAGGTTTACATGCAGTGGATTCCGTAAAATCACACTTAACATGCTCATGAAAGTAAAGAACATCCTTCCAGTGGTTATTTCCAATGGCAACTAGTTTGTACCATTTTCTAATTTTGTGTGGTAATAATTGTCTGCTATATATATATTATTTGCCCCTCTTGCTTTTTAAACCTTCTCAATGCCATGTAACTGCATACATGCAGAGAAGAAGGAAATGGAAATCACCCTTGATGTTTGCTGCCAGCCCTTAGGCTTCTCCTGAAACCTAGGAGGAAAAAACTCCAAGACTAGTTTCTAATGGCTTTGTTTCTATATTTTGGACTGGTATCTCATGGGTATTTACTCGATAATTCATCTGAAAAATGAAGACTTGCCTTATTGAGTGAATCTCTAAGCAGTTAATTGTTGGCCTGTATTCTCTGATAAGACCACATTGGCTTTGACTGGATACTGAAAACAGCATAGATGTACGAATTCATTTATTTAGTTATTAATTCAAGATTAAAACACTAATACAAAAGTCAGCACAAGCTATCGCTATGAAGATATTAAGCAACCAAAATATTCTGGTTTTATACTGAATCAGTTCCTAATACACAGCTCACAGATGAAATATAGAAGAACAAAAGACACAAAATCATTGCAAATTAAGTACATTTTTCATTAACTTTGTCACATATAAAGTCAGGTAGGTTTGAACTTTGCAGTCATTGTAGTGCATTCAAAAAATTATAATGCAAAAAATTTCCATGACTTCAATAGAGTCTCTGTTGTATTAGTAAGTGAACTCTCCAGTGGCCAAAATAATATCTGTAAATGCCCATGAATTTTAACCCAAAACGTGGCAGCCTGGCATGATTAAAAGCTTTAGACGCTCAAAGAGCAACATGACTAGAGCAGGACTGTAGTTTTGAGTGGCACCTCACTGGTTTCATTTGCCAGTATTGTTATTTTCCAAGGTTATATTTGATTTACAAGAAAAATGCTTTTAAGTCCCACAGTAAGTCCTACAATGTATCCACAAGTATAAAACCCTCAAATTGCCTTCATTTGTCGCCCTACCTGAGACTATTCAGTGGCAAAGTAGGAATCTAATGATGTCAGCAGGAAAGAGGGAGGTTAGATTTATAAAGGTTTTCGAGGCGATACCTCTTGTCTTTCCTCCCTTGTCCCCCTCCTGACTCCCTTTAATTCAGCACTTTGACCACAGTAATGCAGTTAAGCTTCAGTTTATGGCACAGATGCCTCATAACTCCAGCCACCATGATTTCATTGAAAGCTCTCTCACCTTAGTAATTTGAATTGATTTTAAATTCTGAATTATTACTGAAGACATTGAAATACAGAGTTTTAATGCTAACCCAACTTTTTCCTTATGCCACGCTTTCCCTCCCAAGCTGTCATGGTTTTTCCCTTGCTTACACTATAATTGCCTCAGTTTTGGTTTTTATCATGGCTATAGCTAAGGTTCAAACACAGAATGAAGGCATTTTTGGATGGAAATAATAATGAATGCAACCTGGATTTGAAATAAATTAGAAGTCAATGTGAAAAACGCTTTATGAATAGGTGATTACCCAAACTAATGTTTTCTATTTTTGTCCTCCTAATATAAATCCAAGTTATCAAAGATTATCAGTGAAAAAACCTTAGGTGGTCATTCACAGACTGTGGTCATGGGAGTTTCCTAACACAGGACTGCTTTAGTCAGTGCTGTCCAAGAGCTATGGACTGCCAGGTGCAAAGATCTGATTGTCCTAAATAAGCCAAGTGTTGTTTTTAGTAGATAAATTTATTTTGTAAAGATCCTAGCTCAAGTACAGTCAAGGTTTTGTCTTCAAGAAGCTGGATCAGATCCTTAAATCAGAGTCAAATGTGAACAAAAGCAGTAAATTCTTTGGCAATAAATCCTCAGGAATCTGCATTACTCAAAGACAGGACCTGCTGGAACATCTTCATAACATTCTTTTTCCTTCCTTCTCTTCATGTGCAGCATATTGCAGTAATCAATTAACATGATGGAATATTCCTGTGCTGAGACCTTCTTATAACTCCCATATGGTCAGAATTTAATCTTAATAGCGCCGTTTTTTTTTTTTTTAAGAAGCTGAACTCACCTTGCACATTAGTGATGGTGGCAAAATAAGCTTTCAGAGTAATTTATTGGTTTTCAACCTGTTGGGGTTGAATATTTTGGAGAAGTTAGGTACTCAGAGAGGACTGAACATTGTTTATCTGCATGTAAACCACCAAAGTAGGCAAGCAGAAATGGAGGTGCCCAGTTCCATCTCTTGCATTTGAAAATGGACTTATTGTACCTCTTTAGAGCAAACATATAAGCAAAGTTGTTGATCTCTTGATCTTTAAATAATTTCTTCTTGCCCATCTAAATAAACTCTTTGTTCACCTTTGCAACTCAAGACTGATTCCACTGTACCAAGGTTGGAAATTCTGGCTTATAGGCTGAGTAATACCAGCTAGACCTCGGTTCATACAAAGAAAGGACAGTAGCTGATCATGTGTCTCTTTCTGATTTTAAGGGTTCTCTAGAAGGGTTTAAAAGTGTTGCAAAAGTCATAATGGGAAGTTTGCTTGAGTACTTTCGTAATGATTATAAAGTTGAACTCCTAGAGGACCACAACTCTGCAACCAGTGACATCAAAGTTCCCTGACCAAATTCTAAGAAAATTCTTGCCATTATTTCCTCTGGAAGAGTTGTAGAAACTGAATTTAACGTACTTAGTATTCAAGTGACTTGCAATAAAATTTATTACAAACAGATTCAGATTTTTTTTTTAAAGCATATTATCAAACTGGCTTTCCACATTCTTTAGGTTTTTCCTGTATTGAACAAGAAAATACACCACGATCCATACTGTTCTTTCTGAACAGACATGGGGAGGTGGAGAAATTGCTTGGTCCATGTATATTCCAGCAGAGGGTGGCAGTACACTACCACACTCCCACAGCAAAGCAAAAGTTGTACAGTAATATTTATGCCTTCTGTCTTCAAGGGAAGAATACATCCTGGAGATGAATATGTTTTGGGAGTGAGATGGGAATTGGACTGGGAAAATAATCCCCAAATCACTTCAGTGACCTTGCTCAATCCACTCAATCTCCATCTCTCTTTCATCTGAAATACTTTTCTTCCGTAATTACCATCAGTTGATGACTACAAACCATTATAAAACTCCTGAGGATAATCGTCTACGAGAATGAATATGGATATCTGAAAATGGGAATCTCTCCTGATTAACTAATGATACCAGAACCATTAACTTCATCGCTAACAACAGAATAGTCACCAACAGTGTTAAGCAGGATAAACTCTGGAAGGCAAAAAGGGACACTGTGGCAGGAAGAATTTCCAAGGCACTGTGAACATGTTAAAGGTCTCCTGCCTCTCCTGCCTTTCCTCTGTCCAGTTGTGCTACTTTGGTAGAAATGTATTCTTCAAAATTTGAAGTACCTTGTCAACTCTTCAGTAGAATGTGGATTTCTCTGATACTTTCTTAGACTTCCCTTCAGTTTTTATTTTCTTACATTTCCCCCCTACCCTACCCTTTCCTTTTTTTTTTTTTTATCAGAAAGCAGTTGGGAAATTGTTCATAGGCCAGCAAAAGAGACAGGGTGTATTTTTTTCCCTTTGGAAAAATCTTCTGGTTGATAGAAAAAGTAGCAACTGGTGCAGCCTACTTTAAATTACTGCAGTAAAAATACTTTAACACATTGTCAAACTTCAGACCTTGGTGACTTGAGTCTCTATATTTTTTGGATGTGAAGAAATATTTCTGTGTAAGAAGAAAGCAGTGCATAACAGGAAGGAATACTCCTTCATTATGCAAATAATGAAAAATTATTTGTATACAGAGCATGATTTCTTTAATGCGCTTTTATTTCCCCTCAAGAATTCAAACCAAAGGATTATGCAGGTCAAGAAGAACTTGAAGAACAAAAGCCATTCATGATCAAGCTCTCAATATGGACTTACATTAGTAAAAACATTTGAATAACATTTTTATAATAGTAATCTAAGTAGCTTATGTTAACTTCTCTAGTAACCAAAGCCAAGAGTAATTTTCATGCATTCTTTCAGCAGACATTCATTATTTAAATATGTAAAATATGGAGGCAGTGTTCTGGAACTTCTTTTTATTAAGAGGAAAGAAGCTGGAAACAATGCCAGGAACTTTTAAGTGAGGAATGACATCTCCCTTCTCAAAAATAAGAGATTTTTTTCCAAAGAATTAAGGGAATTAAATATTTTCAGTCAAAACTCTTCTCAATAATAATTCCTTACCTTAATCCACCTTAGTAGATTTCAAAGTGTTTGAGACACTTAAGAGTAACCTTCTCACCTGTGAGTAGCTTCCTCTATAACTTCTTGTAGCAACCCCAGCTATTCCTACAGGAGGTGACATGATTTTCTGCAGCGTTTTTAACTAGCAATTAACCAGCATAAAGTGATGAAATATGAAAAAAAAAAAAAAAAAGCGAGGGTGATCAGAAATTCCAAAACAGTGCCTGGTTATCATGAAGATTATTTTATGTATCAGTTTAGGGGTTTTTGAGGGAAGGGGGAAGAGTGTGTACAGTGCTGGAGTCCTTAATGGCTCCTCTGCACTTTTGAATCCTTCCTGGTAAATAGAAAACCTTGTAGCAAAATTTTATTGAAGAATAAACTGGACTATAAGAGAAAAAAATAATTTTTAGAACATTCATTTTAATGAAATAAAAATAACTGGGAAGGACTGAGAGTTTCTTGAGAAGAACCAGCTTGTCTCAGAGCAGAACAGAGTAAAAATCTGTTTCACTGATATAACTCTGAAAATCCATGATTGAAAACTCTAGCCTTGAGAAGTTACAATACATCATGAGAAAAAGGTGAGTCAACGTGTAGTGTTTCAATTATAGGCTTCTCAAGAGTACACAGGTGGTGTAATAAGTAAGGTCATGGTCTCTCCATCAGCAGTGTCCCTGGTATTTCTGCAGTTGCTATGAACGGGAAAAAATAATATTTATGATTGTTAAAAGTCCAAAGTTCAGAGGAGATCAAACTAATGTTCTGAAAGGTAAATGGATAAAGATTTGTTATGCAATAGTATTTATACTGCTGGTCTGTCTCTGTGTGGTGGTTGTCCAGACTATGGGGACGATCAATATATGCAATACTGGGTAGAAGTGACATTTAAAATATCCTCTTCCCCTGCAATAGCAATATTATTTCAAACAAGTGGTTTTAAACCCAGAATTTTTTTTTCCATTCTTGACCTTCTTGTGATAGATCAACAAATGGAATTGGTTCCCAGTATGGCCACCTACCAAACCTGCTGAATTATGCCCTGAACTGGGAGTTTGTGGAGCTGAATCTATTCCCAGATTTGTCATCATCTTTACTCATTAAGCTATTCCTCTCATCTTTCCACATCTGTATTCCATCTCCACAGATTTTATTCCCCACTTTGCTTTACCTGTTTAGACTAGAGCTCCTACAGTCTTGAACTAGCTCTTGTCTTTTGCTGCTGCTGTGGCTTTGGCCTGAGACAAAACTAATGTTCAGAGCACTGACAGGGGATTTCCATTAGGAATTAAAAATGATTGTAAGTTCAGGTGATTGCTTGATTTCTTCAGCTCATGTGCATCCCTTACTCATGACATGCTGACCAACACAATGTAGTAAAAAATGTGAAATGTGTTACTGATGTGACAGAGCATTTTCTGGCACAAAAGGTATTCGAGAGTGGATTGTGCTCCAATGGATCAGGAACGTGACTTTTAAGGGCCCTACAATTAAAGAATCACTTAGGGAAAACATCTGCTTGACTAGAAAGGTAGGACTAAACTGAGCAAGGAAATGCTAGGGAATCTTCATTTTCTATTCCTACCTCAGATTTCTTTATTTCTTAGGCACTGAGGAAATTCCAAAGGAAAATCGCCAATAGTAGGGGAGTAGCAAAACTGGCATTGAAGGAGCACAAGTTCAGTTCAGGCATAAGCAACTTAACAAGGAGCTCTACACTGGTGCTTCAGTCAATGAGTCTGCAGCTCCCTTGTCCGAGGGATTCCAAGCAGGAGGGACTCAGATTGTCCATGACTATCCATCCACCATGGTGATCTATTTTATCTTCCTTTACTGGGGTCTTCTGCATCTGTTAACTCTGATATTAAACTGGCAAATTCTTTGTAGCATCACCCTCTACTTTCATATTGGTACTTCTGTAGCAAACTTCTGGAGAGTGATTGCTCCAATTCTTAATGGACATTTCACATGGATAAACCACTCCCAGGTTTGTCGTAGGACATAAAACAACTTCAAGGAAAAACCACAATGTCATTTCAATTATTTAATTTTGAAAATGCTAAATACAAGACATATAGGATTTTCAAACTCCCCATATCTAATCAATTCCTAGCAAATATAGTTGGCACATTAGTTTGAGGATATTTTCAATATATTCAGATACATTTATCACTCAGGTTACTCATTGAATACACACACCTGATATGGATTATTACTGAAGGAGCCTTATCTTTTTCATTTCCTGATCTTGTGCCTTAAAATTCCTAACCTTTATGTGTATTAATGCAATTATTTTCTGCATTTTAAAATTTTATCTTAATTTAAAATGCAGTTAAATAAGTCTTTTGGATTTACACTGTAAGCTAATAGTATTGACAGATCCAGTGTCCTTTTACCTCTAAGGCTCCTCTCTACTGAGTTGGCAAATGAGAGCGTGCTTTTAATCACCTATTTAAAGCTAAGAGAGTATTCTGAGAGTTAATTGCTATTATATCATCATTCAGCACAAAGCAAAAAACAACATCATTTTGTAATCCTTGATCTTCTATATCATTAAATCCAAAGCATTCTTAATTAGGCAGAAAACTAGACATGGTTAATACAACTACGTGACACTATCAGATTTTGCAGCTATTCTTCCCCTGCCTTGCCTGCTGCAGAAGGGGAGCAAACTCTTTTGTTCAATGAAAAATGCCCATCAAAACTCAGAGAAAGCCAATAGAGATGGTGTTGTCCAAGTTTATCTACCTGTCATTAAGATTTTTTAAAAGAGACAAAGATGTTGAATTCCCTTTGACATATTCTGAATCATTACTGATTTGTTGACACTCACACGGTTGCTTTGGTGGCAATAGAGGAAAATTTTCAAAGTGGTTGTCAGACAAGAGGAAGATGTATTTGTGAGTGGAAAAGACAAAAGGGAAAATAGATTTACAGAATATACAGAAAGTTGCTTTCATTTATTTTTTCCCCTTCGTGTGTTTTTTTAAACTGAAGAAATGCCACATACACTGAAGAAATGCATGAGACAAATACAAGCGAACGGCTCATAAAATCCCATTTTTTCTATTTCTGTTCCAGGAACACCTTCCTCATCACAGGAGTGTTAATTTCATCTGGTTGACAGCTGTGGAAATAACCTATGTATTTAAGCAGAGAAAACAGAGATAGGAACATTCACACAATGAAATCTATTTTCTATTTGAATCTAAAATCTAAGTGCTGTCCCTTTAAAGGAAACCTTGCTATCTTGATAAAGAAAACTAATGAGGTGGCCTTTCTAGGGCTAGTCACATAATAGCCATGGTGACAAGGACCTCTATCACAGAATAAAGCAGAAGATAAATGAGATTTTTCTAATATCCATTTCACCCATTGTTCACAAGTGTCATGCGATACAGCTTCTATTTATCATGAGATAGTAGACACTGGGCACTATTTTGTAAAGGAAGCCTAAATTGCAACATTGTGTTATTAAAAGCCTGTAAATACCCTTTACTCCTTCCCGTTCATTTTGTAACTGTGCCAAAACAACTGGGTTTTGTTTCATTATTATTTTTTTTTATTTATTTAAGGGATCTAAAGGACATTACTTATATTTATACTGGACGTCCACACAGCTTTCAGCAATAAAATGAGAATACAGGTTTCAGTCAGCTAGCCCAAAAACTAGTCCCACCTGCCCCAAGAAGGAGAGTATTTCACCTAGACCTCCTTCTTTCAGCTCTTTAAGTCTCTTTACAGAATCACAGAGCCACAATGGGTCAGGTTGGAAGGGACCACAGTGGCTCATCTGGTCCAAACTCCCTGCTCATGCAAGCTTATCCCAGAGCGCACAGCACACGATTGTGTCCAGACAGTTCTGGAATATCCCAGTGAGACTCCACATCCTCTCTGGACAACCTGTTCCAGTGCTCGGTCACTGCACAGGACTGAAGTTCTTCCTCATGTTCAGGTGGAACTTCCTGGGCATCAGTTTCTTCCCATTGTACCTTGCCCTATTGCTCAGCACCACTGATCAGAGCCTGGATCCATCCTCTGACACCTCACTGCAGATTCTGATAGATGTGGATGAGGTCCCCTCTCAGCTGCCTCTTCTTGAGCTTGAGCAATCCCATCTCCCTCAGCCTTTCCTCATCAGAGAAACGTTCCAGTCCCTTCATCATTTTTGTCACTCTCCACTGGACCTGTTCCAGGAGCTCCATGTCTCCCTTGTCCTGAGAAGCCAAGAATTGCACACAGCACTCCAAATATGCCTCACTAGGGCTGAGTAGAGGGGCAGGATCACCTCCCTCAGCCTGCTGGCAACATCAGGATACCATTGGCCTTCTTGGCCACAAGGGCTCCTGAAGAGTTTGTTGCCACCAGGACCCCAGCCTGTACTGGGGCCCACCTGGAGTTCCCGGCTGAGATTCAGTTACCTGCTATATTTATATGACCTCCAAGACCTAAGCATTCAAAGATAATGTAACCTTCCATGTAAATCAAGCACATGATATTCAGTCTGTTGAGATTCAGACACATTAACAGCTTGAAACGGTGAGTCAGAAGTCTGAGCGGTCCAGTCTTAGCTTAATCTATAGAAGTGAAGGAGATGTATTGATACTTCAGTATCAATGATATTATTCAGACATTGATTATTCTGGTGAACAGAATGAGGCTTGGCCCACTACATTTCAGAGGGGGAACAGTACCAGGGAATGAAATGTGGAGGAAAAGAAGTTCAGAAACCAAGCATGTAGGGAGAAAGAGGTGGTGAGGTGAAAGAGCAACCAAGAGGAAAGGTGTGTAATGTGGTTATAGCAGCAGTTAAATGTACAATTACTACACTGTGCCAGATTTTCCCTTGGTCAGAGTGACAATGAAAGGAAGTTTCTGAGTAAAACAGGGATGATTTGTATCCCAGTCTATTGACCCAGTTTCAAAATTTGATCTTCCCTCTCATCTGAATGGCCATGCTTTGTTCCTGGGATTTTTCCAACCCCCTGGCACCTTGCAGCAGGTACTGAATTTTTTTCTTGTGTGCTTTTAATTCAAATAAATGGTTGGAAAAGATGTGTAAGATTTTGATTGCTCTTTCAAAGAGTGAAAGGATCTGTATAATTTACAATCTGGGCAGCTTTACTCCTCTATGGTCACCTTTGGGGTGTCAGGCAGGCCAGCAAACTGTCAGCAAACAGTTTTCTGCATAACTTGAGAGGAAGGGAAAAATTCTAGCCATGGATATTGGCACAAATCCACTCTCATGAAAACTCCCACTAAATATTTAATGTCCAGGGAGAACACCTGAAAAGCCTATGCTTAAAACACTGACTTGCAAATTGGATCCTCAATTTAGCTACAAATTTCCATTGTGACCAAAGGAATTGTGCTTGATTTGTGTGTCTCTGCTTCTATAGAAAGAGGATAAAGCTTTCTGTTTCCTGTTTGATGTTGTAAGCTCTTGGCAGTTAGGGGTGGGAAATATTTTGCCCAAATAAAACACCTATAAAGATAATAGCAATAGCTGTCTCTCAGGCAATGCTCTTCATCTGCAGATATTAATGTAGTCTGCAAAGTATCATTATTTTAATTTATAAAAGCAGAAACTGAGGCACAGGAAGGGAAAATTAAATGTCCAAGGTCACGACAGGAACATCAGTCTGATCTCCCAAGTCCCTCATTTCTGTGCTTTACTATGTCCCACAATGATGCCTTTCTGCGCCACATGGAGTAATAGTGATGATAATGAGCACACAGATATCTCCTTTGAAAGGTCTCATCATATATCTGCCTGCATGAAACTCAATTTATACACCTTGGAAGGATGAAGGGCTGAGTCAATATAGCATTAATGCAATACCCTGATGGCTGTTAGCTTCAAAGACTTCTTTTTCATGAGAAACAAGACTTTGAAAGGAGAGCAGTCACGATACACATAAGTGTCACCTTTTAAATTATGATCAAAGTTGAAAAGTGGTGTAAAGTTGTCAAGAGACCTATATATTGGTTTATAGACTGTATTTACTAGATCCATTGTTTCATGCACGGTGTTTCCAGCCTGCACACTCCTGTGATAGGTTAGCAGAAGAGGAATTGTCTGTTTTTACTCTTGGGACATGAAATGGAACAAAGGACAGTGATGCAGTTCAGATGCTATAATGGACAGAAGAGACTTAAATAAGTTCCTAATACTGACCTAGACTTACAGGGGGTCACCAGCCTGTCAGTGATGTGAGATTCCTGACTACCTTTTGGATCTGGGCCTTAGCAACTTCTTTGTGCCTTTTCTAAAGGCACTTTAAATTTATTTTCACTCATTTCATGAAAAAACAAAAATATTTCCCTACCTAATGGGAGTGCTGTGAGGAGATGTAGTAGTAGTTTTGAAGGCACTCAAATTTTAAAGTACTGGAGACAATGAATTGTAAAACTGGGTGGGAAATGTCTTTTTTTCTGAGATGGGACCACCTTCACTTGTCTGATCTGATGGGGATGCTGCCTTCTTCTTTCTGAATCTATACTAGAGCTTTGCTGTCTTCATTGTTAGAAACTGCTTTTGATGTCTAATCTGAATATTTTTGTAACAACGCAAGCCTGGGGTGCCTTGTTCTGTCCACTGCACCAGTTTCTGTCTCTAATAGCCTTTCATATCTTTAATACTTCCCATATCTCCTCATAAGTCTTGGTTTTAGGTTCAACAAACCTGAATAAATGTAGACATTATCACCATTACTATTTGGGATCTTTCCAGAAGTGCTAAAATCGGCCAAAGAACTGCAACTGAGGTTTTTACAGGTATTATATTGTCCTTTGGAGTGGTTTCTGTCCCTCTAGAAGTTGTGTCATCTGCGGTTTCAGTGGACATCTTTCCTCCTTTGTTGAGGTTTTAGTGGAGACTGCCAGTACAATCTAAAACAGAGCAGAACTCCCTGAAAACTCTGCTTGTTATCTCCCTCTAATTTGATCACAAGCTGCTGTTGATGAATAACTCAAATGATTTTGCCCCTTCCCTCTCCTAATTTTCCTTGTGAGAACATCACATAAGGCAATGCCAACAAAAAGTCAAAAGATCTGCTTTCAACTGCTTCCCCTCCATCCCCAAACCTTCCCATTCCGGTGGGTGGCACCTAGATTGTTTTGACACAATTTCTGCTTGGTGAATTTATGCTGACATTTGTAAGTACTTAGGTGAGTGTGTTTCCACTAAATAGTTCCTAGAGAATAACGATGTGGGAGATATTGTGGGTGTTCTCCTCAGCAGCTGGGCCTTGGAGCTCCTTAAGACTGTTCAGAAGGAGAAACAAATAGGAAGGGTGAGGTCAGAGCACTGCAGAGTGACAGGGAAAAGCAGGATTATCCACTTGGCCGGTCATTAGCTGGGTAAGGAAAAAGGATGATGGAAAGCACATCTGGGGCTGCCTTAGAAGAAATTAGGAGCTGTTTAGCTTTTTTGAGGATTATTATTTAAAAGATAGTGACCAACAGAATGTGCTACAAGAAGGAGTGTGATTACTAATGAATGAGTAAGTCTGAAAAGCTACAGCTGGGGGATGCATCAATTAGATGGAGCTTCCTTACTGTTTAATATCTGAATCTCAATCCCACGGGAGCAGGACCCATTCCATGTGCAGTGCATGTTTCTTTGAACTTGCCCCAATAACAAATCTATCATAAAAATCATGATTTCTGTACATGCACACTGCAAAGTGTTCTACTGTAGTTCTGAGGGAGGGCTGAACAGAAAAAGTACAGAAAAAGTTAATTGTACTGCTGCATTTGGGGCTGGGAAGCTCTCAGGTACTGTGTTAGATGTAGAGTAACAGATGCATGGAACTGGAGTGCTGTTTACATCTCATTTCCAAGTAAAACTTTCCTGGGGAAGAAAAAATCACAACTAAAATTTTCTGCAACTTTATCTAAGACAGTTTGGAAGACCTTGCCATAGTCAAAAATACAATGTCATGAATTGAAAATTATATTAGCCCTTGAAAACAAATCAAGAGGTTTAGGTGTTATATTTTGTTACCCAGTGAGACTTTCATAACTTTCATGCCAATCACCAAGAGACAATACAAAGAAAGTAATATTTGCTTCTAGACAATACATATTTTAGTGGTTTATGACTAATTATAAACCTAGAAAGGTGTTGTGTGTGACACTATTGAAGTTTATTCATCATACCAATGTCAGAGAAAGCAATTTCTGGAAATGCAGTTTGTTGTTTGGTTTATCTTGAGTTATAAAGTGGAATAAAGAACAATTTCAGACCCCCTTCAGTTTGCACAGTTTTCTGCTGAACACAGAAGAAATATCGTTATGATTTGCATGTGCAATATGGCCTGAAGAGGTTTACTTGGTAGGGCAAATGAGCTCCAGGCTACTGCTTTGGGGCTGTTATGGCATCGAAATAATCAATTTTAGAGCTACTTCTTTTATTCTCTGTTATACAGAAGGAGAACATTGTGCAGTTTCCTCTGTGGTCACAAGGTAGACAGGAGTTATTGATCTTCCAGAGTGCACTATTGGTGTTATAAAACACTGTACACTGATGTTTCAAGGCAAAGAATCACTTCTAGAAGGCTGCCTGGAGAATATTTTGCGTTATCTGCATGTGATACTTGTCTCCAGAGGTGACTTACTGGGATCTGAACATAGGATGATCAGAAATGGGCACACAAACTGCCCTGACAGGAGGTGTCAAGGCACAGCTCTGTGGCTGCAGCCAGAGAGTCACAGAGTGGCTGGGGTTGGAAGGGACCTTAAAGAAGATGTGGTTCCAGCTTCCCTGCTGAGGACACTCCTCTCTCTCCATAGGGTATAGTTATTTACACACACTCAGTAAATTAAAGAAATATTCACAGGAGGGGGAAGGAAATGAAACCAGCATGCAGATGGAATTTTGTTTGAGATCATTACAGGTAAATTCAAAGACATATTGCAAGATGCTTATTAGAGTGCAGTAAGAGAGAAAGAGCTCTTTCTGCACAGGGTTTGAGCCTGAACATCTTTTCAGAACTGACAAGAGAAAATAATGTTGTGTTAAAGAGGTAAACAAACAACTCTGCTAGCTCTCATGGTTTTATATCAACTCTTGCAAAATTTGATTTTTTTTCCTAGCTTAATGACTCCAGTGACTTGAAAAGAATATCTGTTTTTATTTCTTTATGGTTGTGGGAAAAATCTTTTCTCACCTCAAGAAACTTTAAAACTGCAATATCTCAAGAACTGGAAAAGGAGCAAAAAGCCTGCAGACAAAAAGACTATTAAAAGAACTTTTTGGAGTGAACTCATGATTTTTTATTGCTTGGAGTCAGCAACATGGGGAGGTATTGTGTGCTTTTTCAGTGCTAAGGAACTATTTCTCTCTGTACTGACCCAAGTGTTTTTTTTTAAGCTGCTGTGTCTGAAGCTGCTAATAAAATATTATCCTCAAAAACCAAACTAACATGTTTAAAAACTCCACTGCAATTACAGTCTTGGGGTTCAGATTTTCTGAAAAATTCCTCTCATTTTGTTTTGAAGGAGTTAGGTGAAAACCACAGTGCCAGAGTCTGGGCTGGCAGAGCAGTGGCTGAGATGGAACTCGTGTCTGTGGTGCAAAAGGGTCTGAAGCCTCCCAAGAGCAGCAGTCAGTGAGCCACTGTGGTCACAGGGAGAGCCCAGCAACCTGGAATCTGCTATGCATGGCTACATGAATGTTGTGAGGATTTAATTAACACTTGGAAAGCGTTCTGAGGTCCTCAGATGACAAGGTTTACAGAACTCCAAATGACTGTTATTATATCCCCTCTGTGTTTGTGGTGGCAGGTAGCCAGCAAGAAGAAACGTTCAACCAAAACCAGGCATTTTTCCCAAAACCTTTGTTATTCTAGGCTACTATTGGAAAAAAAGGTGGATCTGTATCCAATTTAGTGAGTGCAAATTACAAGTGGCTTTGTTGGGATTCCTCTGTACTTTGGAGCATGACACATGTAGCCAACAGCAAGCTGTCTTGCTGCCTGAGTATGTACTCATTACCCAGCTAAATCAGAGAACTGGGAGCAATCTCTAATATTTGAGCAAAACCCATCTATCTGTGACACTTCTTTGATAGAGAATACCACAAACAAATCATTTCCTCCATCTACAACTTGGCTGTTTTTGAAAACAGTGTTCGTCTTGTCAGACCCCAGCATATATGCTGAAAACAAAACCCAAACAAAACCAAACCCTCCTAAAACAATGCGCTGCATGTCACACTTCCCTAGGAGAAGCTGAACTAAAAATAGCAGATTTAAGTCAGGGGCCTTAAGGTTTTCTGTGAATCTACCCAGCTATTGTGAGAACAATAATATTAGAACATGTTTATTTTTCTTGTCTATTAGAACATTCTTCTATTCCAGATACATCTTCATGGATATGATCCGTGTGAGTCCCTTGCAACTCAGGATATTCTGTGGTTCTTTAAGTCTATTATATCTGCACAAAGAATGGACACAAAGACTTTTCTAGCAAAAGAGTCAGCAATAAAACTAACTTCATGCACTTAGGCCATCTTTTTGAGTGGCACAACTGCATTCACTAACCAGTGAGTTCCATAGGCAGCAGTTATTTTCAGTCCTGCCTTTTTCCAGAGTCTCAGGAGCGGGACTCAGTTAATGCACAAATATATGCTATCAGTACATGTATGTGGAGAGCATTAAATCCTCCTCTCCAGCAAACTTCCTCTCACAATTTATCCAGCTTAAGTGATATTGATGTGACTCATATGTTTCTATTGTATTTTTATGCTAAAAACATTTCTACAGTGTAAACACATACAATTATATTGCAGATGACTGATTCATTGCTTTTTCCAAATTGATCTACACCACCATGCAGGGCTATTAACATAACCAAACTCTGAATCTGATTTTATTGCAGAACTCAAAGCTGCTTAAAAGAAGTAGATACAGAAATGTTAATATATTCAGCAGAAGGTATTTTAAATAAATATCTGTCAGATAGTTAAATCTGGTGTCTCCCTAGTGTTAATTATGGAGCAATCAGAAGAGGACAGGGAAAAGAATATTTATTGCAGGTTGAAAAGCCAGTTATTAGGTCTGTATCACAGCAAGCCATGTGGACTTACCTTTAGAAACTGTCTTTCTGTTGATGGCTTGAGTTCTTTATAAATATTTTTCAATCCATATTTGAATTAAGGATAGTGATAACTGGCAGGGAGCAATTCAAAAGCAATTAAAAGCCATGGACAGATGAAATATTCATCTAGAGCAAAGAATGCAACCATTTGCCCAGCTTTAAAGATAAAAATAAAATCTTTCACAGTCAATGAGAACCCAATAACCTATACTTTCATACAGCCCAAACACGAGGCATTTTGACAGCTAGTTCCCATTGACTTCTGTGGAACTTATGATTCCAAAAACACGCATGGATCCTGGCTTGACACTCTACAGGATCTAAAATTACAAATGTATTGGTTGGAATGTAAATTTTCATCTGTGCCTAGGGAATTTTGTAGCAAATATATCGGAATTATATCATCTCAATTTAGTTCTACAGTTCACATCTGCATGACCAGAACCAGATTTTCGAAATTGGCAAAACGTTGGCTAAGTGGCAAAGTCGTGATACTTGTGTAGGGTTTGCAATGAGCAAAAGTGATAAAACTTTTTGAATTGTTACATATCAGAAGCAAGTTGTATACACAGAAAAGTTCAGCACTTGCTGTCCCCAAAAGTCCTGTATGCTGCCTGCTTCTTGTATAAGCTTGTTTCCACTTGTTCTGAACTCAGTAGGAAATCTGTGGATCAAATCAGGTGAGACACAAAAAATAAACATTTCTGTGAGAAATTGCGGGAAAAAGTACTGATGTAGGATTTCGTTTTTGGAAGCTCTGTGATTTGTAAGAAATCAAATATTAAAAATTAAGTTATTTTAATTGCTGTCTTCCCAGTGCAGTCCTGGTTACCATGAAAAGCAAAGTGCCACGTTCCTGCAGGGTTAGAAAACCCACTGATATTAACAAAAAATGAAGTGCTGTCTTTGAAACAGTTCTCATCAGAAAGAAAGACGTGGCTACAGTGACAAATGCACTCTCCCACTCCTGCACATACATGTTTTTAAAACCAAAGGCATGCAGTGAAAAAGACCTCTTTTTGCTTTCCTGTTTCCATTACAAAAAAGTCATTCTTGGGTATTCTGCAGCATAAAAGTCACAAAATTCAAAAGTACTGTATCCAAAACCATGAATATAATGCATAGTGATTTCACACTCCCAAATGCAGTCTACGGATGCTGACAGAAAATACTACAAATATAGAAATGGACCAGACTGTAGGGTGCCTGATAGCAGCAACATTTGATGATTTTGGTCTTTCTGAGCACAACTTATCCCAGCTCATTCATTGGTAAGAGCTTTTTACATTGGTAATGGCAGTGTCTCTGTACTTCCTGCATAATTCCCTCTTCTCCAAGGTTGAGGTCACATTAAAATAGACACATAGATTACTATCCAGGCTTACTGTTCTCTTCATGGGTTTTTTTCTCCATCATATTTATCAGAAGCCACTGTTTTCCCATCATGAGTCAATGCTGAAGTTGGTTGCTGATGGACTTGTTTAGAACTCAAGGACTAGCAAAGCTCAGTGTTTTACAGATTCATTTTAATCCAATTTTCCAGGTGTCCATTGGAATACTAGCACAAACATGCTCCTATGAAAACTTTAATTCTCTTTCTCGGACAGAAAAGCAACTGCTAAGAAGATGCTTAGCCACTTGCATCTTAAAGGACCTCTCATCTGATGTGTAGTTCTTCTGTGCTTAGTTGGGTCTTTGCTACTCTTTTTGTTCCATTGAAGACTTTTAGGAAATTCAGTTTTACATGAGCATATCTTACCTATTGCTTGAAATTAATAGGTTTGTGGATTTTAAAACCATGGGAGATCATTATGATTAAGTAGTTCAAGCTCTGCCTAGTCTGAGTTCCTGCATAGCACAAGCCATACTTCATCCAGGGATTTCTGTCTGAAGCCCAGCTATATGTTGTTAAACTAAGATGTATGTTTTATAAGCACATCTGATCTTGATTTAAGGACTACAATAACACTTAGTAATTTGCCCCAGTAACGTAGCTCATTATACAGTTAAAAAATAAATGAGTTCCCCTTTATTTCTAGTTTGAACTTTTTGATTTTGGTATGCAATTACTAGACCTTTTCCTACCTCTGCCTGCTAGATTAAAGGCCCCTTCAAGCTCAGCATAAGTACTTGTACAAATAGAGACTGTGATTTAAGTTGGAAATCTGTTCATTTGAACAGCTAACCAGAAAATTCCTTTGCTGCCAGTATTTAACTGGTTTCTTTGGTGCCGTGAGGTTTTTTTCTGAGGCATTTTGCAGAGAAAATATTGTTTTAGGGGGCACAATATTGCTAATTTATGGATTTTTTTTTTTTTAAGGACAGTCAGATTAAGTCCAGCAGCTTTCAGCAGAAGTGTCACAGTCACAAACAACCAAAAGAGGAATCTGTAAATTGTCTTCTTCTCCCTTCTAACACTGATAATGAATGATGGTTCCAGCCATAGGCAGGGGCACCTGCCACTAGGCCAGGCTGCTGCCCGGCCAGTCTGTCCCTGAACACTGACAACTTAAAATATCTGGGGCCTGCAGTAGGCTCTGCATCATCTCTGCCACTCCAAGTGCACGTATGGGACACCAAAGGGCATCTCAAGAGACCCTAAGTGTCTCTTCTACAACAGAATCCTACCTGGTGTATCTGAGAAGTGAATTGTGGAGATCTGAGTTAGACAACACAGGCTCTTTCTGGAGTCACTAGGGAGAAATGGGTCCCTTCCCAGGATAATAAACCCTTTGACCTAAAAAATGTGACAGTTTTGCAGAAAATGACTGACTCTTAAGAAGTTGTCCTTTCTTTCTGTGACTATGCAGGGAACATGCATGATTTAGAGAAGCAATTTAAGGAACATGCTCTAATTTAAGGAACATGAACTTTGTTCCCTGTGACCCTCACTTGTGGCCTTTGAGATAGAAAGAGGTGCTTTACTTAGGAGTAGCCCCAAGCCATTTACAGAAGGTTTCTGTCCTTTCATGAAAGAAGTGGTCATGACATTGAAAGACAAACCCCAGAACTGATTACCATCCATATCTGACATACATTTAAAACTAACTGAATATTAATTTGCAAGACAAAACATGCTATAATAGGCTGTCAATATATTCAACTTAACACGTACTACATATGACCAAAAAAAGCCACCCAGGGGATTGTGCTGCCTGAATTCCTCAATAAAATGGCAACCTTTAGATGTATTAAATATACATTCTGGGGGAGGGGGGGAAAGAAGGTAAGAATGAAAATCTATAGCTGAGAGAAACACAAGCCCAGAGGGAAAATTCAAGATCTGTTTATGTGTAATTGGGTTTTGCTTTGTGAAAATCTTGACAGCTAGAGGAGCTGCCTCACTTGCATGAGACTGTTAATCACATTCAGGGACCTACATGCTGCTAACTGCGTGTGAAATTCCTGAAGATTTACAGCCTTTGCCCCGGTTTTACCTCATTTACACCACACATCACCCTATAGAAGTAGCTCACCACATATGTGGGATTTAAATTCGAGCATTATCTCAGTATCTTAATGACTAATCCTGAATAATGAAACTGTGAGTCCAAGCACTGTTGCACACCCTGAAGTAATTTGAGTTGTGACAGTCTGTAATCCATACTGTAAATCAGTGAAACCAGAGACATATTTTATAATTTGGCTTAGGCACATGTGTATGTTAGATTAATAAAAATCAGTACAGACAGATAAAATTTTGCATTAACATGTTAGTTATAGCATAGCATAGTTTCATAATCAGTAGTTTACAAGTTAAATTACAGCACATTTGTTAAGAGGAGGCTGCAGCTTGAGCAGAAAATCAGCAGCACTCTGAAATATCAGGATATTGTGATCCTTCTGACTTCAACAGAAAAAAATTAAGAGAACATCAATGAGATATGGATTGGATACCAGTGAGCTTCATACTTTCAGAGTCTCTCTGAGCTTCACATTCTGTGCTGTTTGCATCTCTGTTGTCCTTTCCTATTAATATTCTCTTGCTCTGCTGAAAAGACCTTGCTTTCTCATCACTGCCCAATCTGATATTTTGTTCCTTAGAATACTCCAAATCTGAATAATTAGGGAGTTCTGTGCTGTAGGTTTGAACTCCCTCAGGCTGAGAATGTTTAACCACATTGTCACCTTCAAAATTTCTACCCAAGGCTCATCCTTGAAAGCAGTTATTCCAAATCATTAAGAGGTGTCAGCAGACAAATCCAAAATATAACAGATGACAGGACATGAGATTTGAGGGATACTTATTGTGAGGATTTCAATGTCAAATATTAACACTGCCTTATGGAACGTTTGAGAATGTAAACCTTGGGAGAAAAGAAAGTGGAGAAGACGGGGAAAGCAAGTCCACCTTAGTTTGTATCCAATATATATGGTTAATGGGGAGAGATTGATGCCTCTTCAAATGTAGAGCCAAGTTCAACTTCAAATGCAAAATTCGTAGAGTTTGGGCTCTTCTGAGTGAAAATATTTTGAATATGAAGCACTTTATGCCTATTAGTGCAAGTCATGGTCCAGAAATCAAAGTTTATGAGGAAAGCCAGTGGAAAGTGGTTAGGCAAGGGATTTCCACCTTGTCTTGGGAGCTTTTGTTCTTGTCTTTTGTTCTCACAGTAATGTAAATGGAACAATGGAAAGGCTTTCTCATCCAAAATGCTTCATGCCCTGACATCATGCAAAGCTGTGCAGCACACAAGTTATCCATTGCCAGCCTTGGGGCCTCTCTGCGCACATCAGCACAGTGCAAAAACAGAAATTACAGCAAGAGAAGTCTTCCAACCCTGCACAGCAAGCATTTCTGAGCATACTTGGGCAATTCAAGTTAAGTACTGAGTAAGGAGTTACCTGATGAATGTGGTCTTCTTTTCTGGTAGACTCTCTGGAAATAAGGAAGAATGATTCATTGAATGGGATTTAGGTTTTTGAAGCCTTAGCCCCCTTTTAGGTGGAACTGGGATTTAGGCATTCCATTTCACACTGTCTGCTTAGACAGTAAGCTCCTCACAGCGAGAGTGATCTTCAGATCTGGAGACATCTGTCAGCATTTAACAATTAAACAGGAAGGTCTTGGTTAAAACAGAAGGGTAAGAATAAATCCAGGATTCCACTCTAGATGAGGAGACTTATAAGATGCTGGATGTGTATTCTGCCACAAATCATCTGGCCAGCTTTAGAAATGTCACTTTTCTTTCTTATTTCTCAGCTTCTCTGTATAGACTGAAGAAAGAATTTCAATCTTGCAAGTGGCGTATGTATAATATACGTATTATTCTTTAGAAATACCAACACACTGGAGAGAAGCAGCTAATATAAAACCTTGGATGAAAAGTCTTTGTGCGAAACAGAACTTCAGATTAGCTTCTATGCTTAAATTTCCAGGTGTAAAAAATGGAGATAATACTCTTGCTTATAGTCTACAAGGGATTTTGAGGCCTGTAGAGGATGCCAGCTTACATAAGTATGATATATGCAACATAAACAGAGCCTACATAAGACTTCATGAAACACTTAAACCTACACACAGTAGGTAGAGAGTGCCTTAATTTCCTTTTCTGAATTTCACACCAAACTTTATAATTAGTACCAATGCAGATTAAATTACTGTTTTTCTGAAATCTATTAAAAAATAATTAAAACCTGGAAAATGCTGAGGTTGGACAATCCTTTAATGCAATCAGTTGCTGAAGAAAATCCAAAAGCTGTCATTGTGATCAAGATTTTCAGCAATCCCTTAGATGTGTCTGATTTCATACAGTATTTGCTTTTTATCTCTGTTTAAAAAGTGGACACTGACATTAAAGCCTGTTGCAGACAGGGTCTGAAGTAGAATCCAGTCCACTGCCTAACCCAAGACTAAGAAGTAGAACAGTGTTGATTTCATAGTTACAAGATAATATAAAAAACTAACAAAGCCAAGAAAACCAATAATTAAAAAAACCCAAACAATATCCCCCCCCCAAAATAAATTTTATGGAATTCAGTGCTTTGAGCTCATGAAAATAGTAAAACAAAAAAGAAATCATAACAACTTGTCTGCATCATGAAGTAAGAGCAACAGCCTCTACCTGAATTAGTATAGTGGGTGAAAAACATCTCAGGTTTGGGGGATTTTGTCAGTTATAGAGAGAGTGGTGTGATGTAAATATCTAATGAATGTATAAATAATCCACCTTTGTTGTTAGCTCTTTAACTCAATACACCCTTAACATTCAAGGTGTTTATATGTAGATTTTTCTCCAAGTGAATACATCATAATTGTATTGAAAAACACCCCCAAATATAAATGGTTAGGAAAATGTGAAAAAAACCAGTATAAATGCCTGTGATGGGTTAAGAATTCTGCAGCTATTTTAGGAGAGTGTTAGGGAAGACTGTCTTCAACAGGTATTTCCAGAAGATTAATCCTATCTCCACACAAGAGTTTAAGTGAATGATTTTGTTGAGGGGTTTGTTGCTGTCCATTGAAGTTAAAGGGAGCCCCAGAGCAACAATCTCTGTAAGTTTATGTGAACACCTGAAAGCCTCACAGTCCATGCTGTGTTGTGTTAGATATTTGATAAAGACACACAAGGCACTGAGCACATCTTGGCTTCACCACAGAGCTTGGAGGGTGAAGCCACAGTAACTTGGGAGACATCCAACTTCGAAACTGAAAGCTGAAGAATTGGTCAAGAATCTACCAAAAAAAAAAAAAAAAAAAGTTTCCCAAAAAAACAAGAGCTCTTGAAACACACAGCAGTTTTGGTAGGAAATATGGTCTCACAAAGCAAGTAAAAGCAAAAGTCACTCCAAAATTGTTAATAATTGGGTGGCTAAGGAATGAAGCTGAAAATGGAAGTCCGATTCCTGATTTGAATTATGTATAGGGAAAAATTCATTTTAACAGCCTGCTGGAATGCCCTGTTACTGTTCTATGAGGACTACCTATGTCTTTGAAAATCTTTACAGTCTTTGTTTAATTTTTGTTTGGAACACATAAATTTCTGGAATCTCATAACTTTTTTTCCCCAAGCACAGTTCATGCTTGCTGTAACCATAACTTATCAGGCAGCCAACAAGGAAAAAAAAACCCAAACCAGTATTAAATTTTGCTGCATCTAGACAAGAAATATATGCTGGGACTGATCCAAAAGCCACTTAAAAGCATGAAACATTTTATGGGGCTGGATAGTGCACAGATAAATTTCACATATATGCATACAGTGCTTATAGATATACAATATGCAAGCTACACCAATTTTTCCTGAATATTGAGATATATATCACTCTAACAGAACAGTTCAGAATGGAAATAATGTCTTTTTTTATATATTTAAATATCTCTGCACACCTAAATGCCATTCCAACAAGCAGAGATGACATGTTTATGTACAACTGTTTATGAAAAGTAGATGCCATTTGTTTATGCCAATGAGAGACAGGGAGAAGTACATATATGAACAGGTACATAAATTCATTAAATTGCTTTTTATGTGCACATCCTCAAACGTAAATTTGCAATTTGCCAATCCATCTTCTTCTGGACTCCCTCCAATATAGCAGCCGTGGTGAGAAATCCAGAAATCATTATCCAGCCTTCAATCAGTAGCTTACAGGCTGGGGCAACTTGCTTTATCTTAATAGTAAGATAGTGACTGGCAAGAGCAATAACACTGAGATAAGACTGGATTCATATCGCTCCTTGTCAACATTCTTGGCACGCTCCTTGTTTTTTATTCTTGAATAGAGACCCAACCAATCCTAACTCATAAAATTACTGGTGGCAATGCCTGGGATGTTGTAGAAGCTTTAATGATATCTCAGTTTTAGAGACGTTTGGCTCTCATAACTTTTTACAGAACAGTTTGCTAAAGGATAAGCTTATTTAATTCAGACAGAGAGACATATTTCATGAGGTGTTCTCACATCACTGAAGACATGTGTGAAAGACAGTTTGTCATTGCTGCCTTTGCTTAGTTCATTGCTAAGGTAGCACATCTGCCCTCTGTGAGATTCTGCCCTGAGGGATGGGGAGTCAAATACTTGCTAATAAGAGTTAAAGGTGGGTCTAAGGAGATGAGAACATTTATTTTTTGTCCATCCAGCACCCAGACCTTTAAGGATAAAAAAGATCTTTAGTTAACCATTCTGCAGTCTTGCAGAGTGCCAGGGCTCTACCTGAAAACCATAACAAGTCCCCAGCTCTGCCATGTTCCCTGCACCAGGCTCTGCTGCTGTTGGCTCTGGCTGTCCAAGGATGGGATTTACACCCTTAGACAGGTCATGCCACAAGCCCAGTCTGTGGGTGCTGGCTGTGAACTTCCTTCAGGCACACTGTGTTTTGGTTTTCTTTTTCTGAGGTACACACTGCAGCCAAGCTGATAGTGAACAGGTCAATGTGCCACCCATTAAAGGTGGTGGACACTTACTTGGTCAAATGCAAGGAAATGAATAATTCCACGTGTTAAATAAATGACTCAAGGGGTAATCAAAATTGGGAATAGTCAAAATAGGGAAGGGAAATAACTCCCCTAAAATACAGCACCAAGAACACATCACAGTCATCATGCCTGGCTTTGTTTTTGCTAAAATAAAAAGGTATATCCAGTTCAATTTATGTCAACATCTTACACTGGTTTGGGATGTTGGAAATACACGCTACCAGCCTGTAAAAACAAACACACTTCTCATATTTCTCACAAGGACTTTAGGATGGTAGACTGCCCTGGAAATTTTTAGGATGATGTTTTGTTCTATAAATTCATCTTGTGTTTGTTAATTAAGGGGGGTTTTTGTTTGTTTTTGAAAGAAAAAAGTCTTCAGACTCTTTGGTAGAAACCATCATTTGAAAGGAGGGTAAAAGTATCTAGAAAAAAAAATGGATACAAGAGTATCTTCCTAATTAAACACTAAGACTGCAGTACAGAGGCTCACACCACATTGTAAATATGAAATTAGGGATCCTAGATGAAACGTCAGAAGCTTTTTCTTATGAGTTTATATCAGCAACTTGATTATCATATTGATTCTGCATATCAATGAGATAACATCCCACAGTGTTTATTCTTCACCCTATTGCTTTCTTGAACATAATAAAATTAAATCCAATATGATATTAAATGTAAACATACAGTGATATTATATGTAAATATCCATTTAAATATCTCTCTGCTTATTGATATTCAAATTCTCTCTGCAAGTGTAACATTGCTAACTACAATAATATATTTTTCAACCTTCATCCAGGGACTGGAACTAAAAAGAGGATAATCTATTTCTATTCCTTCCCATAATAACATTGCATTATTTATGTAGAAGAAAATGAAAATAGTAAGTCTATTCTGCCTGAACTATGCTTCTTAGTTGATCCCTTCTGATTGGTCTTGGAAAGCAGAATGGAAAAAAAGAATGTGATGCACATGCTAAACTGGTGCTGGCCAGACTGAGCAGACAATTTTTACCCTGCCCTCCACAAATCAAGAGATATATTTAGACTTAAACTCCTGACCCAGGAGTTCTTTTTTCTGTTTGTTCTGTTTGTACTGAGACCAATGCTATGGGGCCCCGTCCTTGCCACTGGACTTTTGTGTAACACAGTAAAACAAGTAAAAACAGATTATTTTCTGTCTTGTGGAACTGGAGGCCTTGGTGTTGTGGGTTTCTTTTGTGCAGTGACATTGTGTGTTCCTGGCATGTTCAGCAGTGACTCAGAATATGATTCTGTGCTGTTACAACCCCATCATTGCTGGTGCTACTTGTACCCACAGGTGGCAGCTTGAATCCCATTTTTTTTCCGAACTGGTACATTTGTCCTGTTATTTCTCTGTGATATTAAGTGTTTGCAGTCACCAGCCTATGCCAGCTCCCTACAAAACCTTGTCCTTTCTCCTTCCATGGTGATTTGGTTCAAATATCTACCCAGAGGTTCCATTACTAAAATAAAGGTAAAAGCTTCATGGACTCACAGAATGGTTACAGTTGGAAGGGACCTTAAAGATCATCTGTTTCCAACCCCCTGCCATGGACAGGGACACCTTCCATTTGATCAGGTTGCTCCAACCTGGCCTTGAACACTTCCAGGGATGGGGCAGCCACAACTTAATGTTTTTAATAAAATATATATAAGCCAATTGCAATTACCAAAATATTATTTTTTTCCAGATAGTCAATAAAAGATAGATTTGACATTGTATTACTCTAGTACAAAGTAAACAGGTGTCAGACACTTTTATGATGGTTGGAGCTTTCTTGTTCAACAAAGTAAACAGAATAAAGAACACTAAAATCTCTAACAAGGTTTCACTTAATTCATAATAACAGGTATGTAACTATTCAGCCAAAATACTCAAAAGATCATGGGAAAATTGTTCCAAATAAAGCAACTTATATCCCACTCGAAGAAGAAGACTGACTCTTCCTTACTTGAATTTCTTTCTGTGTTTTTCAACTTTTTGCATGGTTAAGGGGAAAGTTGAATCAATCCATCAAAACTTTAGAGTTCAAAACTAAGCAAAGGAGCTGTTGAGCAAACTTGATTTCCATTTAGAATTGAACCCAAAGAAAACTGGTGATTTAACAAGAACTAATCACAGAGATGGAAAAAAAAATAGTCTTTTTTTTTGTGTTGTTTCACAACTTCATGTGATTACACATCTGAAATAAAAATTATGGTTGTGGACTCATGTTTGGTACTTTGTCCCTTAATACATGATATTACACTTGACTTCTCCTTTTGCAATTGCCAGTAGATAAGAAGATAATTGCTTTCTTTGTCTAATCTTGCCTTTGTGCTCCAAGCTCTCCATTTTACCTAAGATTGTTTTCCATATTGTAGTGGTCGAAGTGTTGTAACTTTAACCGTCCTCACAGTTTACTATCACTTTCTACTTCATAACTACTGAAAATCATTTTTCTCAAATGCTTTATTCAATTGGTTATCTTAATTAAATTATGTGAAAATATGTAATTTGGATATTGTTGTTAGCCCTGACACAGAGAATTTTTTTATCCTGAGAGCAGTTCTTTTCCGAGAAAAATTTCCCTATTAGAGACACTTCCTTTTTAAAAACTGCTCCTTAAAAATACTTGATGTTTTAAGAGATACCAACCTATTTGTAAGTTCATGGAAAATTATAATGAGAACTTACTTACAACTAATTGCCCAGTTAATATATTATATAATACAGAAACTGCTATAAAGAATCATTATTTGATGTTGCAGATTCTATAGTAAATGTTTGGTTGCCTTTTGATGTTTATCAGTAGAATTTGAGTGGCAGAGGTAAATTTATTTGCCCAACATATAATTAATAAAATGGGTGATGTTTGTTAAACACCACATCTCTGAAACTTAAAAAAAAAAAAAAAAAGAAAAAGAAAAGAGAAAAAGATGCTAAAAGATGCTTCCAAATATCAGAGTTTACTTTTTGTTTACTACTTTCTACATAATTATGGGTCAGTCAAGATTACCCAGATCAAAATGTATAATCCCTGAGGGTGATGATTATACCTGAAATAACTCAGGGCAGCAAGAAAAAAGTATATCAGTATTGTATTGTGAACCATACAAGCTTAAAATTAAAAAAAAATATCTCATCTTCTGTGTGCTAAATTTATGATCTCTTATACCTATCAAAGGGAATTTACAACAAAGAATTGATCCTAAATACTTTGGCTATAAAGAAGAAGTGGAAAGGGATTTAGTTCATGGAAAGGTTTGGTTTCACATTTTGATTTCAGCAAACCAAATAATCTCAGCTGATCCCTCCACTTTCTCTGAAGAAGTCCTGACTTCCCACGAAATTGTGAGCATTATTGAAGGATTGAAATTTGATAAGGTGTGGGGGCTGGGGGCATGGAGTGTTTGTCTGAGGAATATTGTGTGCTTAGAGATTCAGCTCAGGGTGTCTGTGAGATGAGGAGTGCTCTCAAAAACAGCCAGAAGTTTTGTCTTCAAATCTCACCTCTTTGGACTTCTGAAAGGTTGTGAACTTCTACTTTCTCCAATTCTGTCTCCAAAGCAGAATATTTCCTGTTTTTTGAACAGATATGAACAGGCTGCTAGAACTGGCTAAACTTTGGCTGTTAAAGCTGTACCAAAACTGAAAACTGTTTTCAATTGCACCCTTTTCAGTTTTAGGAGTAGTGATTAAAAATGTGTTGAACTGCTTGAGATCCAACAGGCACAATTTTAAAAAACAAAAACTTGTGAAGGTAATAAGACCATTGAGGAATGTACAGCTGAAAGAAAAACATGAGAGCTACCTTGTGAAAGATGAAAAATTGTTCCATATTTCAAGTTGGAAATCCAGATCACAGTAATTCCAGTACAGTGCAGGAACTGTTAGGAATGGTTATTGATTACCGATAATTCCTTCTCTCCCCAGTGCCTCTCTGGTGACTTCTCTACAGACAACTCAAGACAGCACTGCATGGCTCATTTCCATACAGATGAACTCTATCACCTTTCAAAAACATTGTGCCTGCACCTCAGACTACCTCAGCACAACTGTGTGCCAGATTTGTGTGGAAGAAGTGAGGTTGACAACATAAAACTGTTTCAAAGCCATCCTGTATCTGAACTCAGGTGTTCTTGTTCTCCTCTGCTTCCTGGAAGGAAATGGGTTCTTTCAAGGAAAAATCCTCTCTGACTCTGACAGGCCAGGCTTAGCTCTCCATCACTGGGTCCTTGCTGCATGGATATTGTTTTGCCCGGAAAACTGAAGAGTCACCTGAGAAAAGATATTTGTGACACCTTAGAAAAGGTGGCATCTAGAGACATAGGAAGGGTGATGTCCACATGATGTCTTTGCTTGGAACTGGACTGAAAAACCTCCCGAGCAGAGAAATGAAGCCAAAGGCTCGGATTTGAAAGCTAATACAGGTACTCATTAGGCACAGCTCAGTGGCACAAGGCACAAGTTGCAGCCACTGACCTGTGGGACATAAAAGACCACCAGGCAGCTCTTACACTGTGGCTTTCACCAAGGAAAACCCAAGTAGTTTAAGAAGGAGATCAGCCACATTTAATCGATGTGAAAGCTGAGGCTGGGACTTGAGCTGTGTGGTACTAACTGAAGTGGTCATTTAAATGAAACCCTTTGCTTAGATTTAAAATAAAAAAAAAAAAACAAACACACAAACAAAAAACCAACAAACCACATGGAAAATAATTCTCCCTGCGTTTTGTTGTCCTCTCCGTGCATCTTTCACCTTTCGAGGCTGTACAAAAGCATCTTGGCATTTTTCAATATGATTAACCCAGCCACAGAATGGATCTGAAGTCAGAGGGTAGCTTGGCCTAAGATTGCTTTTAAAGAATAACATGTGTTGTTTTAAGGTGTCAGCAGTGCTGTGCATCGCACACTAAGCTCTCCCCCATCCTCCTGTGTTTAAAGGGATTTCAGAGCAGATATTTAAACTCCAGCTGCACAAGTCAGAGTTCACATGTACAGCAAAGCAATAACTTGTTACAAGCTGGAAGAAGGAAAAATTACAGGTAGATGCCGCCAAAGAGGTTTTACTGGATCGTAACAGATTCAGTGGCTTTGACAGGTGAGTGTAGAGCAGTCATACTTGGCAGGGCTGGTTTAGGAGCACTTGGATTTGGACTCTGTTTCTACTCCACAGTCCAAACTATGGTCACCTTGACTTTATGCACATTCTCACCTCATGCCAAAACATCACCAGAGCGTCTGAGTGCTTTTCATTATGACATTTTGGGAAAGAGGATAAAATATTTGCTATTACACACATTTCAGAGTGAAAATCCTGCCCAGTTCTGCAGAACGATTTTGGATTATGCCATTTTTATGCCTTCCTTGAGTTTTATGTCAGGTCTCAGATGTAAGCCCTGGAAGTAATGATTTCTATTATTACATCTTCATTATAACTTCACTTTAAGACTGAGCAAACACAAGTAAAAACTGAGAGAGGAAAAAGGTATGTTTGCACTACAGACCATGTAACACCAATAAATTAATGATTTTACATGTGAACTGTAGAACCCGCTTCACTCACCAGTAATAAAGGTTGCAGATTTGTTTTCATATTCCTAAAAATTGATTTGGTAAACATTTTATACAGAATTTCTTGGACATTAAGAAGTATGAAATTCCACATCATCCAAAAAAACCCAAGAAACACTATTTTGTTGACATTAGAGTCAATCAAGCAACCAAACAAGGAATTTATCTAAACACTTGCAAATATAATATTTCAGTTGTTTTTATTGAAATGACCTTTTGTGACTATTAATAGCTCTCATGTAACATCAGTGTCAGCAGCCTGACCTGACTCTAGACACAAAGTTAAATGTAAACTAATGAGCACTTAACTTTCCATTACATAAATGGACATTTATCAGATAACAAATTAAAACCAATAAGACACCAAGACAAATGTGCTGTCAACAGCATTAAGATGGGTCATTTTCACCACTCCCCTCAACTGCACATTAATAAGCATTCCCCATTGCAGTATATTCAGGGCTTTGATATTGATTTTTACAGCAGTCCAAGAAAAGTCAAAGTTCCTCCACACAGCACGGTGTTAAGTCCCACAAGAAATATGGTAAATGTGAGTGTGGTTTTGAAGCTGTGATGGCTAGAGAAGTTAAATATTTTTAAAAGATAATTAAGGAGAGCATACAAAAATATACGGGGGGTTTTTGGTTTTTTTTGGGTTTTTTTTTTGGACTTAGTCTCATTTTTAAAAGTGTGTCTCCAGATATTTCAGCATTGTGAATGCACTAAATATTCAGGCAGTGCAGAAATGCAAAGGTTAGTCTTTGTGCTCTATTTAAAAAAAAAAAGAATAAAAGAAGGATAGTTTAAGGTCGTTTGCTTTAGTTGACTTTACAGCTAATTGATTTAATGCATGCAGTTTAACTGCAAACTTAGGAAGTTTTCATTTTTATTTGACAAAGCCTTTAATTTCTTCAAGAAGCAAATTTCTAACAGGAGATGATCAGTTTAGTCATGCCTCTGAACAACATTTTTACAGAATGAGAATGCAGCTCCTACTGATGTTAACCCTTGCCTGAATCCTGGGAATAACATCTCAGCCTTAATGAGCAAATGCCACATGTGATAAGAAGCCACTGATGATGAGCTGCAAAACATAAGTGACTGGGTTATAATTGAGCAATGAGATTTAGCCGAGTGAAAGACATTTGTGGAGTGGATTGTGGATGCAGTTAATGATTCTTAGTGATCACTGCCTGTGTTCATCATGCCATGAAGAGGCAGAGTTCACTGGCTGTCAGAAGCAGAGGATGGAGAATGGAGAGATGTGGGATTTCTGGTACTGACTCACTAAGTGAACACGAGAAATCACTTAACCTGTGATTAACAAGGCACCTGTATGATCAGCCATTGAAATCTGGTAAATTAGTGTAATAACTTAATGCAGAGAATTACATATAAAATCTACATATTGGGGCTAGAAAAAGTGGAGAGAAGAAGGCTGAAATCAGCCTGTGTGATACTGAGGGATAGGGGCAATTTTGGTGTGTGGATGAAACCCAGACACACTGAATGGAGGAGACCTCAAAACACACAAGGACCGGTGTATCCATAGCCAGCTACTTTTGGCAGCATGAAGAATTCCCTGTTAAAGTGGCCAGGTTGAACTGTTTTTCAGAGTTTTCTAGAGGACTAGAAAACCCTAACCGTGGGGAAACAGTATAAATTCTAATTTCTAGGGGGGGGAAAAGTAATTTTTTTTCAGTTTTAAAGATTAGAAATATGTTAATTTGTAGAGCCAGAAACTCAGAGTGGGATTGATCTGACGAAAGGTTAGCGTTTGTCTGAGCTCGTGCTTTGGAGCACTGAGAATCTGGGCTCCATGAGAGTCAGTGGAGATTAGGGGCAAGGCTTATCTAATGAAATGTAGCTGTCTAAAATAGGATGAGACACTTGGATGTATTGACTGTCTCTCTCTACTAAGGGAGTTTGGAGTTACTTGGTGAAATGCTGAAACCAATTTGTCTGTGTACATCCAGAAACTCCTGTGTGGTTGGATGAATTTCACCTTGTGCAATGCACACTGAGTGAAAAACAGCCCAATGTTTTACATTTCTTTTGTCTTGTAGATAACCCGGAAAACACTTTCAGGAGCAACTTGTACTTTTCAATTAGTATTTATTGTATTCAATCTGAGACACTTCACTGGGGGTCCAATCACCAATGGGTGGAGACTCATTGTCTGCCAAAAACCCAAGCTCATTTAAGGCATATATTTGAAGACAGTCCAGATTCTACAAGTGCATTGTATTTTTGCACGTAAACCCAGTTAAGCATAAATACACCCTGGAATGAGTTGCTGGAGTTTAAAACTACCCCCAGTTTTGTGATCTGTATGAAAATCTTCCCTGTAATTTCAATTTCACAAAACCAAAAAAGGTCTTCCTTCTACTTGAATTTTCATAGCAAGAGATTTGTTTAATCTTAAAAATAACTGAATGGGCATTCACAGAAAAGAATTCCATCACTTGCAATGCATTTTTTAGGATTCAGGGTCTGTGTCAGACATGTGTGGATAGTGAGAAGTTTTGACCTTTTCTTTCCTAATCATCCCATTATAGGGAATGTAGGAAATATTTCCCACTATCACCTCAGATCCTGTCAAACTTTAGCCTCTCACTGGAATTAATTAAGAAAGTTTGTGTAATTACCCCTTGCTTGATCACGTTTTCAGAGGAGATGCTCAGGTGTCTGTTGTTGATGGTGCAATGTGACATGGGAGGTACCTGGGTGGCTGTAGAGCAGAGGGAGCAGTGAGCAGTGTTTTCAGCATCAGGACTTTGTGTTTGCCATTGTAACTCACTTTACACTTCAATGTTAGCTAGTTCTTTAAGTGAAAAGATTTAAAAGGAACATTAGACTGAAATATTGGTTTTTTTTCCCCCCAGATTTTCTTATTTGTAGAAATGTAAGAACTTGCTGATTGATGCCTTCTGTGCTTGGTCACTCCAGAAAAAAATATGTGAGGATGCTGACAGGCTGAAATGTAACACATTAAAGTGAGCATTTTTTTCTTTTACTTTATTTTGGAAATTTGCACCGTCTGCCTAAGTGTTCTGTTTGGAAAACGAGTCAAATGTTTCTTTAAAGAAAACCTCATGGTAAGGAAATTCTTGTCTCTGTTTTACATTAGAGACTAATAAAGCTTTCTATCCTTTACCAGTTCTTTAACTGTTTGGTTCCATCCTTAAAATAGGCTGCTCATGTCCTGCCTATTGTGACTCACCAGATGGGCTCACTGTGCTGCTGAGTGTTCTTGGAAAGAACTTGTAATATATTTATTCTTTAGCCAAACCAAAGGCAGTGCTAGTGGCCTTGTTAGGGATGACATTCAACACTGGGAAACATGAAAAACCTTTCTGAGGAAATATTTGCCTTCCACATAGGCTAGACAGTACTAGGAATCGGGTGTTTTTAAAGCTCCCCTGAGGGAAGTTTTTTGGGTCTTGTGACTTTGCAGAGCATTTCCATTTCAATGGACACACTGCATCCACATTTGTGACCAGAGGAAACATAGAAATGTCTCTGGGGAAGGCTGTGATCTCATGAAGGGATGTCTCAGAGAGGATTTCTGTATCCATGCAGAGAAGGTCAAAAGCATTGAGGCTCTGCACATTCCCAGGAATGCCTGATATGTCCCTCTTTGCCTATGGGGAGGCCTGGGAAAACAAATACTTTTATTTCTTCCTTTGCCAGGATAAACAAACCATGGACCTCATTGGCGATCGATGGAAACTGGGCAGCTTTTTACCACAATTATGGCAGAGCATTGGTGAGGGCAAGGATTTGCTGTCATGAAGTGAGAAAGTTCCCCATGTCCTGGGTCCTGCACTGGGCTCTGTTCAAGCTGGCAATGCTTGGGGTGTGCTGCACAAGGAGCTCCAAACCTCCACTGTTTGCTCTTGAAGTACCTGCTTTCAGTAGCTTGTCCCTGAATGGTTTGCAAATGTACAAAAACTTTTCCTTGAGGGACACTTCAATTCCTCAGTTGACTCAGACAGACTTTGGAATGAATAGATGACCTTGCAGTCCTCTCGTTCTGCTCCTCTCTTTCTTCAGCTCCTTTTTGCCCTCAGTGAGATGTATCTGTTTTTTCCTAAGCTGTGTCACAGTCAAAAGGATCACCAGAACTGAACCCCTCTTTTTCTAGTAACATCTCCAGTACTGCAGAAATGTGGTGCTGCATTTCAGATTTCACAGGCACATCCTCAGGGATTATTTTGAGAGGTGATGGTGGCAACGTCTTTTTCTTGTCTCCACCAAGAGTCCACTCAGCACAGGATAATTGACCCTTCCCTCCTGGCCATAACTGAGCAGGATTTGAGATTGTGGACCGGCCACTGCCCTGCTTTGGCTGTCTGTCTCACTGAGCAGTTCTCCTGGATGGCTGTTTTAGCTGAAATAATGATTTTGGTGATCTGAAGAGCATCTCCATTCAGACACCAGTAATTCCAACAACCAATTGAACAGGCAGCACAACATCTTAATGAACCAGTAAATATTAGCATGAATCATCATGAATTCTCATTAACCACAACATTTTAATTAGCTGTGACCTCTATGTAGCACATGTACAAATATCTCTTTTCCAGACCTTTCTCCTAACAGTCACAGAATCACAGGATCACAGAATGGTTTGGGCTGGAAGGGACCTTAAAGTTCATCGAGTTCCAACTCCGCTGTCATGGGCAAGGACACTTTTCACTATCCCAGGTTGCTCAGAGCCCCATCCAACCTGGCCTTGAACACTTCCAGGGATGGGGCAGCCACAATTTCTCTGGACAACTTGGTCTCTGGACTACCAGTGTCTCACCACCCTCTGAGTAAAGAATTTCTTCCTGATATCTAGTCTAAATTTCTCCTCTTTTAGCATAAACCCATTCCTCCTTGTCCTATCTCTATATGTCCTGCTGATACTGCTTTTTGATGGAACACCACTGATTTGTGGGGTGCCCAAATCTCTCCAGGCTGGCCATGAACAGAGTGTCAAAACCAGAAGGATAACTTACCATAACCACATATTTATATGACCCTAAGCCTTTGCCAGTTATCTGGCTGTTTGTTTCTATTCTCCATGAAAAGCTTCCTAAGGCAAGTACGTCTGAAGGCAAAGTAGCAGAAGGGAATAAAAACCTTCATAGTTTGGCCTTAAATCTGTATAATTTGCTAGATGTTCTGAACTGCCCACCAAAATGACATCATTTAGTATCTTGTCTTACCAAGACCAGCCCTTGACAGCTCCTGCCAGCACAGGAACAACCTCAGAGACAAATAGAAAATGGGAGATAATTTGTTTTCTCCCATACTCATTAATTTGCAAACAGATCTCCGTTAGAGAGCCCAAAGCTTAAGATCTCCTCAGCTCTCCTAAATATTGCTTGCATTTATTATTATTACTACCCTGGTTATTCTTGTTAGTTTAACACTATATCTAAACATCCCAAGTTAATTTTAAAGGGAATGTGGATGGAAATGTGAAGGGTTTATTTATTTTTAATAAGGATAAGCTCAGGCATTAGAAACCATCTCGTTTTCCCGGTTTTCGTATCAGTCCCCAAGCATCCTTCTACCACCATCTTACAAACTCAGGCTGACACCGAGCTGATAAATTGACAGAAAGTATCAAATGTCAGCTAGGGCTCTGATTCCCTCTGGAGGCTCTTGGGAACAAAGTATGAACAGATTGTTCATGCCAGAATACCTCATTATTTTAAGCAAATTGACTTTCTTATTGACTACATTGAAAGGTTGTACACTACTTATAATTACCAGTTCTACTTAATTTTCTTTTATAAAAAGGTCTGTACTCTCTACTTGACAGTATTATTTTGATTAACCTACTTTTTGCCCCAAGAGGCCATTTAATATTTAAAAAAGAATGGCTTGATTGTACAGATGTATAGCACATGCACATGATTATTGTTATAATCACCCATATCTAATCTGAACGGTGAAGTGCATCACACTACATTTTGCAATGAACTGTGAGATTTTGTAGTGCTGGTGAGGTTAACAGCAGTATACACATTAAAAATAATAATAATAAAAAAGTCCTGCAACTGCAGGAGCAGAAAGAGCATTTTGTGCAATCTACCAGAAAATACAACGGTGTGATGTGAAGCAAGAAGATTAGAGGATTTGTTTCACACCCCTTGATTTTAGTTTGTGACTATTTTATGATCACTATATTTGACTGATGTTTTATTGCTGATAATAATAATATGATATATTAATTTTTACATTCTCTCTGCTACTGCTCTCAAATCCAACTTTCTCCCACCTCTAGTTTCAAAATGATGGAGTAATAGGAACTGATTACAGTTTGGCTTGGTCAGATATGGTCAAGGTAATTGCTGGAAACAGCTTCTTGGCTTTTTGAGATATGACAGAGGCATTGAAAAGAACCTGCTGATGCAGAAACATCTACCTGGAATGAGGGCCAGTGAAATGTCACTTACAATCCCATTAGAGTGATCTTGGTTGACTACCCCACACTGCCCTAAAGGAAGCATTTGCTCTCCTCACTAGTTCATTGAAAAATAGGGGAAAAAATTATGACTGGTTCAATAAAAATGGTGCTGTCAAGGGTCTAAAGCCAAACATTGTACTCCCCTGTGTTCACATTTTTTTTTCTTCTAGAATTTTCTCTCCTGGTATTCTCACAAAGCTGCGTGACTCCTTGCTGGCACTATAGTCCAATTCTGATTCTTTTTCAAATTGATATTTCAAGCCAAGAAATTCAAACCCAAACTTTAATATCTTCCACATATCAGTTTTCTCTTGACACATTAACAAGTCTCTGTGAAATGCTGTTATACTGTGACACACGGCTTCATAAAAGTGACCTCTTCCTATTCAGATATTGGCCCTTTCTATGTTTATCCTGTTGACAGGAAAAAGTCTTGATATGATTAGAGGAATAAAGTCAAAAGTGAAGACCAAATTAGAATGCATTTTCATCATTAGAAAGGTAAAACTCTGCTTGCAGGATCTTTATTACTGGTAATGAGGCAAGAAGTAAGAAGAACCCTGCTTGGTTTTCAGGTTGCAGGCAGTGTTTGTGAGAAGGGGGAAGAGCAAATAAGCCTCTTTTCGCTCATGAACTGAGAAAATTGGATCTGGGATCCATCGGGAAAAGATATATAGGAACCTACAATGTCATTTTACTGGCACTTTTCAGACAACAAGCACTTTTGGGGAGCTCCAGTCAGAGTTTGAAGGAATGATCCAATAAACCACACGCACTCCTAGGGTTGTTATACTAGGGTGTGAGTGAACTGCAATTAAAATGACCCTCAGATGCTTCAGAAGAAGATTTCAGTGGTTTATAGTGAGAACAGTTAAAAATGCTGCTTTTCCTGCTGCAGAACGATTAGCTACCTCTAGAGAAGCAAAACAAGGTATGGGTACGCCCTGTTAAGCAAAGTATCAGCTGAAGGCACAGGACTCTCATTGAGGAGCCATTGCACTGGCACAGATTTAAGAAACTCATTATTTTTCTGTAACTATTTTGCCACAAATTTCTAAAGGCAAAACTTAGGGAAATAATTGCTTCCTAGTAATTTTTCATGAAAATGACAAAAAATGATAAGTATTGTACTTTCACACACTGTATGCATTTGATTTAACTTCTGCAATCAGCAAATAGAAAATCTGTGGAGATGATGCAAATCTTCTGGTATTTAGCTATAACACCACAAACATGGGGATTATATGGGCATGTTGGGCAAGCTTCAAAGCAAGCTGTAGAAAACTAAATTGGGTTGTGGGTAAAATTTATGTTCCGGGACTTTGTGCTTTAGTGACTGCCTACATGCCATTCCTTGCAGAAAGTTATTTTGCCGAGGTGATTTCTGAATACCTTGTAATTTTCCTTTTCAATCAGACCAGAAATATCATGCACAGTTATTTGTGGGCTATCTGCTGTCTAAATTCCATGTAAACTAATGGGACAATTTCTCAGCTCCTTGAGTTGCCCATGTTGGTAGGTCCACGAAGAGTGTGTTTAACTCACTTTTACATAAGGGAATTCCTCATTAAAAAAACCATTGTTATATAAAGATAATTTTTTGAACTTGTTGAGTTTATTTTACAACTCCTTTTTGACAATTTATTGATCCCCTAGTCAATACAGTTGAAAGAATCTGGGGAGAAATTCAGCTCACCTGAAAGCACATGAAGAAACCTATTTCCTTAAAAATAGGTTTCTAGTGCCACCTGATGCATCTTTGAGGATCTGATCTGTGCCAGGAGACTGGCATATATAACAGAAAATATGTGATCTCTGGAGCTTCCTGGAGGAGAGGCTGGATGCATGAGTCCATCCCAAATAACACTGCATTCCTATTTGTATGTGCTGAGGTTGGATCTCCCATCTCCAGTGACTACAGTGGAAGCTGAGGCACCCAGCTACAGGCTTACTTGTAGATCTTGACATTTAGGAGTCTTGATCTGACCTGAATCCTTCTTGCCTTTCCAGCATTGTGAAGCTCTGCAATTCCAAATGAAATGAGATGCTTATTTGCATCTTTTAACTATTTTTTTGAGGGCAGGGGGAAGAGTTCAGTCACATCCATTTGGCTGTTGCAGCTCTGGTAGGAGCCTGGCATCTACCTGGTGGGAACTATAAGCCTGGGAGCAGGCAGCAACATTCAGTGCATGGAAAAGTCTGTGCTGAAAATGTCCAAAAACCTACCTGTTACTCTGAGTTTTATAGTGTGTCTGTGAAACGGCACTTTGCTAATGCTAAAATATGTTCTGCAATTGCAGTTAAGTTCTAAAAAATACATAAGTATATAAAGTAAGTATATAAAAGCAAGTGTTCCTTATTGAATGTACAAAGATTTATTGTCATCTAGGGTGCCATACCACTTTTATCTTGTATGTACCTTTATGCTGACCTAGATATGAACATACAAGGGTGTGACTATGAAGCTAAAAACAGAGAGGTGCATGTGCAGTAGGCATAACTGTACACAAGAATTATTATGAGTTATGAAAAACTAATGTAAACAGAAGCATCTCTGCAGAAGCATAATGGAGCAGTAATAAATCAGCTCAGTGCTACTCACTGTGCTTGTACATTGCATTTTCAGCGAGGCAGCTCTGCTCTTTGCGCTTAAAATGTTAACGGGGGAGCGAGGCTTTTACTACATCTGTGCTCCAAGAACGTGTGCACAGAGAGGCACTTACATAACTCAGCAGCTCCAGGAGGCTCTGTGCAGTCAAGCTCTAACAGATCTATCTGTGCTTTCCTACCCTCCTGCCTCTGTTATGCCCACACCCCTTACTTTCACAGAGGTGGAGCCAATATGCCAGAAAACAGAGAGGGTGAAATATCAAGTTTGCAAAAAACCTGTTGAAAAGATTTATTAACTTAATTTCCTGTGCAAGAAAGATGGGGGAGACTTTTTTGTGAGGACGTGTAGGGATAGGACAAGGGGAAATGGGTTTGAACTGAAAGAGAGCAAGTTTAGGTGAGATATCAGGAAGAAATTCTTCCCTGTGAGGGTGGTGAGGCCCTGGCACAGGTTGCCCGGAGAAACTGTGGTTGCCCCATCCCTGGAAGTGCCCAAGGCCAGGCTGGTTTGGGCTTTGAGCAGCCTGGTGTAGTGGAAGGTGTCCCTGCCCACGGCAAGGGGTTGGAAGTAGATGATCTTTAAGGTCCCTTCCAACCCAAACCATTATGTGATTCTATGAGTCCATCATTCATATGAAATTTACTTGGAGTCTCTTTCAGGAACATACAGCTGCACATAAATGTGCTGTACATCCAGAAAATGGGATTTTTTTTGCTTTTGTCTCTGACATTACTGATGGTAGAAGCAGGCACGCTGCTGGCTTTTGGCATGTCAAACCCTCACTGTGCTCCGCGAGCCACGTGTGTCTCACCAAGTGCACAGTTACCCATGCTGGCTTGTCAGAGCAGCTCAGCCTGCACAGAAAGACATGGCCTCAATGGGAGAAAATTAAGGTCATTTCCATCATTGAGCATTGGGAGTGGTAGCAGGAATAACAGCAGAGCCTATACCTTGGTTCCTGGGATGTTGTTCTGCCCACAGGGATGTGGACTATTTAACTGACTGTCTGAAATGGCCAATAGACAGTAACAACTTCTGACTGACTCAGAGCTCTTGAGATCCAAGTATCAATTTATTGAGTAGTCTGGTTCCTCATGCATTCATAAAGATGGTATCTTATAAGTGACTAAAGAATACCTTAAATATATTTTAATTTTTTTTTCATTTCTCTGGCATTAGTGTCTTTTCAGAGGCAGCAAATCTGGGGGCATTCCAGGATTTGGAAATGTAGCAATTCCCTTTGCGTTCAAAGCATTTCATGGTACACAAAAAGCCTAATATGCCATAATAGCAATTTATTGTGTTTACTTTTCCCATTGTACAAAAATGTCTTGAGGACTGCCTTTGTACACCTATTTTTGTCAAGTGCAACATTGTGACCTTGCTTTCTGGAACCAGATGAGGAGGCGGACTGGGATAGTTGAATAAACTGTGGTCCACCAAAAGTAAAGTATCTGGTGGAAAAATTCTCTTCCCGTGTAACTGGGAGGTGTGTGAGATGGTCAGAGGTAATCAGGCTCAGAAATGGTGTGTTTCTGGCAGGAAATCAAGATGCACTTCCAGACTCTAATAAACTTTTCTAACTTAGGGTTTGTTGTCTCCTTCTTTCCAGCTCAGTAATTGAGGCATCTCATTTTCAGTTTGAAAGCAAAAATTCCTAGCTTCAAATTGTAGATGAGCTGGTTCCATCACAGCTGTCTTGGAGGCATTTAAATACCACATAGAAAAGTGCACTTTAAAATCCAGATGGTCCTTCTGAGTATTTACAGGAGGTGCTTACGACCCTCATGATCTCCAGAGCAAAGTTCCACCAGAACCACAGAGTATCTGACCAGATCTGCTCCTGTCCTACACACCAAATAGCTGTAATTAAGATATTTGTTATTCATGTTCCCTGTCCCAGCCATTCCCAGCCTCTGCCTCAGTTCTTGGGCTTGAGAAATATCCAGTATGGATTCTGAACTTGTTGTTTCACTTCTCCTTCTTTTTGTCATTTTATGCAATTCATCTGCTGGCTCAATCACAGATAAACTAGCACAAATCAATGAAAAAGATTTCAATCTTAATTGCCACTAATTCGTAATGGACTAATTAACTGAACATACTGTATCCTGCAAAGCTTCTGTCCTTTGTTCTGCAGTTTTACTGTGCCATGTTTAATTGATTCTGGTAGCAGCTTATAATGGACTGCAAGAGCTCTCTTCATAAAATAATAAAATAAAAAGAAATTGTTAAAAGGACTGACTGAATTGCTCATGAAAAAAGGCACGTTTCCAGCAGCTGGATGGAAATGTAACTTGTAAATTTTACCTTGGCTCGTAAAGCAAACACCTTTTACAACAATCTGTTCTACCACCCCCTCCTCCACAGAGCCAGCAGATAAGATTTATTGGAGAGATGTACGAAAGAGATAAGGATGCATTTAAATTGCTCTGAACTAAACTGTGATCCTGATAGCAATGGTATAAAAGGAGACAATTGCCTGAAAGATGTCCCAGCATCATCAAAGGTATATAATGTTGCTACCTGAGCACGACTCCTCCTGTTACAGAAAAACCTGAGGAATTATTCGTTCTTCTGAACATTGCATCAGTAGAAGGATAAATGATGGTATTTTATTAGGGCACTGTGATTTATTAGGGCATTCAGACTCTTTCATTGCTTTTTTATCAGATTTTAGACAGCTTGCTAAACTCTGTCTGTAACTGGGTAAAGTCAGTGGTCACTCAACACTGCTTTTTCCTTTGCTACTTGGCTGACACTTCACCCTCCTTGGCTGAGGTTTCACAAGATCTTGAAGATTTTTTCCTTTTTTTTTCACCAGTTTACATGAGATTCTCTACTCTAAGTTCCTTATTCCTTCCCATGTGTCGCATTTCTCTCTACACAACTGCAGAACTGTTTTGTGGAATTTTTTCTTTTTAATTATTTTTTTTTAACTCGGCTCACTTCAGAAATCTGAGACATGGTGCAAAAGCAGCTCTGTAGAACTGAAATATTGAATTATTCTGGTGAGACATGGGCTGCAGGTGCCCGGGGCATGATGGGGTAAGAAAATCTTATACACATTTTTCAGCTGAAGAAAATGTACCATGGAAAGACACAAATGAATCAGACAGAAAAAAAGACGATGAGCTATTAGGGCTGTTGAAAGGGAAATTCAATTGACTGTCAGCTTTGTACAAATTGTAAGAGTCAGGCTTGAAGTTACACTGAAGAGGTCTGAGAGAGCAGAGATAATACTGCTAAGTGCAGGGGTTTTGGCTGCTTTTTAGCATAGCCTTGTCCCATGTGTTAAATTACAGCCCTGTCCTACTTTCCCATTGAACAGCACCACGGAGATGCATTTTCACTTCCTTGTTCTTTTGTAGCGTGTAACATCCACTTTGTACAGAGATGCAAATAAATACAAAAAGTGCAGGGCAAACCTGAATCGTTGTGGCTTCTTTTGAGCTGAGACCCTCTCCTTTCAGGCTCTGCTCCCTTTCTCTGCATGCCTTCTACCTTGTCATATTCAGATCATGCCTCATTTAGCTGCATTACTCAGGTCACCTTAGATTAATTGTGCAATTTGGCACTGATGCTGCTGATCTACCCCTATCTGAGTGCTGTGTCAAAGAAGTCATAATATAAGCAGGATTTAAGAAGATATCTGATAGCAAACAGGAACACAGACTAGGAAATCTGGTATTTGCTATCACCTTGTTTTCTTTTTCTTTTATGATGAATTAGTGGATGTACTGAAGTAATAATCCTGTGCATGTGCAATTTTGCTCTACATTTTCCAAGCCCCATCCCTTCAATTCAAACTCCCATCCTCATTAATTTTCAGCGTGTGGTGCTGAGATTCAACTGAAAAGAGATCCCAAATATTTGCATAGAAACCTATGCTGTCATAAAAAGACTTTGAATAAGAGAAATCGATGTTATTTAAAATATTATCTTCTTTTGTAGGCATTGCAAGTTAACCTGTCCCCAGAAACCCTAATCCAGCCACACATTTAAGCATCTACTTGCTTTAATCAGCTGCAGCAGTGAATGGGATCCTTGAAATGCTTAAATTTCAGCATATGCTTAAGTTTCATGCTCAGTTAAATTCCTGGTGTATTATGTCAATGCTAAAGAGTGTCACAGCTTAGAAAATCACAACCACATTAAAGCTAGATTCTTTCCTTTGCTTGCCTTTTTATTGTATGTTTAATATGTAACATTAATATTTATAAGCATATGGAAGGCATATTTACAAGCACTTCCCTGTAAATAAGATACTTGGAATTATTATAGCGTTTCTTGGTTTTATTTTTCTTCATCATTCTATGGTGTCTTTTTCTGCTTTCGCAATTTTTGTTTCCTGAACTTTTCCACTTTAGGTTTACCATTCCTTTAATACACTGAAAGAAGCAGCATCATTATTTCTTTTCTTGTTTTGAGCTGTTCTCTCTGTGTTTCCATTGACTTATTTCACTCTTTTAAAAAACACTTTTTAATTCAGTGTTTTCTACACCTTTGGCTTTTATTCAGGTTTTCTTTTATTTTCTCTTTTTCATATCTTTCCCATTTTGTTTCTAATTCTGTTGCTTTGCCTGGATTCTGATATGCATCAATAGTGACAAATAATTGGCAAACAATGCGGCTTTTTTTGCTGAAGACCACCTGGAGAGAGCCCATTCCTTCAGCATTTCTGACAGGGAGGGCTTAGAAAGTGGAATGCAAAGAACAATGTACCCAAAAGATACTTTTCAATGCCAGACCTGTAAACAACTCCATAACTAGAGGAGTAAGGATTTTAATTCCAAAGCAGAATCTTTTCCCAAAAAGAAGCACAAAAATTACCTAGCAGTATATTGAATTTCTGGGAAATTCTTTGGAAACATTAGAAACTTGCATCCATTGGCTTTACCCTTTGCTGCTTGGAACTGAAACTGGGAATGTTAAGAGTCTTAGCGTATCAATGATCCAAAAAGAGCCAAAAAATCCCCCAGTGTGGTGAAGTTTATTGTCTCATTTAAAGCTCTAACACCTGAAGGCTATTTTATTAGCCTCTGAGGGAATGAGAACCTTTGTAAGGTGGTTTAATGGATGTTTTTCGTGCTTATTCCCTCTTAAAACTGAGAAGAGGAAGAGGGTTTTTACTATGCTCCCCGCTAGTAGTGATTGGAAATATTTTGGACAAAGTTGAAAAAAAGAAATTAGATGTGTCAGTCCAGCTGCAGCCCCCTGTGAGACACCTCTGGCGCTGGCTTAGCTGTGAGGCAGGATAACACTTAAAGCCAGGCACTGTGGAGATATGAGGTCCTCACTCCTGGGCGAGCCTTCCTGGGTGATTTGCCCTAAAACCAGGGACTTTATGAAATCTCTGCTGCAGTCCTGTAAATCCGATATCCTTGTAGAAATGCATGTAGCCAGGCTGCCAATTTCAGTGCCTCTCGAGAGCTTCTACTCTGCAGAAAATTCTGGCATAAAACATTTTCAGGCCGATTCAGTCTTTTTCCAAAAGAACAAGGATTTTCTCACAAATTGGAAGCATTGACGTTTGTCTAAATTGTCCCTAACACCACCCATTTGGAACCATATTAAAAAAAATAATAGGAGCAGCAGACTGTTCTCATGCTATTCTTAAGTATGACATGATAATTATGTATATTCCCAGGATAAAAAAAAGCAAAGCTCTTATGTTCCAGTCCTGACCCTGCCTTTAATGTCACATTATCTAGATTAAATTGTGTAACCTCTCTGTTCCTTAGATTAGCCTTCTGCAAGAATATGGAATACCATGCTTTGAGACACTTTTCATTAGTATTTAATGATAAAATTATGATTTTAATGCTTAAAATTTGCCTTTTTT
>VZTJ01000487.1:1782013-1813858 GCA_013397795.1 Orthonyx spaldingii | reverse complement strand
TTTTTTTTTTTAACAGGAAAGGTGGTGAAAGTGGAGGAGGGGATTTTTAAAATTGTCATGGCAAGTCCTTCAGTGGAATCCTAACCTGAAATGCTGATTCTCTAAAGGGATCACTAGCTGCTACAGCAAGCCTAATTAAAGCAAATATTGAGTCAGACAAGTTTTACATGAATGTATAGTATATTGGTTTCTGATTATTCAACAAGAAGTTTGACTAACCTTGTTTTCACTGACCTGTAAGAAAAAAATGTATTCCCTTTAGGCTTACTATAGTGAAATCTCATAATTCCTCATTTCTACACACGAATACCCTCCTCTTCCCTGAGAAATCCTTGTAATTTGTGTAGAAAAAGGTGCCTTTCAAACTTTGGGTTGAAACATACAAGAAATAAGAAAAAAACCCTTTCTTATGTGAAAAATATATGGGATTCTAGTTATGATTCTGCCTATGCCCAGGACAGCTATAAATGTTTAGACCACAAATTCGATGTAAACTATGTCTTGAGTTGAAAGTCTGTCTTGTGATAATACCTGGGGCTTAGTCTGCCTGGCAGCTGAGGATAATCAAAGCCTTGCTTTGGATAGAATCAGAGAAACAATCTATATTTTGTCACTGATGCTTCAGTGCAAATAAGCAAGTAGGACATGGAGGCAATGCTACCTTTTCATTTTAAAGGGCCTGCTTTAGAGCTGCCTGACACGTCATTTAACATCCATTCCGGAATGCAGCATCCTTTGCTTAACACTGAACATTCATTTCTGCCTGAATCTATCTGAATTCTTCCTTCAGCCAGAGACTAACCTGCATCCCATTGTACTGGGCAAATGCAGAGTGCAGATGTCTCTCCCAAATGGACTCTTTCCTTCAGAGCCTTATGCACCACCAAACAAAATAATCAGTGTCAGAGGTACAAGGCAATCATGTTATCCAAAGCCACCCACTCCTCTTTTGTTTTCCTGAGAACATTGTGTGCTTTTTATTTTACATCCTCCTCTTCAGATCTGCAGATGTGAAACTTTAAATGCAGGGTATTAAAAAAAAACCAACATGAAAATTACAGAGCTTTGCAGTCAAGCACTGTGTGTCTGCAATTCTACAAGAGAAGAGCAGAGATAATTTTGCATGTTACTTACAGACATCCATGTGATAAAAAGAAAAATAATAACCTTTTCCACAAAAAAAAACTTCAAAGATTGCTATCTGTGTTTAACACCAAACAGTAGAAAATGAAAAGTGCATTAGTTTCTATGAAATAGATAAGCCTTTAAAATGAAGCTCTAAAGGGACATTTCTATGAATAAAGCAAACTGTAAACTGAATATCACAAAATGCTTCTCAGCTGTTAGATCCAGTGCTGGTAGACACAAGAAATGATACAATGTGAACTCTAAACTTGTGAGAAATGGGTACTGTATTGGAAAACCAGTCAGAGGAACAATCCATAAGAAAATCCTCTAAAACCTAAGAAGAGTCTCCTCCGTGTCTAATTCTACAGTTATCTGATAAAAAACCTGGTACATTGCACCCTGCTGTCACACCTTGCTCTTTTTGAGTTTAATAATAGATTGCAGTTAAAATTGTACCTGCAAAACTCACTTTTTCTTCAATGGGCCAGAAATTCTCCCTCTGATACAAAACTATTTCTGATATAGGATATATTTGGCCTTATATCTAACACACACAGAAATAAAAATGAGTAGCTTTTCTTTCTGTAAATGTCAGGTTTATTATAAGCTTAATATATTATTACGATTAATTGGTTTCCAGTAACACTCAGAAGTCCCAGCAGAGACTGAAACACAAAGAAAGAGAAATTCTTTGTCCCAGAGATCTGAAAGGATAGAGATGAAAAGGGAAACAAAGAAAGAGATTTGTCTAAGACTGAAATCAGGGAACGGTCTTGGCTGGGTCCTCAGGTGTTCTGATCCCCACGGATTTTCTGCAAACCACCACTTTTTTGTGCAAGTGTTTTATGCCACCAAACTGTGAAGCACAGACACTGGAACGAGGTCTGGAGTTCTGGAGAATAAATTGATTCAGCATTCAGGGAAAATAGCTACATGTGCATGCATTCAAAGGGAGATGGACCAGAAGTACATTTATTTAGACTCCCACATTAATTTAGATTGACATGAGACATGTGCAATACACTTCAGGGATAATTGACACCTGTACATTTGTGTTTAGCATGAAGAACAAGTGATTGTGTAGCTTTTCCATGGGAAATAAAGTGATTTACAGTGTCTCAGAATGGGCCAGTGGTGCACTGGTTGGGGAGGCCCTGGCACAGGTTACCCAGAGAAGCTGTGGATGGCCCATCCCTGGAATTGTTCAAGGCCAGGTTGGATGGGGCTCTGAAACCATTTGGTCCTGGAGTGTTGCTGATTTTAAGGAGGTGACGAGCTCTCTGGTGGGTATAAAAGGAGCCTATGGTGGCGTTGCTGTAGACAGACACCTCATAGAGACTGGAATGAAATTCCAGTGAAGATGAAATACCACAGTTTGCACACAGAGCTAAGTTAAAGAACCTTCAGAAGAATAAGGAAATATGGTTTATGAGAAACAAATGAAGGAATTTAATAACCTATTGTGGGAGCAGTAGTGGTCTTCAGATACCAAAATAACTGCTCCAGTGGGAAGGTGAGGAATCTGTTCCTCAGGCCAGAGCTGGAAAGGATTAGAAATGAGTTTCAATCAAAGCAAAGACATTAAGAGATAAAAACCCTAAACAAATCCTGCTTTGAGCTGTGGGTAGGGAAACATGGAGCAGACTGTCTGGGACACTGTGGTGACTCCATCTCTGGAAATCTGTGAGAAGACCTTAAATAAGCATCTGTCAGGACTAATACATCTGCTGTTGATGCCTCTTAGGGCAGGGGGTAGATGGGATAGCCTCTGAGATCCCTCCTAACCATATGAAGCTATGGTACAGAAATGAATAATTCACTTTTTATATTTGCAAAGATGTGGAAATAAATAATAACTAATTATTTATTATTTAAGTCTAATCTTAGAAAAACTCAGAAGACGAGGGAAAAACACATATAAATCATTGGTAATAAAATAATTTATACTACACTGCAAAGGTGCTCAGCACCTAGACAGTTAGGCAGCTTTTCATAATACCTCAAATACAATTCAAACATCAAGTGAATGCAGACTTGCCAAGTCTACCAACTAACAATTTTGAGATTTTCTAGGTGAATTGCTATATGGATTTTGAAAAATAGAACAAGTAAGGAGGAGAAATAGTCCCTTCTAACTTGTAAGGTGTCAGATCTTTGACTGTACATGATCCCTCATTGTGACAAAGACAACATTCGATTAATTTACAGTCAGTTTTACTGCTGAATCTACTTTATAGTCTCTGCTACAGTTTATCATAGCCAGGCACACACACACAGGGAAGAAAAGGATATTTGAAGTATTTCTCCCCCAAAATAGCCCGTGTTAGTTACCAGCATCAGTGCTATTTACTCTGGGAGCATACACTTGAGCAAAACAGGGGCTGCCTGCAACATATTAAAAGCATTTGTTTTAAAAAGGTTAAACCGCATATGAATAATTTATTCAAAATGCTCCATGTAATTAGCAATACAGGAGTTATTTGGTAATAACTAAACCATTACTGTGAACTTGCTGTATAAGCATAACAGCCTCTGCTGCCTGTCTGTGAGTGTGGTGTAAGAACTCAGCAGCAGTTTCTCACAAAACTGCTTTTGCACAAGCACTTTTGGTGCTACTGAAACTCTTTTGGCTCGATTAACAGCACCAGGTGCCCTATATAAGAATATTATTTTAATTGGTTTTAATGTTTCTTTCACTGATTGATACCAGTTCAAACCCTGTCCTGAAGTGTTTAAGCTACAATACTTGTGCCTAAAGCTTTACAGCTACCTTTCTTGGAGTGATGCGTAAACAATGCATCTCTTTTCCTGGCATATCCATATTTATCTCAGGTTCTGATTTGGTTTAAGTCATCATTTAAAAGTTTTTTTCTGTGATGGCCATCACCCTTAGATTTATGTGGCACCCCATTGTGGCACCCCATTAGAGGTATTGTTTGTTCTTCTATTCGCCTTCATTCAGTGCACATGTGGGTGAAGGGGCTGACACAGATATTTGACTTATTTTGAATGCTCCCATCTGTGCTTCACAGAGTGTACAGAAGATCAGGGAGGTGAAGAAAGGGTAAGGATGAAGAACTGGTCTGAAATCTTGGACAGAAATTTCTCAAGAAAGATCAAGTGGCAAAATCTGAACTAAGGTACAAGACAAATTCTTCCTTAAATATTTTCAAATAAAGCTTCTAATTTCAGAAGCAAGGACCTTTTCTGATTACTCAAATGTCACTGGATGATGAATACAGAAATTTCCAGATTTTTTTTTTACCTCCAGTTTAGGCTTCACCAAACTTGACCAAACCACCAATGCCCTTTGTTGTTTGGGCCCATATGGTGGGGCCTCAAGGAGAGTTTTCAAGATTCTAAATCTCAGATCTGTGGACATTCATCAATGCCTAACTCTGGATCTTGTACTTCAAAGGAACCTTGTCTGGTGTAGTCTGTGGTTTGGAGATTTTGAAACAATGCCCAACAAGGCATTTAAAGCTCTCTGCTTTTTGGTGGAGAGGTCTAGACATCAACATTGACCTGCCAAAGGGAGCAATCTGATTTAAAGGAGCATGTGGGTGAACGGGGAAGGCAGGAAGGGAATGATACAACATGCGGCATGAAAAGAAGTGAGAGGTGCAGTACAAACCCCAGGCAGCTGAACACTGGACTTGTGGCTGGACACGAGCACAGGACAGAGGAGATGCAGGCAATATGGTTTTACTGCCTAACTGTGGTAAAGTTGCCCGGATGGCAAAGGCCAATTTCTTAACAACTTTTCTGATTTTGATGTAGTATAGAATAGAGGATTAAGTATTGGTATGAGATGCAGGAAAAAAGCCCTTCCAAATCAGTCCAAATGGAGACCAAAATGTGGCTTTTTGCTTTAGAATCATGAAATAGTATGGATTGGAAGGCACATTAAAGATCCTCTAGTCCCTGTGGTGTGCAGGGACACCTTCCACTCACCCAGGTTGCTCCAAGCCCCATCCAACCAGGCCTTGGACCCTTCCTGGGATGGGGCATTCACAGTTTCTCTGGGCACCCTGTGGCAGGACCTCCCCACCTTCACAGGGAAGAACATTTTCATAATATCCAGTCTAAACCTAAGCTCTTTCAGTTTAAATCCATTCCCCCTTGTCCTGTCACTCCATGCACTTGTGAATAGTCTTCACCTTTCTTGCAGGTTCTCTTCAGGTGACAGTTAGGTCTCTTCCCAGGCTCAACAGTCTTTCCAGCCTTTTAGCAAAGATGTGATGACAGCAACACAAGGATCAGTTTTCTACTAAGGGACCATAAACTGAAAGTGTCCATATAGACACTTCTGAGCAGCTTTGAACTACACTTTTCCATTGTCTGTAAACTGAACATTTTTGGTCCTTGCTGATTGCTTTTTTTTATAACTCCTCCTAAAACTTACTTAAGGAAAACTTAATGGGTACCTTTCTGCTAGGGATCAGTTTAGGATCAGTTAGAATATGCGTTTTGCCAAACATTGCCAAAAAAATTCTAAACAAACTTATTTATGAGCTTCTTTGCTATCACCCATTACTCACCGGCAAGAAAGCCTGAAGAACACTTTGTAAATCTCTGAGTTTTGCTGTTTGCCTGCTAAGCTGAAACATGGACCTAATTTTCAAAAGTAATGAGTACACAAGGACTGCTGATTCCAGGTGGTGGAAGAACTTTGTTGGTCTTTGAAAGTGCAGGATATAATAACCCACAGAATATCCCAAAAAAGAGGCACTGATGAACATCACTGAAATTGTTTGTCTCCTTCTTTCTAAGATTCATACTGATGCTGCTCCTGTTGAAGGGACATGTATTGATGAGCCTAAATTTGGAAATGGAAAGAACTGAGACAACTATAATAAAAGAGGTCCAAGGAAGACACAGCAGAGATCTCCCTTGGAAATATGCAGTGTTGTTGTGCATTGTATCTTTCTGTCAGCCTTACATTTCAGAGCTGAGCATGACACCTCAAGCATGCCCGCTAAACCAAATTTGAATAAAAATTCATATCACAGCAGTTCTGCTACCAGGAAACCTCTATTAACAATGTCCAATTTTGCTTCAACGTACATCCCCCATGCTCAAGTGTGTTGCAGTTTGTGTTATTTCCTTCTGTGTGTCTGTAGGCCTGCTAAGATTTATAGTGTATAACCATTCCATTGACACCGCATTGGAAAAGAAAGCTCTGCAAACACAATGAATGCACAGGAAAATCTCTCCCATAAGGAAGCAGAGGAAACTTCTTTTTTTGTTATATTCTGTACGTAAAGCAGATGCTGATGCTGCTTTGAATGTTTTGTGGGGTTTTTGATAACATCTAGTTTGCCTGTACTGTTTACAACATCAATAAAAAATGTTCTTCATTTTACAAATGAAAAAAATATCAAAGAACTAAGTTGTATGTTTGAGATAGTGATGAATTCTGTAAGTTCAGTCCCTTTGGTACTTTCAGGGAGATGCAGTGAGAAAAAAACTTTAGAAAACAAATGTCCTCTTCCCAGATTACTTGTAATCACCTCTTCAGCTCATCTTAGCTTTTTAAGTTGTGAGGTACATAAATTACATTTATTTCGTGGGAAGAAGACCCTTGGAAAGAACTTAGGCCTCATTTCATACTTATGGTCACTGCTGTCTGGGCTGTTGAGCATTTTTTCTGTCTTGAGGGAATTCTGTCATGTGTTGAGCATCCTGTTGGATTTAGTGGGAATAAAAAGCACATCCATAGCCCTTTTCAAAATTAGGTTCTTTACATTGGTTGCATCTGCATTAGAGATAGATTTCGTGGCCATATCATAAATATAACAGTGTATGTGTATGTATTTCCCTCAAAATGCCTCATTATATATCTCACCTCAGTACACCTCAGCTGGAATGACTTTCTGCATTCTGTGTTATAAAGATTTTTTTTCAGATCATATGCTCATTGTTACATGAATGAAAGTTATAAGTGTAGACTGTAGAAAATTACCAGATGTAGTCTGTTGTTAAAACATGAGCTATTAAGTAATATAAGAGTCCAGAAAAAAACCCCAACAATCTTTTCTGCTAAGTGTTCAGTATAAGAAAAATGAAAACTTGTCTAATACAAATCACATATGAGTGATGTTAAAAGTCTCTCTACTGAGAAGCTGATCAGAAATACAAAGAGAAACTGTAATTTCTTCTACTTTAATTAACTTGATTCTCTAACAGAATGTCTTTGTATGTTCAGCAACCTTTCTGCTGTACTTCATCTAAGGAATTTGTTTCCCAGCTTTTGCCACATTAGAAACGAAAGCAAATTATACATATTTTTCTTTTTAAGAAGCAGCATGTTTGTCCAATATAAAATTAATAAAATAATCTCTAGTTCAAGGCTTACAGCAAGATTTCAATGTCTAAGATCCAACTTTGTACTTAGAGCACAGAATTTCAAACCAAAGTGATAATGAATTGATTTCTAACAAGCATCTATTACCCTGTCCTAAATATTGAAGCACACACAGTGACAAATCCCCTAGACTACAATGCTTCATCATGCAAGAGCATCACTCTTCACTTGCAACTTCCCCTCGTACCGTTAGTTTCCCTACTGTTCAAACAGAAACTCTGTTTTGGTAGCAGCTTGTTGAGAGAACTCCGTGTTTTCCCAGTAAGTACTTGAAGAAGATTAATGAGTCTTACTAACATGCCAAGTCAATCTGTTCCCTGCTGTCAATCACCTCCCATAGAACAAGCATGTCTGTCTCACTGGCTATATTTTCGTGCAGATACCCTGCAAAAGTTTAATTAAGACACTAACCACAACTGATCATAAAATACACTCCAGAACACTATTTAAGAAATAATTGGATATGTATTAGATAAGCCTTTTTATGAAGAACTTTTCCTCCAAGGGGTCAGTGAAGACAAAGGGAAGAATAAACAATATGAACAGTTTGACAGTGATTCTTATGATTTAATTTTGATTTCTGCCTGTTGGATGGTTCAGCTCATTTTAAAAAATGGTATCTGCTTACAACATTCTACTTGACTATTGTCTAAGAATAAATAATTTACATTTACAAAGAAGTACAATATTCCTCGCAGCTTGGCAGTCGGAAGAGGGGGGTGGAGGAGAAGAAATTTTGTTAATAGGGAAAGCAGATGACAAGTTTTGCAAGACTGATTTTTCGTGGCAGCAAGCAATAAGGTATCAGTCTATACTACTACATCCAGTTTTTCAAGAAGGAAGTTAAGGAGCAGTGTGGGAATTTCTCATTCTCTTGTATTCTGTGAAGTTCCAGTTTGTGCTATCACCGGTGCAAGTTAAAAATTGTGGGATGACATAATGCTACCTACCCTACATTACATAAAATCTGAAAAAGTGTAGCCTTCAAGTCTGAAAGAGCTAAATTTGCCATATTTCAGGTTAACAATGAGTGAATTAGAGCACAGATGAATTAACCAGCACAGTCAGGGCTGACACAGTGGAGGGAACTGTCCTTTGAGAAGGCAGTAATGGGAGCCAGGGGAACCCCAAGGGGAAGTCAATAATGTTTGGGGAAAAAAGTGAAGGAGTGGAGCAGAAACAAAGAGAAAGAAGATGAAAGTTCATTTGTAGAAGACTGAAGACCACTTACAGAGGACAAACCCCTGAAAGTCTGAAATCCCTTTCTACTTTCACAATTCAAGTTTTGCAGTGATTAAGTTCTATCCTCATAACATAAAATTTAAAAAGAAAAATGCAAGATGTAAAAAAATGCAGATATGTGTTTATATTTCTAGAATAGACTGTTAACAACAGTCATTTCTCTTGCCCACTGGAGCAGGTCAGCTTCTAATCTGTTTTCTAGTTAGCAAACTGGTCCAAACAATATGAAAATTCAGAAGGGCCCAGAAAAAACATGAACAGTTAAGGAAATGCACACACTTTTAATACTGAAACACATTCATTTTTTAATAAACACTAAATATTGGTGAATTGGCCTAATATGAAGACCTTAAGAACAAGGAATGATTATACTTGCAAAGATATAACATCACTGATGGAAAAAACCCCAGCATTCACATGGCCTGTTGTAGAGAACATATGTGTTGTCCCCACACACCACAGTCACTGCAAGAGGAGATGGACTGTCCCCATCTTTGTAGTGGTTGGAGGCATAGCCCAAAATATTGAAAAAGGTTTCAGTGGACAAAATTCCTGCAGGGTCATGGAGCTTTGTCCCCTACCACAATGGCTGCTGGTGATATATCTGGTACTGTCCAGCACTTAAAATTTTGTTTCTTTTCTGGCCGTTTTTATCCTATGTCTGTAGGCCAAGAACTTCTGATAGATCCAGGCTGTTGTCAGCTGACTTTATTAGGTTGATTCTCACAGTCCTTTTGGATGCAGGCTCTCACTTCAGTCCTCTAGTTGTCTTGCAGTTTCTCTGCTAGAGCAACTGCTTTTGGTCCACTTGAACAAGTAGAATTTGTTTGGAATTTGCATGATGCAACTGTCCTGGATCAGTGTCTCTCCTTTCTACATATCTGTGAGAAAAAAAAAAAAAATACCCATGCAATTTATTTGCATGATTAGGACAGGAGATAATACACCACATCAATATGCAAACATGGACTCCTGAGGTTTTAAGTAGTTAATGGTCCTGAGCAAGGTGGGGTGGGCATCAGATCCTGAAGCGATCATGGGAGGTTTTAAGACTAAAGGGAACATGATGTTGCTGCAGTTGTCAGGCCCAGAGTGTCACATACATCTGGTCCTTTGGCAGGATCCATGTGTCCCTCACTCATATGCCCCCTCCTCACATCCCCTTCACCAGAATGTACTCACCAAAGCCATCTCTTGGACTTTGGAGGAGGCCTGGCTGTGCCTGGAGAGGTCTGGGAGGATCATGTCTTGGAGGATGCCACCAGGTCTTTGCTTGGAAGTGGGCTGAGGCAGAGGTGTGTGGAGAATCCCTTGATGAGGTGGCTGTGGGACTTCTGTTGGACAGAAGGTCTGCCCTGCTGACAGGAGTCTGTGAACACTGAAGCATTCTGTGGTCACCAGCCATGCAAGTATCTTGTGAAAATCATCTTAAAAAGCAAAAGTGCATCTCACAGCCCAAGTTGGCTCAGTCCTTTCTCTAAGGGTAAATCTTTCTTCACCTTCTGTTTTCAAACTGAGTACTCTTCTGTTGGTAGAAGCCTCAGCCTCAGCCTGGCTTCTCAAAGTAATATTTAGTTTTCCAGAGAGTTTTTCCATTGGTGTTCTCAGACAGAAACCCACTCCATGGCTCCATGTGAGGGCCAGCTCCAGTCCTTCTCCATGACCTGCTCTTGCTGCAACAGTGGGTGCAGAGTTCCTTCATAAGGGATCTGCTGAAAGTAGAGAGTCTTGGGACTGACAGAACAAGGGAAATTATGATGATGCTGTTACATCTACAGGTTATGTAAAGACAGAACCTGAGTGTACCGACCCCACCATGAAGAACTTTTCCTCCCAGCTTGCCCACCTGGGACACTGTGGGCTCAAGATGGAAAATAAGCAACTTGGGAGTCTGGGCTGCAGTGCAAACTGAAACCTAAGTGTGTGTGATGGCTTTGACATGATTTATGTTACTTGAGAGCCTGGTGGCATGTGAAGGTGGGGAATAACTGAGAGTTGTGTCCATGGGGAATAAGAAAGAGTTGTCTCTTCAGACATTCCTTGCATCAGGGATGAAGAGCAGGGGGCTACTGAGGGAAACCTTAAAAGAAGCTGCAGAGTCCACAGCACTCCGCTGAATCCAGAAAGGGAGGAGTTTGTCTCCTCCAAAGTTCCCAGGACTTATTGAGCTTCTCTCCAAGGTTGCAGTTCCCTTTTTACCTTTAATATTTAGAGTTCAAACTTCTCTTGTTGAGGGTAGAAGGACATTTCAAGAATTTATTGAGTAAGTCTACGTATACATTTCTTCCCCGAAATTTCAAGTGGGACATCCTGAGAAGAGATTTACAAATTACAGATTCACAAATTCACAGAATGTTCTGAATTGGTCTTCTTTTTTTTTTTTAGAATGTTTGATGCTTTGAACTGAAGTTTTTACTGTCAAACACAGAAAATATTCTTATTGATAACAATGTCCAAGGCACAGACCACTGGAAATACCATATACATTAATAAGGACTTTGATAATTTCAGTTTGGTATTGAATAACTGCAGGTGCCCAACATGTGCCTATATATGCTACATGTTTGTGCTGAACAGTGTGGTTAGGATATGTCTGGTTACCTGTATGCAAATTTAATTAGGCAGTTTCTAGTTAATTAATAGGACTCGTTGATTGGTGAAAAATAATCATGAATCCAAGTTTGCATGGTGCTGTCAAGAATAAAGATTTACCTTACAAGTGGAAAGTTTTAAGTGAGCGAGTTAAAACACATAAAATATAAAGTATAATATGAAAAAACCCTAGTAAATCTAAATTATCATTAAACCGCTCCTCAGAAAATTAACCCACATTTATGGTCACACTATTCAACAATAAGAAGGGAAAGCCAGACGTTTCCCAGCTGTAAGAAGTCAGAAGAAGAAATATCCACCTCTTGTTCCCAAACTGGTTCTCATTCTTCCTGGAAGGCACTTTTTTTATAATCAAGTGAGGTCAATATCTTGATTTATCTGAATAACATATTTAAGCAAGTGACAAACCTCTGTGATAGAAGTTAATGAGGACTGACTGTCCTGGGGATTTTTAACACTAATTCATTTTTCTTTAGTGAAGGGAGAGAGGTTCTGCTTAATTCCAGTTTTTCCCTCTCTGTCCTGTAACAGATCAAGTATATTAAATTGACCTAGAATTACCCATTCTACTAAAAAAAAAAAAAAAAAGGACAGGAAAAAAGCCAGATATATCCTTTATTTGCCTTACTGCCTGATAAGACAAAAACAACTCGGATGTGCCAGGTGCAAACTTACTGCTGCTTTTCTGTGAAATGTAAAGACAAGACTTTAGTAAAGGCCATTCAATAAATACCTGCTGTAGCTAATCAGAGCAATCTGAGTGCTGGGAGTAGCTTTGCATGTCTGCAATGAGACAAATCAGATACCTGCCTATAGCACTCCAGAGTTTCCAACACTTGGGCTCTAAAAGATATAATCAAAATGTTTCATGAGGTGTAACTTGCACAACTCTACTTCCTTAATAATTAAAGAAATTTCTCAGACTCTGTGCACGTGCTCCAGCAGGAATGGTGCCACTCAGAAATAAATTGCATGTCTGCTTAAGATTCTTCCCCAGCAGTATTAGAATCTGTCCAGTAAAATGATACGAACTTAATTTGCCATAGTGCTAATTTACATTGCCATTAATGAGAACACAAGTTTTAAATCACAGACATGGAAGTACTATTGTGCATCCAGCTTATTCCGACTCCACTCAGGGTGATAAGGCATTCTCTAGACAATTGTAATTATGAGTAATTTGTAAAAGTAATAAGAAGTGCTTTTTATTACAGGCAATAAAAATCAATTCTTCATTCAATTATCTTTCCTGGCTATGATATGATAGCTGCCCTGAGTGAGTGCAACAGGAAAAAAGCTGAGCTAGGTCCTAAGGAAAATAACTATTACAGAAAAAGACAATAACACTATTAAAAAAATCTAACTATGTTTCATCTCTATTTCAACTTCTTGTCATAAAGACAGGATAACAAATGCTTGATGATATTGCCACAATCCTTTTCCTTTAAGACACCAAATTCACATATATTGGTATTATTTTAAACATAGGACCAATTTCATTGATTCAGTAGGATAATTCTCATAGTTAAGATGCAGCAAAAATAGAAATCTTCTTAGAATCAGGGTGGTGGTGAAGAAAAGCATTTTAGATTTAAACAGTTTTCATGCAGTAAAACTTGTTGAATTAGAAGGTAAACATTAGCTCCAATTTTAGCAGGAATTTGAGCTTAAAATCATAGATATCTTCTATTTAATATACACAGGGTTTTTTGCAGGAATGTTTTTCACACAGGAATATATCTGGGGAAAAGTCCCTGGTGTTGATTTGTATTTTTCTTTTTCATTTCAAACTTTTCTGTTCAATTAGAGGGGTTTGGAAACAAAATCAAACAAGTACATCTGCATGAAAAGCCCATTTAATAAAATAACTTTGTGTATTTTGAATCATTTTTTCATATATTTTTGGACTCAGGGCAATTGAAATTGAGGAAAAAGAGTGTCAGATTTCCTTTTGAAGGTGGGACCTGATTTTTGTTTATTATAACTTCCTCATCTGCCAGAAGTGTGAGATTTTCATGGAAGTGATATATTGAGCCTCCAGTGCAGGAGGATTTGAGGATGGGTCACTTTACCCCAATAACCCTTTTTAATAAGGAAAAGACAAGGTTTGTTTGAATTTTGATCCAGAATATGAGAAATGAACAAAGACTGTTTAATGGGCAAACTATTCAAGGATAAGATGAATCAAAAAGGTTTTCTGGGAGCCCATTTTTCACAACCTCTCTGGTATAACACATCTCTGCTAAAGGAGCAGTGGATGTCAGCTTTAGTTAGGAGCCATTTCTGGAGCACTTTATTAAAACAAATCCATATAAAATATATGCTCTGGATCATCTTTTCCTCAGCCTTTCTCAAATCTTCAACTGCTTACTTGTAGAATATTTCCTTCTTCTTTTAAATTGTATTTTAAAAATTTACCTCCTTCCCTTGAGTTTTTTGTGTCACATAAACAGGATCAGTAAGAAATTTTCTATTTAATATTTATAATAAAATTTCTTGTTTGTGAATAGTTGGGAAGAGTGAGTTTTATGATGTCATGGTAACCTCAAGTTTGTAGTCAAGTTTTCAGATCCTTCTCTGAAAAGAGCTCTGTTAATTGGCAACCTGTACCTATAGCAACAGAAATGCACATCCTTCAGTCACATTTCCCAACCAAGCTTTTTCTTGGGAAAAGCTTCTCAAAGGACTGCATTTAGAGGAAGATTCAGTTCATAAGTTAAGAAGAAAACTGGAGTAAACTTGAGTACAAATTTGCTGCCATCAGTAGGTTGCTCTTGATTCCCTTTAATCCATCACAAAATTCTGATTTTAATCAGATAAATTTGGAATAAGACACCCACAAAATATCAGCATGAAATATTTAGAAAAAAATCAGGGTAACTTCTATAGTGAATAAAGCATTTTCAGAGCATGATCTGTTCATCTCTGGTGTCAACAGCAGGCCATGCTCTCCTGCCTTCAGAAGTGATTCTGAACAGGACTGACACAACCTAACTCCAAAATCTCTGCAATGCAAATTTACTGCCATAAAAATGGGTGCTCATTATACTGGCAAGATCCAGTTTTAATATTGGCAGGTGTAATGAAATCTTCCTCTGCATCACAGTTCCTGAGCTGCACCATCCTTGTTATTGCACTCCTGAAACTCTCTTAAGTAGAGAACTCAGCATTTGCATAAATTCCCTGAGGATCTATGAAGAAAATGTTCCAAGGCCCTCCGGGGCTAAGTGTGTCTGGTGAAGTATATGAATAAATCTGTCAGTTTTGAATCATTAGGAATGGATGGCTTTAGGGTTGATTTTAAATGGGTGCCAGTGTATCTCAGGGTTTTACTAAAGAGAGAGGATGGGCAGGAGAAGCTGATATTATTCCCCTTGTTTGGATAGGGTTAATGAGAGTGTTACCAGGAATTGTGTGGGAGTTATAGAATCAGAGAATCACAGAATCATTTAGGTTGAAAAAGACTTCTGAGATCATCAAGTCCAACCATTAACCCAGCACTGCCAAATCACCACTAAACCCTGTCCCTAAGCACCACATCTACAAAGTAAGTAATTTGTAAATACAAGTTAATCATATTAACACAGAAAAATAGACACCCAAGCAGTGTCTGTTGAATGTCATACCATTTTTTCCTATTTTATTGTAAGCAGCCTAGGTGGCACAAATCAGTCCTGGCTCTGTTTATATTTCTATTTTTTCCCTATGAATTAAAGACAAATCATATAGGTGGATAGAAGGCAGCGTTTTAAAGCACTGAATTTATAGGTATATATTATCTCCAGTGTATATGTTTTGGTGTTGCTATTGGGAATATGGACTACTGGTAAAATTCTCAGGAAGGTAAATAATTTCCCTTCTCTCAGAAGCCTGAACTTTCAGACTGAATTACATAGATTATGACCAAAATACCTCTCAGTCCCTAAAGTAAAGAAGGATGGTCTTGTACCATCAGTGCTAGATTTGATTGTGCTGTGTCTGGCTCTTCCTAAGATTCTGTGTGTGATCTCATGTACATTTAGGTGAACAGCCTCAAAAAAATCCACAAGACGCACTCATTAACATTTTAGGTCTGATAGGTTGACAGGCTAAGCACTTCAGTCTACACATTATTTGACCTGGAGTTAAAGCGAAAAACATTTCTGAAAGTCCAAGTTGCTTGACTGCTGCAGGGTTCACAAAACAAAAGCAACAAAAGATCCCTCATGTGTGCTAACTTAACTGCCCCAAAATGCTTAAACCAGCAGAGATAAACACAGAAATGAAATTACAGCATCATCTGAAAGGCAAAAGTCTGGGGGGGAGGAAAAATACTTTGTCTTCCCTGGCTCTCACCAGCACTGAGAAATGCCAGTGACATATCCTTGCTCTTCCTTGCCATCAAAATCTTTGTCTTAGACTCAATATATTGGGGCAGGGATACTTAAAGGAGGCTTTCCAGGAAGTCTTCTCCAGGATGAACTCTGCAGGCTGCCCCAGAAGGACTGGTTTGCCACTGAGCTGTGCAGGGAGGTGAGGAAGTCCCCAGTGTCTCTAGCAATCTAGGGCATGTATTTTGAACCTGTATTTTATAATGGTGGGCTCCTTGGATATGATATCAAATACATATATCATTACAAACAAAAAACAAAAACGAAACTGAACAAGGTCTGAGCTTTAGAAACAAGGGGGAGCACATAGATTGCCTGTGAAACTGTGTATTAGTATTTTCTGTGACCAAATAATATTGAAACCTTGTCCAAGCATAAGTGTGCGGATCCTCTGTTGTGTAATAAGCTGGTCAGCTATTCCAGATTTTCTAGAATATTCCCCACCTGCTTACATGCATCAGTCAGACTCATGGACATGACCCACCTTGTCTTCTAAGACAAATCCCATCCTGCTGCACACAATCAGCTGTTACAGTGATGTGTCCATTAAAACTGCTTCAAGGTGCTAATCCAGAGCAACCTTTTCCTTTTTGACAATTGTTACGAAAGAAAAAGTACAATTCCTTGGTAACTACACGGATCTGCTGAAATCAGATATTTCCCTTTCCTATTACTGCCACACTGAAGATTCCATTTTCTTTAGTGAAACCTCAAGAGGCAGTAATCTAGTTTTGAACTATTGCCATCACCTCTCTAAGCTGCCTAGATAACACTGCAAACTGTGATATTTTTGTTGTTTAAAATACATAAAAAAATTATAAAAAATCTGCAGGTGCAGGAAAACCAAGAACAATTTAGAGATGGCTGCAGTAACATTAAGTACTCTGAGCTTATCCAGTCTGGACTTTTTCTGAGGAACACAAATAGACACAACTATGATAAGAAATTTTACATGAATATTTTATGTCTATTCTGTAACCTGTTTATTAGATCTATCATTTTGAATTAAGATAATTTATTATAAACTAATAATTTAATACAAACAAAATATCTGTGAGTTCCTGTGTCTTTTTTCTTTTGCCATTAAATGGAGATTTCTATTAGACAGATACACTGCTAATTGTGTCCTGGCATTTTGGTCTCATCCAATTTTTCAAGTAGTTTGTTGGAGCTGTGAATTTCCAGGCAAAGCAGGCTCCAGTGGAAAAATGCCAATTCTTCTTAAACATGGCATTCTCAAAAAATATCTCCTTTTCTTTCTTTTCCTTTAAATTATACTATGCAGGTTTCTCTCAGAAATGAGCCTGGCCTACTGCCAGATTATCTGAGAGAGGCTCAGATCATCTGTGGCTCTGGGAGACCTCAACGCATCGCGGTGTTCGGACTTTTGGCATCCTTTCCTTCGGCAGAGTTCGGGCACATGGGCTGCTTTAGCAACAGGGAATGTGAAAAAAACTCCAGGTTTTAAAAGGTTCTGCCCCTCCTAGGAAATGCCAGAAGTCTGACAACTTAGAAATACTCCCCAAACAGCATAAGGACTGTGTGGGATAGGAGATGAGAAGAAGGAAAGTAGTAAAGAATTGAGGAGGGTCCGAGATTTCATCTGACCCAGACAAGACAGGATTCATGGACTTGTCTCATCCTGAACTGGAAAATTCTGAATTTTCCCTATTCTTTTATCCATTGCAACATTGTGTGGTACCTTTCAGCTTTTCTGGAGTCCTGGAAATACCAAAGTGAGCCTCAAAGTTCACAACTCTGGGGCAGCTCAGCCTCACAGAATCCCTCAGATTCTCCATACAGTTATGCAAGAAGGCCTGGACACCCTTATTTCTATTCTATTGTTTGATTTTAAGCAAATATATACAGACTCTATCTTTACTGTTTAAGGATATTTCTCCTTAAAGTAATGCAAAAAAAAAAAAAAAGGGGAAATGGGAAAACAACCCAGGCACTGGTGACTGATTAATTTCCTTTTGACACATTGTTTTCCTAGTGCTTTATTGGAATAGGATAATATTTGCATGAACAAGAAATCCATGAACATGGTCTTTTAATAATCAAACTGCTAACTTAAGTGTCATAGCAGTGTTTGGGTGATTAATGAAAGGTGTTTATAGAACCACTTATTCTGTTTCATTTCAGCAACTGTGCAAAACTCCTTACAGGGTGTATGACATGTTGCTCCCTCTATAGAGCAGTCTCCATATGTTCATTAAGGTGGAAAAAACCAGGGAAGCTAAATGCAGGTGTCAGCTGAAGCCTGCAGAGGATCACTGCTTCATTGGTTTGTGCTTTCTTCTTTGATTTGCAATTAACATATTTCAGGACTTCAGACATGTTTTGCCTGTTGTCCCTGGGGTACCATGGTTCCCTTTCTGTGGTTTGATTTCTTTCTTCCTTTTCATTTTTACTCTTTTAGTATTACAGTTTTACTGACGCAAAGAAAGATATCTGAGGGCAGAAAATATTCTGCTGCATTGAACTACTGCATATTAGGATATTTGCTTCTTCCCTACTTTTTTCTTAAATCACACAGTTGTCTTAATGCTGAGGACCTTGAAATCTCTTGGGAAAACCATCTTAAATAAGGAATCAAAACAATTCAGGCTTCTCATCACAACTGCGAATTGAAAAATAAGCACACACCATGTTCACTCCCCTAACAGAGAGACTTTCTGGAGCCTGTATTTAATGATGAAAAGCTGCAAGTTTTTATATTTTTATGGTAAGTAATGAGGTGCATTACATGGGACTGAACAACTCCAGCCATCCCAAGAGAATCCAGTACGGCAAAATTTCAGCAAATCTCTGACTGCCCCTCCTCCCTCTTGTCTCCTGCCTTCTGTTGCCTCCTGCTCCTCTCTCAGTCACCTCTGCTGTGTCACAACAAAGGAGTGAGCAATATTAGTTTGGTGGGGCTTCTGCCCTGACTTGCAAGGTTAAGAACCAGGGAAAAGCAGCTTAAAACCATCTTCTGTGGAGGGCTCCCATTTCTTGTCGTCATGAGAGTGGGTGGTGAGAAAAGCTGATGTCTGGACAGAGCTACCATAGGCCATTCTTTCTGTCCTCAAGCTGGCCAGAAATCCAGATGAGAAATTTCTTTTGCATATTCACCACCCTTGTGGTGGTATTTGAAAGGAGGTAGTTGTCGTGCTTAGCATTTGCATGCTCAGAAGATAGTGCTCCTACTCAGAGGGGGAAAGTTAGTCATCCAAAATCCTGGGGAGAGGGGGGAAGCTAGCCTCATTTACAGGAACCAGTGTGCTAACCAAGAAAATGTGGACACAGAGAGATATGGATGGGTGCCATGGGTGAGTGAAGACATTTTTTCAGGATTCAGTGTTATCTCACAGACTTGCTACATCCTATGCTGTTTATGCCAGTAGAAATGTCAGTACAGTAAAAGGATGCATCATCCATTTCTTGGACATGATAATATCAGCAGGGCTCATTTCTGTGTGCTTCACATGGCTTCCTTTTGAAGGTGCCTGCCTTAGATTTTTAATATCAGCTTCTTCTGTAAGTATGGGACTGCATTACACACCCTCTTGTGTGTGTACATGTCCTTTAATTCTTTTACCATTCAGCTGAATTAATTGTTATGACCAAGGAAGGGAATCATAAGAATTGTCCTCCTGTTTTCACACTCAGGCCATTGCCTTATCCAGTATAATCCTAAATCTTCCTTAAAATATTAAAGAAACTGAAATTTGTTGGAGAAAATATGAGCTACCTCTTTCTGAAACACTGCAGTCTTTTTCTGTCTCCTAAATGTAGGCTGATTTAAGTTTTTGCCTTGAACATTACTGTTATTGCCAAGGAGGCAAGTAGGTGAAAACATTTAAACAGAGGAAAACGTTAAAACTTTGTGTTTAAATAGAGAAACTTGCTATGATTTAGGTTGCATGCAAATTGAACAAGGCATGGATGAGCCATAGATGTTAGAATTCAGTATTCTTATGTTGAACCTGATTTGTGTTTATACAGGGTAATATTTTGCAGAAGTTTCATATTGTAAAAAAACTGGACATATAAATCATAGACATATAAGACATATAAACATAGACATATAATCTGTGCAGAGTTGCTTGTTGACAAAAGGGCCTAGGTACTAATTTTGGAAATTTTTCTTCATCCAGAGAGAGTCCAGCCCATGAAACAAAAGATATTTGAGCCTGGGTATTCTTTTCTTCTTAGCTTGTCAGCAACAAACTTTGGAAACAGTAGATGCATATATAAAATGCTAAAGAATGAGCTCATTCTCCTCTTGAGGATCTTTCAAACCAGAAACCTTGAGGATAACCTGATGGAAATGTGTATATTCTTTATTGCATCTTTAACGAGTTGCTGTCCAATTGTTGTTTATTTTCATCTAATATCCCATTTGAAAACATTTGACTGATTCTGTGCTCAAGTCTTTCCATTTTCTTCTTGTCTGACTTGGTAAGGAAAGCGGGAATGGAAACGGAGATAAAAAACCCTGCAAGTTTGTTTTTAGGCTATCTTTCCTTTGGGGCAGAACTTGGTTAAAGACAGCTGCTGCTACAACAGCTCAAAAATACAGAACATCTCTTCACATAACATCTTAAACAGATTTCAGAAATGCTATTTGCAGGGAATAGTGAAAGCCTGGGTGAGCTCAGCTGTCTGTATTAGACTTTTCCTCTTTAAAACCAGTATTTAAACACACAGTGGCCACAGTAATTTATGGAGCAAACCCTGAAAAATTCTAAATCAGGATTAGTGTCTATTAACTCTATTAAGTTCTGTTTGGCAGTCAACCAAAGTGTCAACTGAGCTCACATTCCTCTTTATCCGGTAACTAATACTGGAGAAGGCACGTGTACAATATCAAGCGGAAAAAGGTGTCCGGGCTAATGCTGCAACTATCAGGCCAAATTCTCTGCTGGCATAACTCACAGTATTTCCAAGCCAGATCTTTCAGAATAGCTCATCTGTCTCAAATTAATTTTTTGTATTCACTTTTTAATAAGCAACTTTCCAAGCAATGAGGGTTTTTTAGCTGCATGACTCCTATTAAAGTCAATAGGAGCCATGTGGCTAAAACCCTATGTGATGCTTGAATTTATTGGAAATTGGCATCTGCTGCTGAGAGCACTTCTATTGTTTGGTCTTCCTGCCCAATCATCACTTTCTGCCTGGCCATGTAGCCCCTTGTGCTCCTAGTTGCTGGAATCTCCATGCCTAACCTTTCTATTCCTTCCCTCCCCAATGTGCTTTCACACCAAAAATAAAAGAGCCTCCTCTGTAGAATCATTACTACCTCATGCCCTTTTGTTTGGATTTTCTGTGCGTGGCCTCTTTGTTCGATCTCAGCTGTTGCTGAACTTTGCTGTTGGCTGCACTGAATCGTTGCATTGTTCCTGCAATCACTTTCATTTGAACGAGACTGCAGGATCTGGGCAGATGAAAGGTGCTCTGCACACAAAAGCCTGGCTCCTTACAATTTCATTCTCAAATGATAGGGGTTAAAATACCATCAGGTGGGTCTGATGTCATTGCTTTACTAAAAAATGAGCTTCTAGCAGGTGTTATCAATTATTACCCGGGAATTGCTTGCTTCCCCAAAATGATGTTACTCAACTGGAAATAAGTTCCACTGTAATTTCTCTGAGAAGTTTTAATCAGTGCAAATGTGGGCTGCAAAACCAACCCTTGGAGCATTATTGCAGTGTTTATCCACCAATAACTGAAAACAGTGTATATTTTGTTAAAAATACCAAAAGAACCCTTTTTACTTGGTCCCCTATCCATTTTACATGGACATGCGTATGAACAGTTTGCTAATTTGTATTTTTATCATAGAATCATAGAATAATTTGGATTGGAAGGGACCCTAGAGGTCATCCAGTTCCAACCCCTCTGCCATGGGCAGGGACACCTTCTACCTGACCCAAACCCAAACCATTCTGTGCTTCTGTTCTTCTATCATTCAGTAATGAAGATTTATTCTTCTCCCAAAAGTGGCTTTGAACATCTGAGCTTCAAAAAAAAAAAAAAAAAAAATTAATGGCAATCTACTCAAGTTTGCACACAGTTTTAAGAACACTGTATGGGAAAATTGCTAATGATTGAGCCTGAGTGTTGCACAGCTGTATAAAGGGTAGACACTGTCTAGTATTCTAAAGAGAAAGTGTAACTCAGAATCCTTCAGGTACTATATTTTTTTAAAAAAATAATCTTAGGATTGAAAATCAAAGCTGTCAGGCAGCACTAGTCAAGCAACTTGCCAGCCAGCCTGGGTAAAGTAAAATGAAGATTATCTTCAAGGATGATCTTTAAGAGCAACAGAGCACTGAATGAATACAAAACTCTTTCTGGGACAGTTATTGTTGAAAACTTCATATTTTAACATGGATGCACTACACAAGAAAACCCTCAGTGTTTCCCTTCAAGAAAATTTTACATTTATTCAGGCTATCATAGACTGAAAAATCTTTAAAAAGATCTTTCTTTTTTTATTCATTGAGTGGCTTTAATGCTTATCTAGGGGTGCCAGATCTTCAGAAGCTTATTTGTCTATCAGAGGTGCAGCAGTTGTGGTGCAAATCTCAGGCCTTGAACATCCCCCTTTGCCCTCATTATTTGGGAGTGTGCTAAGATAAAAGCATTTTCTCTTATGCCTCTTTCCTCCCTGATCTTGCTTCCCTTATAACCAGAATAATGTGAGTTAGTGGCAAGTGCTGTGACCATCTTTCAGGGCTTACCCTGAAAGAAATAGATTCATGTTCTTACTACATTTTCTTGGTAAGGCTGCTGCCGGCCTAGCGAAATTGCAAGTGTGTTTCCATTTGACAGGGTTTGGAATGACCTTTGCTCATTTTCCACAGGATTTTCTGTGGAACATTTACCATAGCCGTGTTTATCCAAGTAGTTTTTTTCAGATTTTCCACTTTTTTTAAGTCCGGTGTTTGGCCTGAGATATACTTTGTTAGTAAACAAAAGATATGAGAAACTATCAAAGGTAAAATGTGCAAGATGAGCACACGTATGAAAGTGCTGAGAGTAATATTAACATTTAAGAAAGGGAGAGTGGAGCAGAGATGTGTTTTTGAAGAAAAATTAAAAAACTTTTCATGAAAAAAAATAATCTGTCTGGTGTAAATCTGACCTCAGCTAAATTTGAACTGCCCAGGAGAAAGCAAAAAACTGTGCCACACCGTGGAACATCCAAACTAAGCAATCCCCCAGATAAAAGATTTAGCACAAAGTTAGTTTTAAACTAAAGAAGACCAGCACTTTAATCTTTTTGCTTGATTTCCCTTTCAAACACAGCCATCCATTTAGTTCCCTGCTGTCCTCATGAAGAATTTCCTTACGATGAAATCAGGGTTCGGAGATTTATTATGCAACGAGCAGAGCAGGTTCAAGCTGATAAAGGCTTCCTGGGTGAGTGAAGGATGCTTAATGCCAGGAAAGATACTCTTTTAATGTGAGGTTCTTGACCATTTATTACATAAAAATGTTAATCTGATAGCGTTTTTAATCTGCTTGTTATCGGCAGTGGCTGCTTGGTGTTAAAGACAAGATAAAAGGCAGAGCTGAAGAAGCAGATTTGGGGAGCACTCACTCAGTTAACATGCCGGATGCAACACACCTGCTTCCCATTTATCTGCTCTTCCAGAGTGGGGAGGAGAGGGATTAGGGCTGCGATAAGGCACAGCCTGGTGGGCTGATTGGGCAGCGGAGTGCGTGCGCCGAAAGGACACCGCGCCGGAGATAAGCCGCGATAAAGATTGGAACAGTCATTTCCCAGGAAGCTCTGCAGAGCGGGGGATTTGCTTCACATGCCATTTCCAGGGGTTCTCCAAACACAGACTATTTAACCCCTTTTTGCCCGTCCACATCCCCCTCCCGACCCACAAGCTGCTATGTGACCTGCAGAATTCATGAAGCCAAACTTCCTGCAGATTTGTGCCCGTGTTGTGCCCTGGGTTTGTTCCAGTTAATGTATGGGCTGGTCCTCCTCGTGAAATCTTGGCAGGCAAGAGACAGTGTGATTAGTCCTGCCTTTTGCGTGTGCAAAACCAATTGCTGGTGTTAAATATAGAGTGGCTGTCAAACTGGGCTGAAGTCTCTCATGGACTCAGGAGTTATTGGTGGCCTGGAGGACAAGCACTGTTATCATATAAGCCTTGTATTCTGCGAAGACCAAGATAAAGGTTATCTCTGTCTGCAAGACAAAAATACAAACTTTTTCTTGTGGGATTTGGCTCAGTAGTAAAATTTTCAGATTTGAGTTAACACAAATATCTGCAATCAGTCAAGTAGTGGATAGCAAACAGTTTGACCATTTCAGAAAATGTGGGGAATTAAAATCATTGACCCTAGGATGAAACCATGACCAGTCCAAGCTTTTCTTGCCTAAGGAGACGTGAACTCATTTCCTGCCCTGAATCCCCCATATTTCCCACAATTTAGCAGACTACCATAGCAACCAGCCACATTTTTACTTTGGGATGATCTGCTTTTTACCCAAAAGAGATATTTACAGTTATCATTTCTGTTGAAATCAATAAAACAGTCTTCTTTGGCAATGAAAACTCACACTGCTGAGAAACTTCCAGCGATGTCGTGGGCTGACTGTAAGTTCACACAGCATTTGGTCTGACTGGGTACAGCCTGTGCAGGCACAAACACTGACTTTGTGACTTCAGGAGGAGCCAGGGATGCACAAGGTGGGTGCATTTAGGAACAAGCTACACATTAGGCAAATAAAGCATTTGGAGTGACTTTGAAAGTCACTTTGAAGTGAACAGGCTGAAGTCTGCACATGCTTTGGTGTAGTGTGGATGTGAACTGGTCAGTCATAGAAAAATGGGTAGGGCTGGATGGGTGCTATGCAGGTGCTGCCAGCCTCTGCTACTCAGTGAAACCAGCGGATTATCAGAAATCCTGAATCACACCTTGAAATCAAGAAGGATTTCTCTATCTTTGAGCAATCTTTTCTAGTGGAAGCTGTCCCTGTCCATGGCAGGTGGGTTGGAACTAGATGACATTTGAGGTTCCTTTCAAACAAAACTGTTCTAGGATTCTATCCACATATGCTAAATCCAAAGGAGACACATATTGGCAATCCTACATCATAGGCATTTATGTTTATGAGGGAAACAATGGCCAGAGTGAACAAAACTCCCAAAGGCAGAGCAAAACAAGTGAAAAATCAAGTGCTTAGTCAGACATTCCCTTGCTGGTCCAATCAACTGCATTTAAAAATGAGTGTGTGTTGGAGAGGTGTGTATCTAATATCCAGAACATCCAAAGTTCTACATTTCCCCCAAAAGCATTAGCAATATTAGCAGAAGAGTTTGCCACAGGAACTGGGAAATCTCTCTGTGTAAAGACTGTTTAAATTAGGGTTTTCTCTTGAATTCAGGTCTGGAAGCTCCTTGCTCAAGCACCAGATAGAGAAGCCTCCATCAAGGCTGCTTTTAGGTTGAGAACTTCAATCTTTTCACCACACCAACTGAGGAATCATGTCTAGACAGGATCTGGTCACTGCTAAACTGAGTTCTAGTCGATCTGAAGACTGAAAGTCCTGTTCATATTCATTTAATCTTGGGGAAAAACCAAAAAAATCTCCCTAGTGGTTACAGCAGCAAGCCTGCCAGAGTGCAAGGATTGTTTTGACAATGCTCTCAGGCATGTGGTGTGATTCTTGGGCTTATCCTGTGCAGGGTCAGGATCCTTGAGGGTCCCTTCCAACACAGCATATTCTATGGTTCTGTCATTCTACTGTGGATAAAAACCTCTGGTCTTAGGCAGAGGACTAACAAGATCGATGACTGCAAAACAAACTGGAAAATGTCCAATAATGACATCCTATAAATGATCTCAACTAAGACCATATTCACTCTCCAGGCAGTCATCTGAATAAATAGACTCTACCAGGCACTAAATGGGTTAACACTGCTGGGGCAGCAGAAGTACTTTGTATGACAGAAGCTTTGGTCCCTCTGACTTAATGGAGACTGTTAGCAGGTGGATCCCAGCTGATCTCTAGTGGAAAGACACAGGAAGGAGAGAAGAAGAAGAAAAGCAGTCACAGACACAAAACCCATGGCTTTATACAACAGGCCCTACATCCAAAAGCAAATTGGAAGTCAGTACAAGCTGCAGAGAATTGGTGTAACGTGCGTTGTTCGCCACTTCTGCTAAGTAAGCAATCAATATATTTACTCCCTGGATAGAATACAATTTTGCTGTTGACAGTGCTACTTCTACTACTGTGTGAAGAAAAACGACTCCATGGAGTCTGTGATCCCTGTCTGGTCAGAGGCTCCACTCTTCGGAAGATATTTTTAAAGATAACCGAAAATCATAGAGAACATTTACAGTGCACCAAAGCCAAGAAATTCAGATGCACAATAGAATTCAATGGCGAGTGATTAGTCCAATCTATTTTACTGAGATACTGCCAAGTTATCTGGATGATTTCAGCAGCATGCATCTCTTCTGCAACCCTACATGTAGCAGACAGGGTTTCCAGTGGATTCAGATGAAATTCAGCTTTTTGCTGAATTGTGCTTCATATGGTTTTTAAAGGAAATCTTATCTTGTCAGGTTTTTTGCTGCTGTTTGTTTGTTGTTTTGTTTTTATTTTTGACGTTCATGCTTATTCAGGTATCTGGCTTTATTGGAATGTTCTGAATGCAAATTTTTCTACTCGCAGATCTCAGGCTCAGGCTAATCAGCAGACAGCAGTCACAAGATACTCTTCTATCTCATTAGCAATGGAGAAGGGAAAGAAGAAAGGAAGGTGGGAGTCATGAGGAATGGACTCTGACTTACAGCTAGAAGTGAAAAGAAATCAAGGTGATAAGATGTGTTTTTGCAAACCTACATCTTGGATAGGATTTTTCTGGAGCCCCTGTAGGATACCACGGGAAGATGAGAGAAACTGAAACAGAGAATCTCTTTAAGAACTTTGTAAAATCATGACAAAACCAGCCTAAAGGAATAATCTACTTTTTTGACCATTTCAGTTTGCTATTGGGAGATTAATGAGAAGAGTTTGAAGCAGAAGATTAATGTGGTCTATTCTTATAACCTGCTCCCTTCCTCATAAATCTCCCATTATTGCGTATGCACTAAGCTGCAGGTTGCCTCACCTTCTCTGAGACACAACTCCGCCAACAACTCTCTTTCATTTGCAGCCCTGTACTTCCCAGAGGTCAATATTCTACTCAAATAATAACTACACCTCTCCCTACTGATATCCTCTTCTCCTCTAGCAATGCCTCACCACCACTAATGAACCAAGACACCAAGAAAGGAAAAAAGTTTAGACTCATGGAAATATCCTTTTTGGATCAACTCTTGATCTGAGACTATAGATATTTAAATACAGTGTGGAAATCAACTGAAATTGTGCAAAATTAATGAGATTTTGATTTTTGCTTCTCTCTCACAGGTAAGTTTTGTGCTTCGTTGTCTCCGTTTTGTCTTGGGAGGGATAGCCAGCCTGTTCTTTCATTCTCAATCTCTTGCTCTGAAGAAGTCCATGAGTTAATGTTACAGGTGGCCACCACCACCTCAGCTGTCAAAGGGAAAGCTCCCATAAGAGGAAGAGCTGACAGCCCAGGTGGGCTCTCACATACTTCAGCTTCAGGAAGCATTGCAGTTATAGCCCAAATATAGAGGAGAGCAGACACAGCTCTCTAAACACCTCATTGCTGCGTTCCCACGGCGTGCCTGGGAGAAGAAGAAATCATAGCTGCATTTTGATGTTATACAAAGATAAAGAACCAGCTGGATGAAGTGATTTATTTAGGGTCACTCAGAACATCTCTAGTTGAATCAGAAACAGACCTTCAGTACCTGGAGCCCTGTTCCAGTTAACAGTCGTCTCTGCCCAGGTGACAGACTACACTTTCACTCCACAGAATAACAAAATCAACTCTCCTGAATACACCCTGTTAGAAATGTTGTCCCCTGTAGCAAGATTGCAAGAGATTCACAAGCCTCCTACGTGCACAGAGACCAGAACAACCCTGCCAAATGCTGTCCTAAATTATTCTTGTGTAAAATTCACTGGGTACAAAACAAGAATAGTAGAAAAGGCAGAAGGAGATGAGCTGTTCCTGAAAGTTTTTTCTTATTATGCAAACACAGAGTCCAAAGATTTTCCAGGGAATTGTTGTGTTAAATAGCCACAGTTGTAAATGGTGGATTCATAAACGAATACAAATGTGTAGCTGTCATAACTGGCAGATGACACTTCCTGAAGGATAAGCTTGCACTCTTCCCCAGCGAAGGCGGCAAGCAAGAGCTTCATCTCCTGAGACTTCTAATGTACAAATTCTTTGGCAATTCTTCCTAAGGCGGAACTGTTTTTAATTTAGAAGACGTCAACCTACTTGTACTAGTGGGAGAAATTAATAAGCCAAGGATGCAGGTTGGCTGTACTGTAACACTGAGTAGATATGTCTCCATTAATTGCGGGATTGCCTGTGCTCACTTAAAAGCTGCTCTGTCTCAGAGCTTGATCGTGTTGCCTGTGCTCAGATAAAATTCCCTCAAGCTTCTAACACCTTTTCTGCTGCTGACCCCTCAGGGCTGGGTTTGTTTCATGTCTGCATGCTTCACATGCTGAAACATATATTTCTTCTCTCTGTATGGCACAGATATGAATATAGATAACCATATGTCCTCTAATACTGAGCTGTGTTTGCTCTAATCTGTCCTAGACATTTAGAAAGGCAATTAAAGCAAAGAGAATCTAAAAGCCGTATTCAAGTGACCTGGGTTATAAACAGGTCTTTGGATCTATCTTTTCCCCTGGTTGCTATAACCAGCCCCTACATGGGGCATAATTAAAACCAACTTTCTCCCCTGACCAGACATGGGCACTTCACGTTACCTGAATATAGCCTTGATAAATGGGGCAGAGTAAGTCTGTGATCAAAAAAAAAACCAAACAAAAAACAACCAACCAACCAACCAAAATAACCCCAAGATGTTTAAATTCGCATTTCAACTCTCAGCCTGGTATTTTTCTATCAGCTTTATGACCTTTCTCCACCTGAACTCATCCAAAGGCCCTGTGCAGCAGAGAGGGGGCATTTACTGGAGTTATCAACTCATCCTTCAAGTTGGAGGAAAACCCTGGTCTAAGGGACTGAATGCAGTGCTTAAGGATGCAGTGTTTAAGCTTGCAGATATTCTGGCAGATTTACAATGTGTACATGTACATGAGGATAACCCAAGTCCTTCAGTTTTCCCTATCCACTTCTCTACATGATTATTCCACCCCAGTAAGCAATCCATTATCTGCTGGACTGACTTATTCCCCACATTTAGTAACTCTATTCATGCTTTTAAGTGAATGATGCTCTCTAAATACCAGACATATATTATGTGCAATTAACTTCCTAAATCTGTTAGGGTAACAAAAACTTGTCAGAATTAATGCTGTGCTGTCCATACATAACCTATGTAAATGTTTCTAAATGAAATTAAATTAAAAAAAAAAAAAAAAAGAAGAGAAAAAAAAGAAGACACTTTCATTCTTCAGTGAAATTCTGTACAGTTCAACACACTCCCAGGCAGTGGGTATTTTTTGCATTGATTGCTTTTTTTTTTTCTGAATAGGGATGAAGTCTTCCCTTGTGTACAAAAGGAAAAGATATTAAATTTTGTATGGTGCTGTATTTAGGAACAGAATTCAAAAGGTGCTCTGAGATCAGAAATTCACCAGGAGGTGTTGTTTAGGAGGTGAACTTACGCTAACTTAAATATTCTTAACAATAGTTTAAGCATGTGGAAAATACATTATATTAAGTTGCAATCAGCTCTTTTAGTATTATTTGAAAACTTGTTTTAACTGACGTTTGTTTGAGATTTCTAGTCAGGTTTTGATCTTAGGGAGCTTAAAATGCAGTCAGTGAAACTAATCCAGATTCCCACTGATATCAATAATAGAAATTTTCACTTGTTTGGTTGGGTTTTTTCGTGGCCATTGGAAAAGTCTGCATAAATGTTGGCAACTTTCCGTGGGGAACAGTGTTATAACGTAACCTTCCACATATTACAGAAAAACCCAGCCTTCGTAGAGCTTCTTTCTTTATGCTCTAAGCTGTCTAAAGGATGTGCAATCAGTATTTTGTGTATATGATCTATATTCTCTCTAAAGAAAGGACCAACCTTCCAGATCTGCAATTATTTGGGTAACAGAGGGAATTTCACACCCCTAAGCACGAGCTTGCCATTGACTTACAATTATATCCTTTTGTAAGCCAAAAGCAGAGTGTGGTCTGGTATTTGAGATGACACCAGACCAAGACTCAGATGTTTCACTGAATTATTTATGACCTGGGACAGATACACCTGCTGGCCCTGCCTTTCTCACTTCTCACTCTTTGTATGTCACTCTTTTTTCAATGGGACAAGTTTAGGTAGAGATTTCTTTCTTTACGTGCAACACCAAGCACCAAGAAGCCCTGGCTTTAAGCAGAAACCTTAAAAAAAGAGTTTATCAACAACAAACAACATTCTCTATACAGTACAAATGGCTGAAAAATGGTACATAGAAAAACAATGTGGAAAAAATTAATTTGAGATATTTAAGGTTTAGAAAATTTGATGATTCAGTCTAATTGGGTGCATTAAACAAACTATATTCAAGGGATATGCTCCTGGCATGCTGTAAAAGCCTTCTTTTCCCCTTTTTAAAATGAGAAATATGGTTAATTAAATTTACTTACTAAACAGCTTGCATTACAACAGTAGAAAATGACAGATGTCTTTCATAAAATTAGTCATATTGTGGTAATTTTCCCCTCTCCCCCAAACATTGTGAGATTATGGGCATATTTTCTCCTCTTAAAAAGCTATCTGCCATAATTGGTAACGAGTTCCATGCGAAAATGTTCTGAAAGAAAAGGTGTTCTGAGTGAAATGTAGAAAAGTTTTCCTGCGACAGATTTTCTCATTGCCACTTTATTCTGCGGGCTGCTAGCTGCTTGCAGAAAACTGCATAATTTTAAAGGCTTATACTTATAAAGGCCAATCATGTATTAATTCATTTGGTATTCATTGAGAGACCTTTAATCATGATGGATTAATTTATTATAAATGCGGATATAATATGTTATTTCATAATATCACTACTGTAATTTAGCAATTAAACAGTCTGTTATTATTTCAATCACTGCCCAGATCTGTATCATGATACAATGTTTTGCTCCATGGTGCATTATTTTATATTAAGTATAGGACAATGGATTTTTTTGGAAAGTAAACCTTTGGGGAAGCAGAAATATATAAGATAATACTTGGCTCTGATGTTCTGCTTTGTCTCTGAGATGATTCATCCTAAATACTTACAGCCAGCAAGTCAGAAGCTTGCAGTGATTACAGGTCGGATCCAAAGCTGGCTGAAGTCAATGATGCACTCAGCACCTTGGACCCTTTTGTGAGTGAGAGGAGTATAAATACTTATATTTATAAAGGATGTGGAGAGGGCAAAAATCAGACAGGTGCATCAATTAAATGCAATCTGAGATAACAAGCAGAAATGGTCAGGTACTAGAAAATTTAACCTGTTGTTTGAAAATTTAACCTGGTGGTTTTTGAAAGCTGAGCAAGTGCTGACCTGTATTCCTGTTCCACTAGACAGACAAATACAGAGTTTACCAAAGGACCTGTGATCTCCATTTTTAAACATTTTACCTCCATTCTTTCACAGTTCTTATGCCCTCTGATGCTTTCAACGCAGAAGAAGAATTGGTGCCATTTATGCTGATCCAATTTTACCAATGTCAGATGTTCAAATGTTACTGTGACCCACATGGAAAGGCCCTGGGGAGAATCTGGATCAGAAGAATAATTACCTTATTACAGATGTGCAAGGTGTGGTGCTTGGAAAGGAGATACCTTGATTGGTACCTGCGGTAAGTGTGGAAAGATAAGAGGTAGAATCTCTGGAAAATGATTCCCAACCATTTCCCTTTGTTCTAACCATTTGGCCTCAGTTCTTTGTCCAGCATGTGTTGTCATGTTGGAATTGACATCATAGCAGCATACAACTGCACCAATGCCACAAATTCTAAAGCTTTCTTTTTTTTTTTCTTTTCTATTTTTCTTTTTTTTTTTTTTTTC
>VZTJ01000487.1:1699112-1781987 GCA_013397795.1 Orthonyx spaldingii | reverse complement strand
TTTTTTTTTTTTTTTTTTTTTTTTTTTTTTTTTAAATGGTGGAAAAGGTGGTGGAAGCTGCCAAGTCTGTATCTCTGGCTGGACACTGGAGAACAAATTGATCTCTTACTTTGAGCTCATTTTTTAAGCTCCCTCTATTGACATTTAAGTAACTGATTCTTCTCCATCAAAGTTAGTTGTCTTTTTTCCTGCATGTCAAGAGCTTGCTAAATTAAGATTCACAGCCCAGGATAGTTTTCATATGAACCTAAAAGAAGTCAATATGTTTACTTAGATAAATGGTTATTTTACAAGGTAGTGTAAAATGCATAATTTTCTGTGGTATATAAAGCCATGAACCACAATCCATCACGAGTGACTCCTTTAATCTCTGATGTATCAATGGATTCCTTCTTCAAAGAGCAATCTGGAATAAGTGGTTCACATTAGGAGATCTGGAAAAAAGCTGCACAGGGAGCAAGTGAAGAGATCAGAATCAAAATGATGGGAATGTATCCTCAATCCTATGACAGAGATCACAAAATCCTGTTAAACCCTCCAGTGTATCACCTTCCCTTTCCAGGATTCACGCCCTCAAAAGCATTTTCAGCTGGTTTTCCTTCTCACATTTGGACTGGATAACAGAGCTATCTGCAACCGGAGATGAGGAGCATTTTTACAGTCTAACAAATCTACTAGAACCAATGGTTTTAATCTCTCCTTGGCTACAGAATCAAAGCCAAGTTCTCTGCAGGTGCAAATGGGATCTGCTCCACTGCCTTAGGTGGAGTTTCACTCATTTACACCATTAAAGAATTTGGCACTGAGGATGTTGAGATCAAAAGGTTCCAGTTGGCAAGGAGATGTGCAGAAGAGAATCTGTCTGGGGAAATATTCTGAGAAGACTTATCTATCCTGTGAAAAGAGAACTTACCTCTCCCCAGAGGAGTCTGATATTGATAAATCGAAATAATACTAAATTTTGGGACATTTCCTCTGACCCTGCTAATTCTAAGCTGGACAATTTGGAAAGTCTGCCAAAACCCTGCAGAAGGAAACCACGTTGCTGTGCTCCTCTATGTGCATTTTTATATCATCATATCATATGCATATTTTATGCTTTTATTTTCTCCTGACATAGCAATTACCGGTGGTCTGCATTGTTCATTTAATAAAACCAGGATTGGAACAGGTCCTGCCATGGCTTCTTGCACAACACACACCAAAATGAGCATCATTGTCAGTAGATGTGTCTGAATGATGCCACAGCTCCATTGCCAGGAGCAATTTCACCTAATTTGGAGTTCCTGCATATGCAACAAAGCCTTTGCCATTATTGTTTCAGAGACGACTAAGAAAGATCTGTTTATTTGTTAATAACAATTTTGCAAAATACAGGAAGCAGTGAAATATCAAGACTAATTTAGAGAAATGATCTAAACTAACATTTTAAGTGAGTAGAATTACACAACCCCCAGTCCCTCACCCCTCCTGCTCTGGTAAACGTATGCAACTGACTTTTTCAAAAGGACAACATCAGTATATTTACACTTTTGTATCTTTGGATGCTTGTTCAGAATGCAGTTTGCTCCTGGACAAGGACATATTGATGAGTACCTGGAGTGTTTATTTGGATGGACGTGCTTGGTCTGAAAGCCAGCTCCACTCCAGCAGCCCTTATCCGTTCTCAGTAGCTCTGTACCAACAGTCAGCCTTCTTTCCTCTAAGGAAGGTGCAATTCTTGCCTCTGTCCACACTCTTTCAGGTAGCAGGAGGGTTCTGCACCAGGTTGGATCAGATGTTTGTCCAAGTCACCGTCCTCTGTCCATCAGTGGAACTTAGTGGATGCCTAGAGCAGGCTGTAAGGGCAAACCAAGCTTACAGTACTTTCCCATCTTCCAAAACTTCCTGGTTCAGGGATGCTCTGTAGATATATCAACACACTGAGTTTTTATTACACAGGTTAGGATAAACTTTTGTATTTGAAAGCATCCTACTTAATCTGTACAGACACCTGCCAGCAATTATTCCCATCTCTTCTTGTCAGGTCCCCTCTAACACAGTGGGTAATGTCTGAAACTGCACCTGGCTGAAGTTCAAATGAGCTTCTGTGAGGACTCTGGGGAGGAATTTCCCTTTGATCTGTGTTTCTACTAGTTATATCTACACTAATACAAAAATCCAGGTGAGGGACATGGCCTGACCATTCACAGACATTTAGTTGACAGCCCACTCCCTTGCAGAACTTTGAGTTATGCCAAAGGACATAAACATTCTCCAAAACATTCCGGGTTTTGGGCTGGGGGACAGCAGGTACCACAGCAAGGTTGGATGCTGGCAGTTCTGCCTGGGGCTGGAGGAGTGTGTGGATGGGCATGAGCTGTACCAGCTCAGCAGCACGTGAGGCTCCAGGGTGGTCCTTGGATGTTTTCTTCCTAGGACTGGCAGAACCCTAGAGACTTGTCCACAACACGTTCACCAGCAGCAACATGACCCAATACTATCATCAGGACTTTCAAAACCAGTTTTATCACCTTCCTAAGAACAAGTTTTCTCGCTCTGTAAAATTAATTTTAAGACAATGAATAAAGCTGCATAAAGAAAAGTAGAGGCATGGAGGATCTTTCAAGATGGTCCCCAAACTAGTTTTGCAGCATGTGAAAATTAGTTCTTTTTGAAGTGTTTCCTGTCCTGCTTCAATGTCATTTACTCTGTCCTAATGTATTTTGTGAAAGTTAGGCAGAGAAATACATTTATATAAGACAAACCACTAGTAAGGGTCACAGACTTCCATTTTTATTTTAATAAAATCTTTGAAGACTAACTCATACAATTTGTGAATCACACTTCATGAGAAAGACTTGCCAGAGGTTTTTAATAATTTGAGGTATGAAGCTGATTGGAAATAACAGAAAAAAGAACTGCTTCTGTATGCTCACTCTTGTATTCAACCAAAGATAAGTAGCTACATCACAAAAGTCTATTCTTGTACTGATGAGAGGGAAGAACATAAAGAAAATTAAACTATGACAATGTTTTTCTGGTTTATAGTGTTCAGATTGTCTTCATATATAGAAGGGGTTGATTATTTTTGTCTAAATTATACAGATTTTTTTAGACAAACACATCAGCTGATGGTATTTCTGTCTTTTTGCAAAAGGAGATATCTGTGCAGTAAATTAGGAAATGTCCTGAAAAGCAAGAAAAATGTATCTGAAGAAAAGGAGTACAAGGACAGAGTATTGCCTTCCAGAAAATCACTTTATTGGCTTATTTGAAATCAGAATTCTCAATTCTGCTGCAAAGAAGCAGCAGCTGGATCATTGTATATCAGCAGTTAGAACTGGGGAATGTCTCATACAGAGGCACAGTATAGAACACTATAAATGTCTAAATGCTCTTATTCTTTATTGTATCTCTTACTACCTGTCTGCACAAAACTTTGAACTACTGCATCTTTGTAAGCAAGTTTTAAACTTTTTAAACCAAAACAGGGTGCTTTGCTGCAAGAATGCAGTTAACATCTACTACAGCCTTAGAAAATATGGTTATTCCTAGTGTAGGAATTCCTGGCTGAAATTATTTTGTCTGTGTGGTGCTAAAAAGTTGTGTTGGATCAGTAGCTTGTATCATCCTTAAAGATTAGTGGGACTCTAGAGGCTATTATTTGCCATTCTGGGGCAGATGCTCAGCAGACTTCAAGAGATCAATCTGATTTATATCAGCAGAAGGTCTGGCATGCTTATGAGTGGAACTGAAATTGTTCTTAAGAAAACTGAAAATGAGAACTAACGTAAAATACCTCTACATTTTAATGTAGTTCTGTTGTGGGTATAAACACACTTGTGTGCCCAAAACAAGATAGTTGCTGGGCTTATTAAAGTGTGCCTATTTTCCCCGAGTTTATTCATAATTAATTTACTAATAAAGATTTCAGCTGTGGTGGAGTCTTTATCCTACCATAACAGGAGCTCCTGCCTTCATAACTTCACTGGAGCAATCCACATGATGAATATGAGCTGAAGAATAGAAGCCAAATCCTTCTAGGCTCTGTATATTTGTGCTTGCCAGAAAAATGATGGCCAGACGAAGGAGCAGGAGATGGAGAGTAGCCACCTCTGCTTTGGCGCTTCTCAGAGCCCACTGAGGCCACTGTGCAAGCCTTTATACTGGGACCTACAAAAGTACCTTCTGAAGCTGGGTACTGGAATTGGGGGGCAGCAGGGACTGCTTATTTATGAGTTACTTAGCAGTCCCTGCTGCAGCAGTTGCCATAAGGCATAGCCTCAATGCAGCTTATTCATACTCCTGGCAAAAGTTTTCCTCCTGGGAAGCTGTGTTGCTGGCCAGGAAACAAGAATACTTTACTGCTCTCTCACAGAGTGTGAGTATATTCACTCTGGGGGCAGTTTTAGTATTTGGCCCTATGCCTGGACATCATTACTATTGGGCACTTGCACTGCACAGAGCCACGCTGACCAAAGCCTGTGCTGGAAAGATTACATTCTCCCAAACCAATATTTTCAATTTGGCCCTCGTGCTTCTGACAGCAGGAAACTTTTGGAAACCCCATAGGCTGTGTTTGCTGTAAACAGCATTACCTGAAAAAAATCCTGGTGAATATCAAGAGGTTTCATGAAAACAAGAGGATGTGGAAATGCAGTCCCCTCTAGTGAAGTGGGATGAGCTGAAGTGAAGCAGTTAAACAATATGTGCTCCACATGGCACAAAAGCTCAAACTGTCTTCAAGCAGCTGTTTTAAAAAAGCACCTGCTTAAAGAGTTTGGGGTAAACCACCAGAACTTACTTTAAATACAGACAAGAATATTTTCTTACTTATCCTGCGGCTTCACTTTTTATAAATTTAAAAACATCATCCTACCTAGAAATGGGATTGACAACAGACAGCAGCACCACGTGTGAATGTACCTTGAATCTAAAAGGGAAGGGAAGGGAACTTTGAGTTTTAAATGCAAGTATTCCTATTCATGTCACAAGTGCAGTAAAGTCTTTTGCTATATCTGGGCATAAAGAAACATAAAGCAGCTAAAAAAAAAAAAAAAAAAGGTACAAATCTGAATATCACTGCATTTATGGCATCTCATGGTGATGGATTTCTAGAAATTGTATTTGTTAGTTTTCTTGGCAGAGGCAACTGACTGGAAAAAATGTGATGATACTCCAACAACAAAACATTTTCTTACTTGCTGAGCTTAAAACATTTCTGTGGTTGCAGTGGCTTCTATGGGACTATTCCCATACCATAATCTTAAGCACATAATTAAGGGCTTTACTGGATCAGTGCCTGAAAAACCAATGCTGATTTCTATTGAATGCACATTATGTTAGGGGCCGTTTGTAAGCTCATTAAAATGAACAGAAAGCATCCAGCAGATGCTGGGCCAAGCCTCGTCTCAGGACTTTCATCAGAGAAACAACGTTGTCTCTTGTTTACACTTTCACAGGTCACTGAGTTCCCAGACTTTGAGTCATTGATTACATCGTATTATCAATTAACGTAGAGATTTGCCATCAGCTTAAATGGGTACAGGATAGGACATGAGGAAATAAACAGCAGAATCGTGTTCAATTTGTGGTTCTGGGTGTTGGGTACTTAAAAACAAACAAAAAAGCAGGCATGCTCATGAATTCACAGACACAGAGCAGCCTCTGCTCCAGTGCACTGTGTGTGCCATGCAATGTGTTTGGGAATGGACATTGCATTTCTTTGGAACAACATTGGACTTTCACCCTTCCTCCCCTTCCCTCAATGCCCAGACTAATAAATCCTCCATTTGTCTCACCTGTAGCTACAATAAAGCTGTTGCCAACAGTATTAACATCTGCCGTGGCCATTCTTCTGGGGTGAGAGAGGCAGAACATTTTCATTGCTCGCTCATTTGTGAACACTAGTCAAGTAAAGCTGTCACTTGTGTCCAATTATGGGTGAGTATTTTATAGCACAGTCTCCTTCCTCAAGCTAAACTGACACGGCCAAGCCCCATTTTATAGGCATTCTTAAATTCTTCCAAGCCATATTTAAAATCCTTATGCTCAGAGATGGCAGGTGCCATGTGTTTTCACAGCTACATTAACAAATGCAATTTTGTGGCAACTTGACCACGCCAGTGAAGCAGTAAATTTCTGTAATCTCTGTGGTTAAGAATTTCACACAGGACTTTGCTGGGAATGTGTAAAGCCCATTAGTACAGGAGCACGATGAAGATAAAATTAAAATACCTTTACAGTAAAAGCCAAAAAAAAAAAGAGTGAAGTCTGAGGATTTTTATTTTGCTGCTAGAGCAATGAAACGTGTCAGAGGAAAATGCTGAAAGAGAAAAAAGTATCTTCACTGAGCTCACCCAGCCTACTCGCCTTCTCAAATGACTGCCACCAATTTAGGTGAGAAGAAGTAATTTGGCTTACACAAATGCTAACACAGGCTTATCCTAAAGCATAACTGGGATGCAAAACTTTATAAATATCTTTCCCAAACCCTTTCTCCCTGTTGCAGTACACGCGTTGTCCTCACAAATGTTTTTGCAGGCTTAGGGAGATGATAGCCAGAACCCCCCTGGTCCCTAGCACATGCAGGGCACAGTGGTGCATCAGCACCAGTGCAGCTGTTTCTCTCACAGGATCTGCATTTTCCAGCATGAGCTCTGTTACTGGAGCTGAGACACCTTGGTGCTACTCAAGGCAGCTCAAGACCCCTCAGCTCCAGCACCTCATCCACTGAGAAGATTGCGAGCATAATTTACCACTCCCAGAACCAAAGTGTCTGTGCAGCATCACTGGATCATTGACTTAACCTGCTTTGGAAAGGGATCTGTGCTGAAAATGAGGCTAATACCACTTTCCATTCTCTTGAACTCTTCACCAAACTCCTCAGGACTCCACAGTGAGTGTGAGGGATACCACTGCCAGAGGAGAGTTTTATACATTGAGACAGAGCCAGGATTGGGTTTCTGGTCTCCAACAGATCCTGAGACAGATGTTAGATTTTGCAAGAAGGTATCTTAATTACCAGCAGAAAGCAGATGAAACCCAGCAGCTGAATCCTGCACAAATTAATACTCTATGTTTTTCTGATCTGTGAGTCATTTCAGTAGATATTTCCCAGATTTCCTATAAAATCATGTGAGCTATAGATTTTTTTTCTTTAAAAAAGAAAGATGTGATTCCAGCATAATCACCTCACTCCAGGGATTGGATGTCTTGAAAAGTAAAGAAAACAAACTGCTCAAAATGCAATACTAGCCAGGGAGGGAATTGCATTATGGATTGCTCTTCAGCAGGTTTTACCACAGGGTTTGGGTAAAACTCGTAAAGAGCACAGATCAAACAAGAAAACATCTTTGAATGCCTATAGTTTGTTGTGAGACAGAAGTGCTCTGAAAGATACATTTAGCAGCTCGCTCAATCTCTTAAGACTTCACACAAGCATGCAGGGTTGGGGAGATCAGCTCACACACTTCTGCACGCTGTGTGGCTGCACTGAAACCAAAAGGGCTATTCACAGAGTGGCCCTTTGAAGTCAGTGGACTTTTGTCATTGATTTTGAGAGGCCCAGGATTTCATTCGCAGTGTGTGAGGTTAAGCATGTGTGTAAGTCTTTGCAGGATCAAGGCTTAAATGTGTAAACCTGTTCAGCAAGAATACCCAGGCTTTAATGTCCTGTGAATGTGGTCTCTCTTACTTTGTGACTCTGGATAGGCAGCCCTTGCTCTTCACTTGAGTGCAAAAGCTTCGTTTAGTATGCACATGTCCTTCATAATTGCCGGGGACTCGGGGTGCAGAAAAAGAAAGGTGTTGGTAGAGCTGCAAGCTGCTGTTAATGGATCGCCTATGGAAAACACTGACTGCACCAGATTGATTCAGAGCCACTATTAATCTATACTTCTGTCCCTTGTTATCCAAAATGTAGCCCACGAGCCTTCTGGATTGCTCACTGTGTTAGTGGCTGGTACAGAGTTCATACATTAATCTCTGGAAACAGCAAATGTGTAAGAGATGCAATCCTGTGTTCAGAGCTCCTTTATTACGTGAGCAGTTGGAGTGCATGGTAACACAATTTCTGCTGCCTTCAAAATCTGGCCACTCCCCTTGTCTGAATAAACACTATTTCTGCACAACATTGCAGAGCTCAGGTTCAGAGCTACCTCAACCATGTGTGATAATCATAGAATCATTAATGTTGGAAAAGACCTCCACAATCATCAAGTCCAACCTACCTTGACTGAGAAGTGGATCAACAACTGAGTGGATGATCAACCATTTTGTGCTTAAATGAATGGCAATATCCAGTTTCTCTGCCTTAAACCAAACCTACACTTAATCTTTAAGGTGCTGAAGGTAACCTAAATGAAGAGAGGAATGAATCCTAAGGGAGACCATGTTTGTCTGAGAGTAGATTGTGTTCCTATTGCTGAATGTCTTACCTGTCTAGTGGGGCTTTATGTGTCCAACCATTAGTGTGTATTTATATAAATATTAACATATATTTATGTGCTGACACGTTTGCCTTTTAAATTAATCACATTTTTCTTGACTATAAACCTGACCGTGATGCTGGCTATGGTTATCCTCAGGTATTACTTCCTCTAGACCTTACAAGCAAGGCTGCTCTGATGCTGCCTCCCTCAGACCCTTTCAGCCCTCTGTTCAGCTGGGCTGTGACCCACCAGCATCAGCCACAGCCCTTCATGCCACATACCATGGACTTGAGCATGAAAACAGATGCCTGGGGCCAAGCACAGGGCCAAGAGGACACAAAAAACCCCTCCACAGATGACCAGGTAGGATGCAGGTGTGAGGTACCTTTGGGACATGGGGGTCACTCTGCACAATATATTTTTGCACTCAATGCAGCTTTAGCTGTAAAAATTTAGGAAGCCAAATTATCAGTCTGAAAGCTCTCAAATGCATGAAGCTTCCTCTGTATAAGGGACTTTACATCAGAAACATCCACTCATTATAATACTGGTGCCTAAGTTAGGTAGACTTCATCACACTCATGGAGTTTCCTGAGTTTGGGATTTTTTTATAGCATTTCAGCATGACTTTTAAATGCCACTGGTCTACTAAGTAGAACAAATAAACCAATCACAGCACTTCCTTTCACTAGATCAGTTCAGCCTAATAAAATTAACCATGAGGAACAAGATTAATTGGACGTTAAACACATTGCCTGGAATGCACTTGTGACAGCTTCCCTCCAGCAGCCCTGGAGGACTAATGATATATATGAGTGACATTATGTCAGTGATATATGGGTGTGCCTATGCAATCCAGTCCTACCTTCACTAGGATTAACCTTGTTTTAAGCTCACTGCCAGGTATATGAGGCTTGGTAAGACAAAAGAACTATGGCTTTTTTCAAGCGATGTAATTTATGGAGTTTTAAGTCCTCTGCCTTCATGAAGTAGTTACAAGAGATGTCTAAATTAAACAAGGCAACAGTATGGTCAGTTGATAGAATTTAAGGAGGAGAGGTGGTTAGATGGTCTGAGTTTTGAATATGATGTCCTTCCATGGGATTGTAAGGAAACAGATATTTAAAAAGCACTTGGTTGTTTTCTCTGACTGCAATGAGAGCCAGAGGTAGCTCACTCACATGTAGGTGTCTACACCATAGGTATCAAAATCTGGATGAGATGAATCCTACCTCAGGTGCCCAAATGTCATGGACAGAGACAAAACACCTCTATGGGTAACACTGAGGCAGCTGGAAGTTCCTGACTGAGAAAGTAAATTTAAAAATTTGCAGAGCTTTTGGGTTGCTCTCACTTTGTTACCATCCCCAAGGAAGATGACAACACGTGTCTTTAACGATGTGAGTAGGAAGGATGTGGCTCCAAGAGCTCTCAGAGCACATCAGGGCAGGAGCTGAGTTATCAGTATCCACAGGCCATGGGACATGCAACACAACCCAAGGAAGACTTTGGGTGATGATAATTACAGTCTAAAAGTGAGCTCTCTGGGCCTGTAGTTCTCTTTTCACTATGTTTCCTTTTGCTATTATATTACTGTTTACCTGAATAGATAAAATATTTATTTATATTCTTGATTCATGTTGAGTGATCTGATAAACACTGTTATCTCTATTGCCTTTGGGGTGACGAGAGCCATTAGGAGGTTTTAGATTATTTTTATGGTTTTCTACACCCTACTCAGGGTTAGGAACCCCGAGAGATCTGCAGTGATCCACATGCACATCACAAGGAGATGAAGGACATGTGACTGGCTGCCAGACTTGTGGGAGAAGTGTGCTTTGGCAAATGTTAGCCCAATGTGTTATCAATCAGGTAGTGGGGGAGGATCAGAGCTTGGGGTCACTCTGAGCCCATGTACAGTGCTCTCGCAAGAGAGGTTCTTGCTGAAAGAAGACCATGGCTAATATGTTAAATCAAATGGAAACACAGCAAGACCCTTACAATGACATAAATCATTTGCAGTTAGAAGAGAAATCTAAGAGTCTTTTAGTACTAGATTGAAATAAAATAATCTGCACTGGTTAAAATCTAAGAATTTTGCCAAGATTCTATCATACTTGAATTGAGCTGACTAGAAATGCAATGCTAATAAATAATCCTGTTCAGGGAAAGAGGTGCTATGACGTATTTTTTAGTAATTCTTCAGAGTCCTGAGAAAAATCTGGGAATCTGACTTCTCCCAGGAGAAAGTAACTGATGAAATCCCGTCATAATTGCCTGTGGCAAGTCTGTGATTTACCTTAATTTTACCTGCTGCGTGCAACTCAGACTTGCAGTGACTTTATGTGGAATGTTAGAGATGTGGAAGAAATACAGAATTACGCCAGCTTTTTACTGTAAAGGAAATTCATAGTTATGTTATCAAAGTTTCTAATTATAAAATTTCTTTAATATTTTATTAGTAGAAGGGGAGGGAAGATGCCAAAACTTATGGTATTTCACAAGTAAGATTATGGGTTGATTTCTGATTGGTTGACAGGACCCTAATAATAAACCTCATAATTTTATACTACATTCCTCCAGTGATGATAGAAATTCTTTGTGCATAATAGCACCATTTCTATTCAGGAATCTTGTTAACAGTTGTAAACTCAGATTATCATTTTTATTAGCCTAGTGTTTTCTTATTTCTCTGTTACTGACAGGAAATTACAGCAAGTTTTCTGGCTTGTTTTTCTTTTTTTGTTACAATGAAAGCAGTTGCATTCAACTAGAAATTTCCAAGCACTGAATGGAAGACAGTATTGCTACAAGCCAACAGCAATTTAAAGTGCAGAGATTAATTAAAAATAAATAAATTTAAAGACTAAATTCAAAGAGGATGTAGACTGGTAGATTGCATTAGGGTGGTTGGTTTTTTAGTTAAATGTACAGATAGCAGCTTTTCAGTAGTTTAAGAATTCAGGAATCAATTCTTGCCACAAAACTCAGCATCTAAATTCAGCTGTACTATGTTCTCATATTGCCTCATAACAGTAATTTTGACATCACCTCTGTGACCAAAGACCCCTGGCTAAACTCAGGCTCTCCTCCATTCAGCCTCACCCATGGCTGAGATGCCCACCATGGGCACTGGGAACCAACCACCATGGACTTCTCATGACTTTGGGTGATTAGGAAGCTCAGATGAGAGTATTGGTAGTTGTTTCACTCCATTAGGCCACTCGAGCATTGTAAAAGCACTGTTTCTAGGAGAATGTGAGACTATAAATGCATAATTTACCGACAACAGCCTACAGTTTATTCATATTACATCAGATACGCTTCTAACTGTCAGTTGATACTGAGTGAATAAAAACTTATTTCCATAACAAGAACACTGAATTCAACCCTTTTCTTCTCTGGTTATAAATGGATGGGAGTTTAGGATTACAAGGGACAAAGCCTAATTTTCTGGGCCTCGCAGACCTTGGTGTTGGTGTGGGGGAAGGCAAGTTTTCAGGGAGAAAGTGAGATGTGGGAGCTACACCCACCTCATTTCACAAGACACCAGCATTTTCTGCACAAGCAAAGCAAACCTTCAGAAAAGTATTGCAGTGCTTGAAACTGAGACTTAAATAAGGAGTGATGAACTTCTGCAAGTGCAGCGCCCTTAACCCTCTGCCCTAACAAAGTTGCTGTGAAAGGATGTGATTTTCCATGTGGCAGTGGCACATCCTCTGCTCCTCTCCAGGGACATGGAAAGGACTCTCTGTTCAACTCCATTGCTCCTCGTCTCCACTCTCCTTGCACGACTTCTCTCATCATATGACGTTATGCATTTGGCAAAACAGACCTTTGAGTCTGGAAAGTCTGATGTATCCATGTGCAAATTACTAGTTTCAGGAGACCTCTTAAAAAAAATTAAGGAAAAGAGTTTTCAAGGAGCTAGAGGACTAAACCACACTGGTTTTCTAACTCTATTCAATTTCTCCTAAAAACCCCATCCTATGTTCAAAAAGTTTTCATCAGCATGACCACAAACCAACAACTAAGTGTAAGAATGTTTATTCTGAATACTACAGTAAAAACTACAGGATCCAGTCTAAAGTGCAACAAGAATTAATTGCAAGTGGGAAAAGGGAGATAGTTCAGCAATAATAAGATCCAGTCCTGCCAGCACTCAGCAATTTCCTCTTAAATATAGGACAAGCTCAGCCTTCCTGTTGATTTCAGTAGGTGTTGTAGCATGTAATACTTGGCAGAACTACATTCAGAAAGCCTGAGAAAAACACATCACCTTATAAGTTTTGTAAGCTTAAACACAAAGCAAAAGCAAAACACATCTCATTTGCTAAAAAACCCAAAATGATAACGTGCTAGTAACAGAAAAATACCAGAAAAGAGATCTTGGAAATCAGGGGACTTTCAAGTCAGGAATGCAACGTGTGTAATACAGATCTGATTGCATCTGGCAGGCTGGTATTCATAGGAGGTGATCCACAGCATCAAACTCATTCTTCACAAAAGCAACGCCTCGTATTTCATCTCAAAGTTTGTCAGCTCCTTGCAATTAGCTACCACAATGGTATGACAAGGTATGGGGTGGAACATCCCTTCCCCCCTTCTCCAGAGGGAAAAATGCAAGGGACAGCAAGAACTTTACCAAGCACTGGACAACAACAAATCCTGGCTACACTCACCCCACTTGATGCAAGCGGAAAAATATTTATTTACTTTTAAAAAAAGTTTCAGTGTTGCACTTCCCTACCTAGTAAACAGCAGAACAGGCAGGATGATACCCAAGACCATCTCCTCCACCCCCATCTCCACCCCCTTGTCGTATCACTGCTTCAGGCAACGTTCGGAGGGAAAAAAAAAAAAAAAACAAAAAACAAAAACCCCCAAANTTGGAGGGAAAAAAAAAAAAAAAAATCACAAACACAAACCCCCCAACTCAAGTATCTGTTCTGATAGGAGCGTGGAACAGTAACCAAAAAACAATCAAGTCCTCATTGTCGTAGTGCGACAATCACAGCATCTCTTCGGTTGAGCAAATAGTCAATTCATAGAGAGAAAAGCATCATGAGGACAGACACGAAAGCTGTTATTACCCATTTTAAGTAATAGGAGAAGGTCACATATCAAGCCGTTACACCTTTTCATTACATCCTAACCCTCAGCAGGGGAACCACACTTAGGACTGCGTTAGATATACAAAAGCTTTCAGCTCCAAAAAAGGAAAAGAAAAGATGAGGAAAGGAAAAAATTAAATTAAATTCATCTTACCAGCACGTTACAGCACCAACTTGCTTGAAGGAACGTTGTCTTTACAGGTTTCTCTTTTAATTATCCTGGAAGCAGAAGGGGGAAAAAAAAAGAAGACGACGAAGCAGGGTTGTTAAATTAGTGTGTGCTCGAATCTTTTCAGTTTGTCGCAGAGTAGAAAAATACCAAAAAAAAACCAAGAAAAAAAAACAACAAGGGGCACTCAAAGAAAGAAAAAAAGCAAAAGAAAGCTCAGTAATTTAAATTTGCTGTCAGTTCAGGCAGCATCGCTCTGTCCCGCCCCTCTTCCCACTGGGTTCTACTACCTGCAGGGCTGCAACTGACAGCTACTGTGCAAACAAAAAAAAAGGCAAAAAGCATGCTGGGACCATGCTGTCTGCTGTCTGAGTCTCTCTCCACTTCTGATGACTGAAAATCATTAGTGAAAAGGTTCTGTTGCTGTTTGCTGAGATTTTTAAGTTAGGTTCTTTGCATGAAATTTAATTTATTTTTAATTGATGCGGCGTGGCACGTGACAGAAACCGGTGGTTGTGTTTCTCAGCTCTCCTCAGAATAGAAGCTAACCTGAACAGATTGATTTCAATAGTATGGTATGTGGAGAATACGCACAGACATTTACTGTGCTGCACTTTGCAGGGATGCAGTCAACCCTCCCCGTAACACCTTGCACAAAAATTCTTATTTGAATGGAAAGTCAGGAAAATATTTCAACAGAAAGCAGTTAAAACTCTGGCACTCAAAAAAGTTGTCGGTATTGTTTTTGCTCTGCTTTCAATTTTTCCTTCTAAACTTTTTCAAATCATTTTTGAGAACAAAAAGTAACAGAAGTCAGAGGCATAATGAGCAACGGGCACAACACTGGTGTGAAAAGGACAAACTAATGATCCCAGTACATATAAAACTGGTTTTAATCAGATATTTGAAACCATTTTTGACAGTCTGTGCTAGTGACTATTAGCAGACTGCATACATGATATGAGTGTGAAATATTTGATGAAAATTAACATGAAAAACAAGTACAAAAGCTAAAAATGCCATTTTTCTAATAACTATTTTAATTGTTGTTAACAGGCATGTAACAATAGGGCTAAAATCATCCTTTCAAAACAAAGATAAGCATAATATGTAACTTCTAAATATAAATGTATTCACCAAAATATGGTTCCTGCCTAATTATAAAATAAAATTAAAAGAGTGAAATGGTGCTTTTCCTTAATACTTTAGTAATAATTGCTTGGATCATGCCAGAGTAAATATGCAACATTTGTATTCAGTTATTGCTCTACTTATGTGTGTAACCATAAAATAAAAAAGCTGAAATGTTTAAACTTAATTGAATTAATCTCAGTTTTACTCGAAGTTTGCACTGGAAGAGACACATGCATGCTTAAAATTACTGCAATAGACAATTGGCTTCTAAATAGATTTTTAAAAACCCTGCAGGAACATTCCTTCTGCAGCCTTTACTGGTCAAAGTAGACCTGATAAGGTGATTCCTATGACCAGGAGTTGCACAACAGAGCTCAAGGTGTAGGGACTGCCCTACATCCCTCTAAGGCTCCTGTTCATGAACATCTGGCCACGACAAACTGGTACCACAGTCAAATTTAAAGTTTATTTTTCTTCTCTTTTAAAGCCTCCAGACCCTTCTAAGAGGGAACGACCTGAAGCCTTTTCCACTGTTGGCAGAAATCTCTCACCATTCCAGACAGGAATAAATTGCCATGGCCAAGAAACACCTATTTGTGAAGTTCACCAAGACCTCTTAGCAGACTTGGGTTGTCTACATAAATTTTTGCCATCCCCTGTGAATTCAGTACCAGCGTAGAGAAAAAGACAGCATAGAGAGTTATCTTCAAAATTTAAATACAAGTACATAAGGACAGTGAATGTAATTCAGAAAAGGTGCAAAGTTGATTCTCCAAGTTGTAACAGCAAAAATGCAGCTTTTTGTCTGCTATAATTTGATCTCATTTATACTTGTGTGGCTTTAAAGCCCTATTTTTGTGCTTGTAAACTGTCTTAGTACAAGTTTTCATTCAAGTTCAGTGTCTCCTGCCTCCCTGTCCTTTGTTTCAACCGCAAAGCATTCCTTCTTTTTGTTCCTTGTTACGAAATAAAAATGGCAAAAGGTTAAAAAAAATCCAAAGGTTCTTGATGATTTGACAGCATTTAATCCTTATTTTGCTATTTTCATGCACATGTACACACACACGATCAATTTCAAAATTCCATTAAATCCAACTAACTTATTATCCTTCTGTATCTCCCTGTGAAAGTCAAGGCAGGACTGTTTATAATGCACTTGGCATTTTATGCAAGGCACTCAGATCTTCAAAAGACAAATAATTGAACTTTGCCTTTAAAGGAATACAGTAGTGCACTAAATAACAAAAACCAAAAAAAAAGCTGGATTTAGCAAGGAGATGCCTTCAAGGAAGAAATTTGACTAATTGGTTGAGAAAACTCACAAAAGCTCATAAATTCAAACATTTATAGAAGCACCTCACTCGTGATATTAAGTTGAAATAAAAACAGTGGTAAAATAAGCCATAAATAGCCACCTTTTCTCCTATAATGCAGGACATGAGAAAACACAGGAACAAATGCTGGGGTGTTTAGAAGTTGGTGGAAGTTTCATTAATTTTAGGATTTTAGTAATGCTGTACGTTAAAATGAACCATTCAATGTCTCTGTTAATATCGAACTTTGATTAAGGGTCAGAGGCTTTGGACTGTAGAATAAATTAGGTATTATTCAGAAAAACAGGCACCCAGAGGGCACAAGTCTTAGAACCTGGAATAGCTTGTGTTGGAATGGGAAAGATAAGGATTTTTTTTTTATTTGTGGTTCTATAGTCAGTTTTTAACGAATCAGTCATGTTAGAGAAGCAGTAATTAACAGAGGTTTCCTGCTATATAATGCAATAGAAAGTATCTAATTAACCTTTGTATCCTCTACAAAATGCCATCAAATGAAGAATTTTCTGGTGTTGTTTTAGTAAGGAACATTTTTGCCTTTAACTTCAGTGGAGTTATTGATGGTTTGGGTTTTTTGCTTTGTTTTGTTGTTGTTTGGCTTTTTTTCTTTTTTCTTCCACAAGTTTTGATGTCATTGATCATCAAAGATTAGCTCCTAAAAACACAGAAACTATTTTGTAAATTTCAATTACTTATAAAAACCCAATATCCAAACCCAAACAACACACCAAACCTTTGAACCTCTTTTTGCACTATGGCTAAAAGGACTCTGCTATACTTTGTGATGGGAAAAGGTTTGAAAAAGAGGTTTTAGTATGAGATCAGTTCCAATATTAAAACCAAGACTTGTAAATTAAAAATACCAAACGAGACCAAAAAGAGCCCTTTCCTCCTCTTGCAAAGTCTCTCTTTGTAGCCAGATCTATGAAAGTGGCCCCACCTAAATAAATAAACCCTTGTGTCTTTCTGCTCACTCAGCTCTACTGAAACCCTTCACCCCTGTAAAGGGAATTTTGAGAAGGTGTGAATTATACAGCCGAGAGAGGTAAATGTAATTTTGTGTAAACGCCGTTGTTAGAGGGAGACTTGGGAATAAACGTGGGCTATACAGCCAGCTATGACTTTCAACTTGGGGTAGTTGCACATCTTAAGATTTACATGTTTTAATTATGTCAAAGTAATACCCAGCCTCCCCTGACTTTATGTACCGTATTTCTTTGTGTACAAGCCAAGTCTTCGTTAACACTAAATGCTTTCTCCTGCAGCTTTAAATTGAGGGTGGTTTGCTCATACATTTAATTGCTTTTCTCTGTAACTCACAAGAAAACATAGTTGAAGGTGGCTTCTAAACAAAGATATACTGTAATTAAAAGCTCTTTTAAAGAGAGCTTTTCTGAACAGCACCTGCTGTTAATGGAGTACTTTGTGTACAGTTCTGTGGGGTCTTTGAGTAGAGTGCATTATTTCAGAAGTAGTGTGTTATTGGAGGATTTCCACATCTGATATGGTGACCTACATACGTTAATCACTGATGCTAGGGAAAGAAAAAAAGGGAGACTTCTACCTTCTCCCAGAAAAATCCAGCCCATAAAGATGGTTTGGTAAAGTGGAACCCATGGTTTTAAACTTCTGATTGCCTTGTGGATAACAATCACTCAATTTTACTTTTTTTCCCAGTTGAAAAAAACAGCTTGCTACAATTTCCATTAAGAGATCACGATTTTATAGCATGTAGCATGGCTTACCAAAATTTCTTCTCAAGGAAGAAAAAATTCTGCAGTTTATGTGATTTAATAAATGACAGTTACACATCTTAGTCCTTCCCTGTGGTTGAATTCATTTTTCATACCTGTGTTTCTGTCCCCTCGGTACATCCTGTTGTCTTGCAATCAATGGCAGCTGACTTAAAAAAAAAATCTCTATGGAATTTAATGCTTTGATAAATTAATCCATCCTTGTGTGCTAGCCTTCCAAATGCTCATATCTTTAGAATAGTTTGTGGTGTGAAAGTAAAGCCCTAAGACAAGAAAGACAGACAGATGCTGTATATAAATTTCTGCTCTTTTCATAGAAGAAATAATGTGGAAAATAAGGGTGCCAACTTATTCATAATGTGTTTTGGGGTTTGCTTTGATGTTTGGTATCATTCAATGGGTGGTAACTGATGATTCAATGGAAATAATAGCTAAGCAGAGAAAGAAAATTGCTCAGCAATTTTGTAATGTTGCAATAACAGCCTTGGCTCCAAGGTGAAAGGGGATGTTTTCCATGGTGGTGTAAATAGGAGAAGGAGAGGAGATAACCACACTCTCATTACCAACATTAAGTTCAGGTGTTCATAACTGACTCCTGTATTTTCTTCTTTACAGCCTCTGAGCAGAAAGGGACTCATTAAAGGACTATTTGGATATTTCTCATTGCTATAGACTGACTAAAAAAATGAAAAAGGCATCTGTTATGGCCATGCTGAGATGGTCAACACCAAAACTTTACAGGAGCTTCTTTTCTTGTGTTTAGGAAATGCAACAAGTCAGACAGCAACGGGCCTTAAAATTTTAACTGAGGTCATCACAAAGGCATATTTTAAACTTTTTTGATACATATCTCCCTACACCTCCAGCATGTTCTCCCCAGAAGACAACCTTCCAGACTCATTCAAATGTATTTTCACAGTACACACTGATTAATAATGCATTCTTGCACCAGCACTGACTTATTGTTATTTACTGAGACTGCATCAAATGGCTCCCAATGTTCAGAGTCCTATGACTTCTGACGCCAATCTATCTATAGCTCCTCCAATTGAAAGAACTTGCCAGTTTGGAGACTACAGGTTGCCTAAATACACTTTTCTCCAAGGTTCAAGCAACCTGTTAGCAAAGCAGTTGCACCTGCTTTAAGCACACCTTTTACTAGGCTGCAATCTCAGGGTCTCTAACCCTTTAGGATTATGAATCTTATTCCCTGGCAAGCATCACTCCATCCTCTCAGACGCTAAATTAATGTCCAAGAATGTGATCACTTTGATGGGACCAGCTGTTTCTTCTGCTGCCAAAGCACTCCAAATGCTTTGGCAGCTTCCCCAGTTGTGCTCAGCAAATCCTGACGTGTGCCATAGGAGTGTGGTCCGCGAGCTTCTCCGCAGAAAGGCGTCCGTGTGTGTGTGGCACTGACCCTCACAGCTGACTTGTGTGTCTGCACCTTATTGCACAGATCTGGGAGCAATCCAAGAGGAATTTGGGAAGTGGAGGTTGTCAGCTCCTGAATGAACGAACACCTTTTAGCTTTTGAGCTTAAAACTTCTGAGGTGAGAAATATGCAAATATGCCGACAAAGACAAGATTTGGTATTTGTTGAGCCTGCCTGTAAAATTGTCTTTATCTTTTGCAATCTTTACAAGACGATCAAGGAATATCAGACCAGTCAAAGAGGTATTATTAGCAGGGCCAGGAGCAGTGCTTGTCAAAGTTTCATGATATTTTCTTTTATATGTTTTCATCTGCTTATGAGTTTTTATCACACAACAGTCTGGGATTAAATTTTTCTCTGCTTTGGGTCTGCCTTTGATTGATGGAAATCTTCAGTCAAATCAGCCCAGTTTTAGTGGAGAGCCAGGCTGGGGCAAAAGAATCCTGAGATGACAGTTGCTTTTTCTTTCAGGAGGTCTGTAAAGATTGTGTTGCTCGCAAGATTCAAGCAGGGACTTAAAATTTGTTCATGGGGTGACAATTATGTCAGGGACAACAAAAAAAATACATCCCTAAAATTATACAAATGTGGGCACTTCTGGGGAAGTTAGCGATAAACACAGGATGGACATGCTATATCACACATGGCTTAGGTGATGGCGCAGCATGACTGGAATGACAGGATAGCCACTAATTTTGGAAGTTCAGGAAAGAAGGTTTAGGCCCAGAGAAGTTGTGGATGGCCCATCCTTGGAAGTGTTCAAAGCCAGGTTGGATGGGGTCCTGAGCAACCTGGTCTAGCGGAAGGTGTCCCTGCCCATAGCAAAAGGCTTGGAACTGGATGATCTTTAAGGTCCCCTCCAATTCAAACTGTTCTATGATTATGTGACTCTCTGATATGGATTCTTGCAATGCCCCTTGGTCTCAAGACTGACACCCACTTCATTCACCACTGTGGATATGGCCATGTTCAACATTAAACTGTTCTTAGGCTCTGAAACCGAAGACAAGAGAAGCAGGCATGGGATGGAGGCAATACATTGGGAGAGCAAATCTGGGCGTGTATTCAGGTGGGTAGAAAGAGATAGAAAAAAATATCTGGAAAAAGAGAACTAAAACTGAGATGTTTCTGGAGAGAATAGTTTGGTTATGTAGGACTTTTTACTTGGAAGTAAGGTGTGAGCAGTCAGTCAGAGATTGGTTCAGACATGGAGCTGCTCTGTCAGAAATAGGCTGGATGGATAAAGAGAAGTGTAATGAAGAACACATGATTATGTAGCACTGGACAACACAGTTTTGGAGGAAGGAATGAATCATTACAGTGATCTTAACTGTAGTTTCTCCCAACTTTTAGAAGTGCTCAGTTTCTATAAACAGTTATGTTCTTGGACAGCATTTTTCTTTGCTAGGAATTTTACAGATTCTTAATGTTGTCCCTTGTTTGAGGTTCTTGGTGTTATTGAAAATATGAGTTAATTATAATGAAAGAAAACATAATAATCAGCCAAATCCCATTAAACTCTTCACTAGTTTCTGCGCCTGCTACTTGGTCCTCTGTGTCTCTTCTGACAGCAGAGCTTTGCCTTGAAGGGCAAGAACATTCCATCTGTTGAGCTCTGAGGGTGTAAATGCTCTTAAAAAGGAAAATATTTGTCTCTTTGGTGTATATGAGAGGCTGGAAGACCCAGCATTGCCTGCACTGGAAATGGATAATCTCCATCTCCCTCATGGCTAACTGTGCACAAATTGTGTCATCTCGTACACAAAGGGCAGATCCGATTGGGGCATATGTTATCATATAGCTGCAGTCACACAGAGGCCCTCAACATGAACACTATTAAAATGTGAAACTCTCATAGATTATTTTAGGCTTCACAGAGAGCCATAACAGCTACTGCAATAAATTAGAGCAGTTGCCAGGCACTTGTGTATCACTGCACCCTAGCTGTCACTTGACAGGCTGCAGTGTGTCTCTGCTGTGCTGTCGTGTGCCACCGGCACCTTCCCGGGGCCAGAGCTCACAGGTGCAGGATTGTCTTCCAGAGGTGTTCCCATGGTCTCCTGCACAGGGCTCGGGAGACACACAGGGGGCAAAGTATCTGCCAAAACCCAACTGCCTGTCTGAACAACCCATCTTTTTAAACCTCACAAGACTGCAGCCTGGCTCCCCTCCCAGTTCCCTTCGTTGCCTGACGAGGCAGGGGCAGAATGGGATTTTCCTGATGGCAAGTGTGAGAACCGGGGATCAGTTTGCCTAACGCCTGTACCATCAGAAATCCCTGCTCCTTTTATGCAACGTTAAATGACCATTTGCCACGAAGCAGAAAGAACAAAGATCTTCAGCACAGACATTTCCAGGTACAAGTGCACTACTGCCCTATAGTTCATTTTGTATGTTACCTGTGCAAGATTTGGGATTTCTGTGTTGCATTTAACATAAGTAATGAAGCATAGGGATTTTGGTTTTAACCAAATCTGCTTTGATTTTAAAAGCAGCAAGTGATTTCAGTCTTAACTATATGTGTTTCAATTCAATTGAGTTTAGATAATGAAACTAGTTATTAGTTATTATAGGACTGAGTATAGATTTTTTAAGATTTGGCCTTACAAATGAATGTCAGCAATCACTCTTAAGTGTTATACATAAAACAGGAAGCTCTCACTGAAATAGTAGAACCTGGATTTGTCAGAGGGAGAAAAAAAACCCAACATGTAAATTAGGTGTAAATTTTGATCAATCTGAAAATTGTTATTTACTGGGAAAGTCTTCTGGACTATGAAATATTTAATAAAAAAAATCTATCAATTCAGAATTAAGACCATTTGGAAACCAATATTGAATTAACTAAACAATATAATATATAAAAGTTAAAATGCAATATCAGTATCATATTAGATTATACAAAATGTCTTTTCAATGCACAACATTTCACACATTGACAGTAGTTTTTGTAAATATATAGTACTATGTCCATGTTATCAATGTGTAAGGAAAGTCTTGAAGATATTAAATAACTTTCCTATGGAGGCAAAGCAAGGGACAGGAAAAAGGATGGATTTCTGAACACAAAGCACATTCCTTTGGAATGCACTACTACTGTTTTATTTCCAAAGCTGTACATGTGAAGATATAAATAACAAAGTCATTAACTAGGGCTGATCTTCTGTCATATGTAGTGATCACTGATATTAATCAGACTAATGTGACCTGACCAAAAATATTCCCTATTCTAATGAAAACATTGGAGGAATCCCCTTCAGGAGACTGGACGAGTTTAGAACAAAACTTCCCTAGAAATTATGTTTTATCTAATGGGATAGCTTAAGTCAGTAGCAAATAGCACAAGAGATAAGTGTGGAAGATCTGTTGTACTATCTAGTTTTCCTTCCAATTTTACCAAAGTTTATTACCTAAGTTTATTGCACAGCTCTAAAATTGCCTGCTCCTTCCTTCAAATGCCTGAAGTGCTAAAGATTGTGTTTTCTCTATGTGTGCCTGCTACACTGGCTACTAGATCTTTATTCTAATCTCTCTAGATTCATCTTATTCTCTTTGGCCAACTACAATGTAAGTATTAGTAAAGGAGGAAAATTGTTTCTGGAGGGACATGCCCACTTTCATATCACTTATTCCAGCTCTCTTTTACAAGACTTAGTCAACAACTTGTTTATTGTGTCCTTAGAAAACAATTATCCCTGAAGGGAAGAAAAAAACTGTCTTCTCTCCTTGTACTTTGCCCTCTGGTACTGAGTTGCTTTCATTTAGAGATGTTCTGCCAGATATTGCCATGCACAAAGTTCCAGTGTTTCATCTTGTTTCATGACACTCGTGAATTTTGTCTGTCTTTAACTCAACAATATTCTTTCTTTCTGCTTCACGCTGCAAATTTATCTCTAACTTAAAAGTTTTCTCTCACCTCAGATCTCTTTCAATAACTGTGCATTTCAGGCTCTTTTTACCTTACTCCCTTTGCTACTCAACATTAATTATTTTTTCTCTGGTGGGATTAGCTTGCAATTTTCTAGGCTAAACACAATTTTGCTTTAAGCCCACATTCCTAACCTATTCAGGTCCTCTTGCATTATTTCACTGGGGTTGATAACCTTTACTGATTCTAGTACCATCTGCAACTTTCATTAGTATTCTGTTTACTCTTTTCCCCTGGACCAAAATGAAGACATTAAGGCCTGACCTGACTCCTGCAGTATCTGCTAGACACCTCCCAGCTACTTTCAACTTTGTTTTTCACTACCCATCATTTAGAATCCTGTAGACAGATTGCAGTGTGAGTGACAAGAAAAAGATGGGTGGGCGGAGAAACAACAAAGGCCATGACTCTGTGTAAGCCCTGCCCAACAATAACAAAAACATCCCTGAATTATCAACACTGTTTTTAGCACAAATCCAAATCCTATCCACATACCAGCTACTACGAAGAAAACGAATTCTACCTCAGCCAGACTCAGTACTGTTCACTGTTCTTATCAAATTGCTCTGAAATGTCTTACACTTCTGCTTATTTACAGCATCTGTAAATATTATTTTAGTAAATAACAATAGTTGAAGGCTCATTTGCCTTTTTCTGTTGTAGAATGAGTTCTGGTAGTGCCTGGACATCCATCTTTGAAAGAACTTAAATTAGAAGGGAGTTGCTGAATGCTTCTTGAGGAGTTGGGCCTTCTTCTAGGAGGTGGGGTAAGAAATTCTCAGTGGTCTGTGTTCTGTTGCCCTTTGGCTGCACATGCAATGTCCCCGTTGCCCTGGCAGGAGAAGGAGTGAGGTGTGTAGAGAGCACCTGAGCTGGGGTGCACTGTAATGTGAAATCCTCAAAGGAATCCCCAACATTTCCATAAGCTTTTTCTGCGGTCCTGAACCCCTGTGGATCTGTATATTCCCAAAATTAGTGGCAGGCCCAACTCTTCCATTTTGGGAAGTCTGTAGATGCTCACACGAGGACCAAGGGTATTACACACATTGCCCTTACACCAGGGAGAAATCCTAGGCAAGGTGGATTATCGACAGCTCTAGATCAGACCAGCATGTTCCGGAAGCTTGCTGCTGCTGCTGCTGAAGGTTACCTTCCAGCTTTCCAGAAACCTCTTGCTTCTCAGCACACCCTCATGTTGCACTGTCAGGACACTGCAGCAAGATGAAATGGCTCAGGGATCCTTTCAGTCCACGTGTCCCAGGTAGAAACCTACTTTGGAAATGGTACAAAGCCATCTGTATTGGCTTGGGCTAGAATGTTCAGATTTCTGTCATGGAGAAGATGAAAGGTTAGCCTCAGTCTTTACCACAGCTTAGTCTGCCTTAACATTTTTAGATGTTTAAATCAGCATGAAACAACAAGTTTCCCTGTCAAAACAGAGCTTTGATCTGAAAGGTAGTTTTGGTGTGTCTAGTTGGGTACAGGGAGGGATAATAGACCATGGTATCAGCCTCCTGCTGAGAACTCCTCTTCAAGCTCCTCATAATGCTAGACCAGTTGGACCATGCTGCTGACTCTCTCAAGAACAGCTTTAGTGGAAAGGGGATATTAAATGCTAAACCCACTGTCTAATGGATGTTATCTCACTGATCCCTGTGCAGGAATACAAGTTTAGAACCACTGTACTATCAACTTCAGTCCAGCCTGGCTATTTGTAAAAAGTCAGAGTGCAGGTGGCTCTTGCAGAGATGGAGAAACCAGTTAATCTACTTAGAAAATTCCCTGTGTTATGGCTGCTTGGCTAATAGTCAGGATTGCTTTTTAATGTCACGTTGGGATGTGTATCTGGTGGCTGTACAGACTGAAGCAATAGAGTAGTCTCTACATGGCTGTAGATGTTGCAGTAGGAGAGGCTTTTTTTCCTGTCTCATGCAAGGACACCACTGGTCCATGGCTTGACTTGATGGACCCGTGAAGCACCTGCCCATTAAACCACCTGGAGTAGGTCAGAGACCTGGTATCCCAAACTTGGGTCTCTGTTATTCAGAGCCGTCCTGGATAGCTGAGGAAACTGTCCTGGCAGCTAGAGGAGCCTTGGGAGGTTCTAGGTGACCCAAGGCCGCAAGTGTGGAGTTGCTGTCCTCTGAGAGATGGCTGAGGACAGAGCAAGTTCACTGTTCACAGCCTCTGTGAGTGAGGGTAGCAATGGTGCTCCTCCTAGAAAATGGAAATCATTTTCTTATCTATGTCAGAAATCCTGTATGGGATACAAAATCAAGCACATCCTTTCTCCTGCCCAGAACAGACTCACATCCTAAATTCCAGTTCTCTGCTTTCAAAGGAGAAAGTCAGAAGGAATTCCCCTACTCCTACTAGGAATTTCATACTAGGCACTCTTGCTGTTTCCCTGGCTGCAAGTGAGCTCCAATTCAATGGCTTGTAGGGTGTGCTTGTCTTGGGTTGACCCTTCTTGAGATTCTCATCCAAAATGAAGTCAAATCAGACCTTACACTGATAGCTTAGAGACTTTGTGCCAAGGGAAAAATCTAAACAAACCTAACCAATAAAACCCCCTGTGCAATGTTAATTAACAATAGCATTGACTGATCTCTCTGAGAAAAATATAGAATTGTTATACTACCTCTAGTTTTACAAATATTAATTAGAAAAAGTAGTGAATCCACAAGCAAAATTTCCTTAAGAAATAACAGAGTGGCTTGTTTAAAACAGAACTTATTAAAAGATGGGCTGATCTGAACAATCGGCCACTAATACATCTGCTAACCTATTTATGAATTTACCTATTTCCTAAATTAAATTAAAACAATTTCACAATTTCCATTTTTAAATTACTCACTTTAAACCCTCACTTTGACTTATTTCTGGATGTATAACTAAGTCTCTTCTGAGGACTCGAGGAGACTGAGAACAGATGTGACAATGTTTTAGCAACAGGTTCTTCACCAGCAAAAAGCAATACAAGAGTCTGCAACATTTGTGGTAAGAGGAGCTTGGTTGGGGCAGGACCAGAGGCGGGACACAGCTATCATCAGATGGCTGGAGCATCTCTCCTATGAGGCAAGGCTGAAAAAGCTGTGATTGTTCAGCCTGGAGAAGAGAAAGTTCCAGAAGACTTTGTTGCAGCCTTTCAGTATTTCAAGGGAACTTGTAAGAGAGATGGTGACGTACATTTTAGCAAGGCCTGTAGTGAAAGGGCAAGGGATAATGGTGTTAAACTAAAAGTGGGTGGGTTCAGGTTAGATATAAGGAAGAAATTGGTGAAAAAAAAAATTTATTTATTAATAACCAGGGTATTAGTGGTATTAGTGATAACGCATGGGCACAGGTCACCCAGAGAGGTGGTGGCTGCCCCATCCTTGGAAGCATCCAAGGACAAGTTGGACGGGGCTCTGAGCAACCTGGGATGGTGGAAGGTGTCCCTTTAATGGTCGTTTCCAACACCAACTATTCCATGGTTCTATGATAATATAATCCATTACCTCAAGAAAGGAGCTCTTACAGTAATGTCGCAGTTTTCTTTTGTAAATAATGATTTTGAACAGTTTCCAAAAATCGATAGTTTTAAGACACTCTACCAATTCTTTTTCCAGGAATCTATCCCTAGACATGCCAAAGCTAAATTTATCACCATTATAACCCAGTATGACTGGGAGAATTACACTGGAGATGCAGCCCTGGGTTTTTTTCATGTGCGTCTTTTTTTTTTTCTTTTTTTTTGTGGAGATGATGAGGAAATTGCTTCTGTGCTATTATGCAAAACCTTATTTGTCAATCTCTTCAAAAAATCAGGAAATATTTGAGAAAGCTGGGGAGGAAGTTCCTACCAGCTTTAGCTAATCTACAGAAAATCCGGCCTACATGACTCCCGTGTCACTGCTTCTCCTTTCATCTATTCTTTATAAGGAATCTATTGAACTTTAATTAATATGAAAAATTCAGGTTTTCATCTGATTTAAATGTGACTGACTTCATGCTGCTACTAAAAGTGGAACAAAGTCCAAGTGTGGTGAAAACAACGCTGAATATCTGGATTCAAGAGAGAATCTCGGAGCCCACAGAAAGTGTAATCTTACAGATCTGTAATGCTGTATAACAGATAAGTAGGGGAATGCCAGGAAGTCATTTATATAGATCTCTGTGATAAGGATAAGAGAGTGACACATGAAATATCTATATTATCCTTAGCCTGGATAGTTTCCTGAAAGCTAATCTCACTCTTTCTAGTCAGGTTGCTGCTTGTTGGAGGCCTGGGTATGAATTAATGCTGTCTGAGTTCAAAATAGAGAAGAGACATTCCATGGAATACAATGAAATACCTCTATCCTCCTTTGAGGATGAGCAGCATGGGGACTCTTTAGGGTCTGAGATGTAGGACGAATAAAATATTGGTCCCTGTGTTTCAAAATGCTGCAGAATATCTATTTTGATTTAACATGTTTGCAAAGCAAACCCCTAAATTTGGAGTTAGATACATAAGCCATGTAACAATCAGACTGATCCACAGGAAAACACTGAACAATAGAATGATCTTTTCAGAAATTAGATATTTTAATCAGGTCTGCAGTCATGTGTCTGTGTCTCCACAGAGACCCTGCTTGAAAATCAGAACTGATAAATTCTGTCCTGTTCTTTTTTTTCCCCAGATGGATAAGCACCTCAGATTTTATTCCCTCTCCAATCTGTAAATATTTGAATCCTCATCTAAAAGTGATCTCTTTCAAAATTGTGCAACAGCAGAAAAACACACCCCAAACTCTCATATGATGGCATTTTAGACATCCCCAAGTAAGCTTTAATCTGAGAGCTGTGGAACTCAGGAGGCACAGCTCTCCCAGATTACACACCCCATGTCTGGCAGGACTGTGCACCTCTCAGGAAGTTCCTGCTACCATGGAGACACAGCTGGAACGATGTTAATTTGAATATATCTACCCAGGACAGCCACCCACCTCCGGATTGCAATGGAGAGAGAAACATGTGCATCAAAAGGCACAATTATTTGCTTGGATACCTGTTGGTTTCTTCCTGTATTAAGTTCCATATATCTGTTTCTACAAGGCCAGCTGCTGTTATGGTTGGCTGAAGCCAGGGAGAAACGTGTGGAAAAATAAGTGTAAAAGTAATAAATAAAGACTGGTGCTTAAAGTGAGTAACTGAAATCTACATCTAAGCATTCCTTGAACTCCACAGCTGTGTATAATTTTGGTGGAAAGAAAGTAGCGCTAAGATCAGATGAACTGAATCCTCAGAGTGTATTTCTCTCCAGTGACTGTATGAACCTCTGGAGTGATTTATGGCTTAGTGGTGGATGTGGCAGTGCTGGGTTAATGGTTAAAGTTAATGACCTTAAATTTTAACCCAACCTAAATGATTCTATGATTCTAATTGGTCTTGTGATATTAGTGGTGGCTTCTGTAGCACTGTGATATTTCTTTCTTGAGCTGAAGGACCTGTTTCCCTGAAAAGGAGCAGGGAAAGACAAAGGAAAAAAGGTTTCTTTCATTGATCTTTTTGCTAAATTCTTCAGTCATATTAGGGGCCATTAAACCAGCATCTTCAGCCTATACACAATACAAAGAGCTAATTCTTGATATAAATTTTCAGGTCCATCATTAATATTTTCCAGGCAAACATCATCACTTCAGTGGGGTGTGAGCATAGCTGAAACAAAGTACCTGGCATGTGCAAAGTGATTTCCTAGATTTCCTAGAGCTTTACAGATTGACACAAGGCTAAAACCTTCTCTCAGAGCCCTCAGATTTCAGCAGAGAGGGAAAGGTTAATAATGCTCACGTATATCTAATGCTCAGATTTAATCCAGTTTCATGCTAAAGCCAGGAGGTTTTAGGACTCATCAATTTATCCTATGATTGCCCACTTGGAGTGACATGTTAAGAGGCATTGGCTTTTCTTTTTGTAGTAAAATCAACATTAAAGTGCCATCTTATTTGAACTTAAGCTGAGTTTGACCAAGAATTCTAAAAAAAATCATGCTGAATTAAACACACAGAAATATATATCTAGATATAGTAATTCCAGCACCTTGATACAGGATGGCAAGTAACACAATGAAAACCTTGGTCTGTTACTGAGCAGTTTCAGGAAAACTTTTCTGCACAGAAAGGTCTTAAATCTAAAAATTTCATGAGAAAATATCAATGCCTCATGGTTTACCACACTTGGTTAATCCCTGACATTTTTTCAAATATTATTTTACTTATTTTAAATATTGTCCTGTCCATATTTTGAAATAATTATCAGTTTTTTGCAGTACTTTAATTTGTGACTCAAATTCTGCCTGTAGTGCAAGCACCATCCTAACAAAGAAAGTCTTTCTCTCCAATGCCTGACACAAAGAAACATGTGTTTACATAGTGACTGACATGGTGGCAACAGATTTAATTTTGACAGTTTTGTGGGTTTTTTTTCCACAACAAAAAAGGAAATTTCAAGGTGGAGCTACTGACAAAGTAATTTGTAATACTTATCATATACATTTCCAAAACTGAGCAAAGCTATCATTTTGTTACTCTCAGGTAGGTATTAAAAAAACCCTTTATTTAAATTATTATTGGAAGTAAATAAGATATTCAGTCATAAACTATTTGTTTCAAGTGTCCCACAAAAACTCTCAGCATAAAGAAAATCCAAATAAACATGCACACACACATTGAAATCTTAACTACGATCTCCCCTCTAAGCTTTTCATTGTGGATGGGAAATATCTATTGCAGTTGGAACTATTTCAAAAAACTGTTGTGAAGACACTTCTCTCTTTTAGAGTCATGAAGCAAAATTTTTCTTTTCTACAGCAGTTTAAACACAGTATTATAAAATATTTTACAACCAATGAAACGACATTGATTTTGACTAGACTAAAGGAAATAATTTTTCTACCTAAAATTGAAACCAAGCAGGCAAAATTAGACAAAGATCTTCTCACACAGGTGTTGCTTTTAGGTGATTTTGGTGGAATTAGGACTTTATTCATGCTGCTTTTATAAGAGGAGATGCAGGGGACTTCTTTCCATATTTTCCTGCTGGAGCAAAAAGAATAGATATTTTGAAGTTGTATTTGAAGTTGAAGGGGAAGGCAGGATGTGCAACTGATACCAGCTGAAATTCTGGAGGAGGTGAAATGGTTGTGGGTGTTATCACAGAAGGTGACAGTGGCAGAGATGACACTTTGCAGACTTGTAAATTTTGTACTAATAGACTAATAGGATGCTCCGTGGAAAAGATCTCCTGGATAAAAGACCTGTGGGTTGTCTGTGGTGTGTGTCAGGTTTGGGTATAGAACCACTCAAAGGATAATCCAAAGGCATTCCGTGGATCATGTAAGGAGGCAGATCCAGGCCTTCACTGTGGTCCTCCTGAAAAACAATGCAAAGTGAGATAAACAATTCTGTTAGCCTCCACTTATAAAGTTTTAAAATCACCATTCTCTCTGTTTGGAAATTCAAGGAGCTGCAGGTCTACTTAGAGAATCACAGGTTATGTGTGACAGGCCCTACAGTGCAGGGAGGGTGGTGGTCAATTGACAGGAGCCTTCACATTGTGTGACAGGCATAGGTGGGAAATAAGTGCTAACCAAGGACTTTGAAAGTATTTGAGACAAAAGTTCATTGCATTTGCATTGCATTGCAGCTAGGTATCATCTCATTCCATGCTGTGTGTTGCTGGTCACACAGCACTCAATACAGTGCCTCCAGTTTTACCAAGAGTGTGAAAAACCGTGCGTGACTTTCTGGTGTCAGATTATTGTCCACCTCAGTATTATACTGAAAGGCTCTTGACAAAGGTGATGCCCCACATGCTGAGCAAAGAGAGATTTCAGCATAAATTCACAAGATGGATTGGGAAGTACAATACTGCCTGCCAGGCCAGCAGGAGAGCAAGGATTATAACCAGCAGCTCAGTTCCCCCATTTATGAGAGTACTTTTTTTCCCTGAGTGTGTAACAGAAAGAGACACCCAGCAAGTACAGCACAAGGCTGGCTGTTGTCTTGCCAAGTCCTTTAGGACTGTTTCTCTTATATGACAGCTATGCCTACGTACATTGCAAGTGATGATGGATGGCCATGTATGCCGAGTTTTGTAGATTTATTTAATTCACCTCTTGTTGTTACTGAAAGCATAGTGGGGCTTCAGCAAAAATAAAACATCTGTGGTCCTTGACAGTGTGACTTAAAGAGAAAGACAAAAGCTCTCAAGGCATGAAACATGTAAGAGAATTAATTGAAACAGGTGGTTGCAGCTAAATGGTACTGTTTAAACTTTAGCGTTTCATGGATCAGTAGCAAATTTTACCTGACAACTGTTTTAGACATGCTTCAGAAGGCACAACCAGGGGCTTTAGGTGTAAGTCTTCGCTGGAATTTAGAAACCTGCTCATACTCTGCTAATATTTGAGCTGGCAATAAAGGAAATAGCCAGACCACACTGTTTAGAAACAGAAATTACACAAAACCTCCTTGCATTATGTAATTGCGTTCAGTGCCGTATACTTAAGCGAGTTTCTCTCTGAACTTAGACTTTCTTCATTCATCATGCTGCCTAAACAATGAGATATTTCCTTGCATGCTCTAAAGGCATACAGCAAGGCCTGATTTTTGTTGTTTATAACAACAGGTTTGAAAATGGAGCTGAATACATTTATCAATGGTATTATTTTACAGGGTCACCTAAACCCATAAGGGACTGTTTTCAATGATGCACTTTTCTGTTCTCTTACTATTACTGCAAGGACAGTGCACAGGATAAGGCTCCTTCATTTGGCTTCCAGCATCACTCAATGTCTGAACACTTGAACAATCAGAAGAGACACATTAAACAAGTTGCAAGTTATAAAGTCATCAATTATAATATATAAAGTAGATTTAAAAAATAGCATGAGACAAACTGTTTAAAAATGTTTAATGTTGTAGGCTACTGTGAGGTGTATCTTCCTTTTGTGTGTCCACCTTGATTTACTAAGTGCACATATTTATTATCACAAATCTTTCCAGGGCTAGAAAATTAAGAGCAAGCAATCAAAAATAAATGATCAATTTTACAGTCTTCCCTGGAGCTCCAGGTGTCCATAGAATTGTAGAAGGACTTGGGTTGGAAGGGACCTTAAAGATCCTTTAGTTCCAACCCCCAGCCATGGGCAAGGACCCCTTCCACTAGAACAGGTTGTTGCAAGTCCCATCCAACCTGGCCTTGAACACTACCAGGGATGAGGCATCCACAAAGTCTCTGGACAACATGTACCAGGGCCTCACAACCCTCTGAGTAACAAGTTTTCTCCTAATGTCCAATCTAAATCTCCCCTCTTTTAGTTTCAAACCATTGCTTCGTGTCCTGTCACTATCTTTGTAAAATTACAGCTACTAAAGAGACACATCCAGTCCTGCAAATATAACTGTGTGTGACAAACTACTAATGGCAACAAGAGGAAAAAAAAATTCAACCTTAAAAACTGTTTTCCAAGCCAAGTTCCCCACTCTGGATGCCTTTGAACATAGATGAGCTTTGCAGCTGCCTCAGTTATCCCCAGGCTGGGGTGAGAGCCAGAGCTCAGGCGCCAAGGGAGGATCTCAGGCTGCAGAAGCTCCATCAGATCCCTCATTTCAGGTGGGGAGGAGCAGTGCTTGGGACTAGGCTTTAAAAGGTCAAGCCAACAGCGAAGGTTAAGTCCAGTGTCTTTCTGACAATCTGAGAAGCAAAAGCCTGTGAGAGCAGATAGGCCCTCAGCATTCCCTGGAAAGCTGGCTCCTTAGCCGATATAAATCTGCCGAGTTGTGCTGATGTCAGTGGGGTTATTTGTCAGCTGAGTGTTGGTCCCGTATGAGCAGCAAACTGCTTTGCTGGGCAGGAGGAAGAAAAAAGTTGAATTGTGAATATCTGAATTGTGCTAAAAACTCCCCAGATTTAACTCCTTACCATCGAAACCCAGAGGCAGTCGGATCAGGCAGAGCAAATCTCCAGCAAGTACGATGCACACAGAGAGGCACTGAAAGGAGAATTAGGATCCAAGCCATGGCGAGACTCACACAGCTGCGCAAAACTTGAACAGGACTAGAAAGGAACTGGAAGCAGCTGTGAGGAGATGCAGAAAAGGCTCCCTGGAAGATCTATGGATGTGTCAGCGGGCAGGATCAGGTAGCAGATGTGGTTTGCCAGGCGCTGTGCTGCAATGCTAACCAGGCCCACACAAGTACGACAAGAGCAGCTGAGTGGGGCAGGTCTTGGAGTCAACCCGGACAGGAGCCGCGGCCGAGCGCAGGCTGCTGTGTCAGACAGGTGCTGGACAAGGAGGCTTTGTGTGGTTTGCCAACAGGCACGAGGAGAGGGTTTATCCTGGAATCACAGCACTCATTTGCAGGAGGGCGAAGTTCAAATTCAATCGTGGCACTTCCTGAATTTTAAACACGCCGACATGGATCTTGTGCTGTTTCAGCACCAATAATGATATAAGAATTATTTATAAGGTAACAGGATTGACAACGCAAAATCCAGCTGAAAACATAAACTAGGCCAAGGGTTTTGACTTTCTCAGTGGTCATACCAGCAAATAAACCTTTATAAACAGCTGAACCAGCAGCTGTCTTCCCAGTTGTTAATTGACACCCATACAGCTGATGACCCTGAATAAGACTTTCTTTTCAAAGAGAATGCAAAATTCAATTGAAAATCATCTTCTGGGTTCACTTAGGGTATTCTTTCATGGTGTATAAGGTTGCTTTAATCCATTTCAGGAGCTGGCTAACTTTAAAGTACTATTGAAGGAGGACCAACAGATAATACAGTAGTTCAATTCCAAAATTTGCTGATCCAGCCAAACTCTGTTGTTATTAGAACTAGAAAAGGCAAATTAATCTAAGGAAAGAAGACTATATCTAATTTGGCTCTGTTTTTTTTTTTTTTTAAGCTAATTCAGGGACATGCTCCAAGCTTGTAAGGAAATACTCAACATGCCATTTCAGAAAATGCCAACTATGTAATTGAATAATGTGGAAGGTGTTCATCCTGCTTCTGCTCATGGAGACATCTAGAAAAAGCATGTGCTCCCCATGTGCTGAACAGAAATACATTATTTTTTAAAAAAATTCTCTAAGATAGACAGCAAAACTTTTGTGGTGGCAAATACACAACGTACACTACTGACCCCATGAGATATAAAAGTGTAAGTTACCACCAGAATTACACTCAATAGCTCCAGCTGGTCTTATTCTGCTCTGAATACTCCAGTTCAAGGATTTCACAGTGACAGCAACACAAAAAGTCTTTTGGGACTTGTCTTTTGTTATTTTAGCAAAATACTTAGAAATACACTTGATTCTTCTAAGAGATTTTCCCTTCAGTGGTCTTCACCCAGAAACAAATGAAATCTTACAAAATTCGATAGTTTAATTTTTTTTATTGAATACAACAAGATCGTAAGTGGTTCCAGAGCCCTGTCAAGCAAAAAAGGAAATATTTCTATTATTTGCAAGGGAAGCTGGGTCATGTTCTTATGAATTGCCATTTCTTGCCAGTGCACTGTGACACAGATAAAGGTGGTGCAGTCCTGCAAAGTGCTTGTGAGAACTGAATGTCAAGATATTAGATTTTTGGTAGGTGGTTTTCAAATATGAATTGTCTACTTTTGTTTTTGTCTGGGTGACTTGTGTTCAAGATTAAAATAGAGAAGAACAAAACCAAACCAACAAGAGAGACAGGTAGTGGAGATTTAGGAGGTAAAAGTATATTAGCTTGAAATCTTCCATGGACTATAACACCACAAATCTATAGATAGTGACTCCTGTGAAAATAAGGTATCAGTGAATCTTTAAAAACTTCTGTCATTTTTTTTCTTTTTTTTTTCCCCCCTCCTGAGGTTCTGTGTTCTCAGACTGGGAAATATTCAACACAGGGCACTTAGAAGTCAAAATTCAAAAATTTTCTTACATCAGCTGAGAAGACACCTGGGAGCTGGGGACTGAGATGTTGAAAATAAATTGCTACCTGTCTCACCTCAATTGTGGGAGTACCAAAGACGGTCCACTCTCTCCTAGAAGATTTTTGGTGGACTTCTGAGCTCCATGCTAAGAAGAATTTTCACCTCTGCTCGTAATCCTAATTAATTCCAAGGGGGAATGCTTGGCTGTTGGCGAGATTAAGCCTTCTTCCTCAAATCCACCATGGATGAATTACATGCAAGAGAGAGTTCCCATCCTGCACAGATACCTCTATTTGAATTGACACTGAGCTACTTCCTCGGGCAGGATTTCCTGGAATTAAGGTGCAATATGTGCATGAGCCATTGCATTCATCCACACAAATATGTGGTTACACCTTGCTTGACACCACCTTACATTTCCAAGCTTTATGATTGCAAGGCTTGTTCAGCAATGAAGTTTTTTATGGTTACCAGATTGCAAAATATGTTAACAAGGATATAAGGTAATAATTATAAAGCTTATTCTACCTTTATGTCTTTAGTTTCAAAGTGACAACGAAATATGTGATTCAAAGTGCTGTATTTAAGGGCTGCCTGTTAGTATTACCTATTCCTTGTGCTTTCTTAATGCTGGAATTATCACATTGCTGTGGTAATCAGGTTCATTAGTGTAGAATTCACCCTAATTAGGGTGAAATTCATCTCGCATGATATTGTCTCTCTCAAAATTAGCATCACTCTGAGCAAGTTCCTTGGTAATCCCCACTGCTGGTGGAGAGAGGCACGTCCAGGAGAGAGCTCATCCCAGCGTGTTGGATGGTGATACGTTTAAAAGATAAATTCCCTGTGTTCTCTGAGCAGAATTAGAAGGTGTTAGAGATGAGAGAATGTCTTTACTTTCTCCAAGCAGGACTCTCTGCACTGTCTGACCTGTGATTTGCTTGGCATTAAAAAGGCCAAAATAATCAAGTCCTTGCATCAAAGACCTTTTGAGTCTAAAGCTCTGTGCTTATGAGCCATTAGAGCCACAGGATCAATGGCAAGTGTGGTTTTATGGAAAATAAGGTATCACAATAAGCAGTTTTAGGGTTTTATTCCTAACATTAGATGTCCTGTTTCGAAAATGTTAGTTTTAGCCTCTAGTTTCCAGTTTAATCGCCTATTTAATGCTTCACATGCCTACGTCAAAGAAGTGCTGTGAGATTTAATTAATTTTTGTAAGGATCTTTCAGATCTTCAGATAAGAGGTACTATACTATATAAGTGCCAAGCATTACTACATTACTGAAGAGACTTATCACAGAAAAGGTTAAGGTCAATTAACATTTTCTTGCCATTTATGCGTATAGTTTCAGATCACAAAAAGAAACTGGTGTCAATTTAGTTAATTTCACTTGTATCCATTTCCAAATGAGTTATTTATAATTGATATAAGTTGAAGACTTAGAGATCATCAAAATGGCAATAAATTATGCCCTCCTTATAAGCTTCTAACACCCTATGGTTTTAGACTGCTTTGTTTTAATTGAAACATGAGTGTTTCAATTAGACATTATAATTAAAAAGTTTCAGGATCAAATTATGCATCTTTTAAAAATGGCTCAGGCAAGTACCAAAAAACCCAACACAAAACCTCTCTATGAGTCCTTGAAAAAGTCTGTATAGGCAATGCCTCTCTGGGGTTTTGAATATCAAATCTACAGTTTAATTGAAGCAGCAAAAACATTTTTTGTTGTTGTTTTTTATTTTTACAAAGACTGTTGCTTTACTAGATATCTGAAAAAGGGACCTTTAATTGACTAACTCAAAAGAAATCTCTTCTGAAAATCACATTTATGCATTTTGTTAAGCATACAAATGTTTTCACATGCATTACTGCAGACTTAAAGGACTTGTACTAAAATTTTTCGGGGAATGTCTAGACCCTCAAATCCTAAAAAAAAAAAAAAAATGCCAGGATTTGGGCAATCTTTAGAGAAAAAAGCTGTGAGATTCAAATTGAGAGATATCTAGAGCAAATTAACCACACTGTAAATCGCTTCCATTGCACATGGAATATCACTGTTCTCTAATTAAAACTATTCCATCTTGCCATCATGTTGTAGTTAAGATCTTGCTTTACATTCTGGCCATTAAGGCTGCTTGAGTTAAAAAAGAGAAAAAAAGGATAAAGCTTAGTCAAGAACATTTTCATAAATAAACAATAAACACAGTTAATCACTGTGCTGCTTCTAGAGGGGTCATGTTATTGAAGTATTCAATAAGCCAGGTGTTTTTCAAAAATGCTTTTGAATCCTGAAAGTATTGAGCATAAATGTTTAAACAGATATGTATTTGTTGTTCTCTAATTTATTACTTACCATTCATTCACCCCATTAGCAAAAATGATTTGGGAAATTCTCATATGAATTAGGTGACTAGTCACACCTGGAGTTTCTTTAAATCATTCTCTCTCTTCTTAAATTGGATTACAATCTCAGAGGGTATAAATATTAGTTTTGTTACTGATTTTGTGAGAGCAGGTGCTAATACTTTGTTTCAATTAGAAAGACGACTGAAGTTGTGATTTGCTTATGCAACTCCCAGTGTCACAGAATCACAAAATAATCTGGATTGGAAAGGACCCACAAAGATCACCGAGTCATGCACAGGACACCCCAAGAGTCACACCATGTGCCTGAGAGCGTTGTCCAAATGTTTCTTGAGCTCTGTCAGGCTTGGAGCTGTTCCAGAACTCAAACACCTTGTGGGTGAAGAACCTTTTCCTGATATCCAACCTAAACCTTCCCCAACACAACTTCAGGCCATTCCCTCAGGTCTTGTCACTGGTCAGGAGAGAGAAGAGGTCAACGTCTGCCCTTTCTCTTCCCCACACAAGGAAGTTGTAACTGCAGTGGGGTGTCCCCTCAGTCCCCTCTTTTCCAGGCTGAACAAACCAAGTGCCCTCAGCCCCTCCTCCCATGGCTTGCCCTCAAGGCCCTTCACCATCTTCGGTGCCCTCCTTTGGATGCTCTCTAATAGTTTAATATCGTTTGTTTACCGTGGTGACCAGAACTGCACACAGGATTCAAGGCGAGGCTCCTCCAGCACAGAGTAGAGTGGGAGAGTAAAGCTAAGGCTTAAACAAGTGGGGTTGACTCATCTTTGAATCTCTTTTAAAAGCTGAGGAGGAATTTCAAGAACTATGAGACAAATCATAAAGAGCAGGAAAAGTCATTTAGTCCTATAAAATGCTGAGATTCCCATATCCTCATTAGTCTCACTGGAGAAAACAATTTAAGTGGGCCTTCAAGTAAAAACCTGGATTTTATATGTCACTACTTAATCAGCTCCAGTATAATTGATGTAACAAACAATGTTAAAATTATTTGCATAATAATTCCTTAATGTTCTTTTGCTGACAGCCATGCAGATGAAGGCAGATAAAACCTTCAGCTCATGCACACTGACCCTCTGTACATCAGAAAATATTTAATTGTGCCTACATTGAACATGACTGCAGTTTGTTTGACCACCACAAAGACATCTATGCTTGACATGAAGACACCAGGAGACAGAGGAACCAACACTTCCACTGGTAATTTGTTCCAGTGTTTAATCCGTTTCACTGTTTACAGCAGGTACCTGCTTTCCACTTTGAATTTGGCTTGGTTCAGCATTGCTCTGTTACAGCTCTCTCTGCTAGATTAAATAGACATTTAAAACCTCTGGTTTTCTGCTCCTGGATGTACTTATCACATCACCTCTCAACCTCCCTTCAAGCCAGGGCTGTGCATGTGGAGTTGCTCCAAGGGAAGAGCATGGAGTTAATCGAGAGAGGACAGCTGTGCAGAAATGAACCTGGGAAGCTGTCCTAGGAAAAAAGCTATCTCACCTCTGGAAAAAATTACCTTCAGTGGGAAACCAAGTAATATTGTACTGGTGAGAGAAGATTTCTTGGGGTTCGAGGAGTTGTGTCCTGCAGCCACAACCTTTTTCTCAGGGCAAGTAAATTTGTACAGGATGCATATATGTGTGGACTTAAACAAAAGAAATCCTCTAACTCCTTTAATTAGGGAAATGAAAGCTGTTGCTTTCTAGCATTGAAATAATTTTTGTAGATTCATCTTCTTAAAAAAAATTTAAAAAATGGTAAACCCAACAAGACCAAGCAAGATTCTTTGGCTACTAATGCCACATGAATATTTAGTATCAACACTTTTTCTTCTCAAGGACTTGTAAATGTCCTTCTGGTCCAATAACTTACTGTGACTTTATAGTGAGTTCCTGTTACACTGCAATATTGTATAAATCTGGGGTTAGTGGTTTACCAGGATGCAATCCCCAACTCTGTAATGTTACTCACATTAATGTGTTCAGTTAAATATACAGATGAAAATATCTGTTTTTCTTTGAATGGACCCTACTTGTCAGATTGTTCTGCAGGAAATCCTTGTCACTATCGTTATCTATCATTCTGCCAATAATTACCTATTTTTTGGCAGCTGCATCATGTTTACTTCTCCATCACTATGGAAACACTAAGTTTTCTCAGTCCTAATATAGATTCCTGCAGAATCCTACTAGAAATACTTTCACAGAGTGAAATGATTTCTGTAAACGTTTTTTCTGATGTCCATTTAATCTTCAATGTTTAACTGATTTTCTGTGAAGTAATCCTTTTATCACAGTATTACTTGGTACTTTCCAAAAGAATAAGCCCATGGGTATTTATATGCCCATATATTATGGACTTTGTCAGAGTTTGGGCACCAGAGTGCAAAAGAGCTACTCAGACTCTTATTCAGGGCTGTGGCATCACAAACCAGCAGCTTCCTTTTTTTTCCTCCAGGAACTTTTTTCTTTTCTATAATAGAGTGTAGACTTTAAACGCCTCTCTTCTTCTTAATCATGATAGAGAACCAATCTGCTCAAACTGAAATCTTGCTTTGGAGATGTTTCTGTTGATGCTCCAAATCCCAGAACCCTTCTCCCTTGGGATATTCTTTGAAATCTGCTTCAGCTAAGGTGCTTCTTTGGAGATGTTTCAGTTAAAGCACCAAATGAACTTTCTGCTCCAAATGGATGGCCAGGGCTGACTCAGCAGCTCTCCTCCTTTGGAAAGAAGGAATTCTAACTTTTCTCATCTTTCCAGCTCCCCATGCCAGCTCCCAGACACATGCTCCAGCTGTTTTCCACACGCCAGCTCTGACATTTATCTGAGTTCTTGATGAGTCATTTCACTCATTAAAGCAGAAGAAAATGAACCCAGTAAAAGAGTGAATAAATTCAAGTTAGGTTTTTGCAATCTGAATTAGCTCACCAAAGGGTCAGATAAGCTCTGCAGTTAGAAAGAAATGGCTTGAAATGAAATAAGTTGGGAAAGGGGAGGAGAAGCTGAGGGAGGGAGGATCAATACTTTCTTTTTAGGCAACGGAAAGATGTTGGGTTGACTTAGAGGACCTGTCTGCCTGCAGCCTTCGACAGCAACTCACACAACTCTCTTGGACCAAGGATTTGAACACTGCCTAAGCCCATCTGAAGAATTATATGAGGCAGGTGATGTAAATCTTCATGTGAGGTCATTTTAGGCATTGTAAAACCTAATTTGCATACCCAAAGTAGTATGTTTCATCTCTTAATTATCCATACCAAATTCATAGTCTCATCAAAGATGACATTCAAATTTGTAAAAGATATTTATTTGCATTAATTAGTGCTGGCTGATATTTCATTCTTTGGATTTACATCCACTTAATTCCTATTTCTTTTTTACATATTTTCCATAACTTCATGTCACTCTGACAACCCTGAAGCTTAGCAGATGAATCTTGGCATCCTTTATGAATATTATCACATTAGTATGTTTTTCAGTCTTCAGGTTTTTCTGATATTCCAGGAACTATTAAGAATCTGTTATTAACTGAAACGCAATGAAATTAATATTTCATTGAATAAATGTAATGTGTGAGCTGTCTGTTGATATAAAAAGTAATATATATTAGGTGTTATTTTATGTACTCTTCAGTTATTACTGAATTAAGAAATGTTTCATCTTGCTCAAACTGAATCTCCTATTCCATCATAATATATCTCATTTCCCTAAATGACTGCCTATCCTTCTGAATGAATTCCAGCCTGTTTTTAAGACTTTGAAATCTTTATCCTGGGGGAGAACACAAACAAACCTTCAAAACATTCTCACAACTGAGACAGAATGGCATTTCTCTTGGCTTTCCATGCGATGAAAAGAGTAGTGATGGGAAATCAGAATATCTCTGATTATTACTGTATACCTTGCAGAAATGGTTGTCCTTTGAATGAAGAGTTCTGCTGTCTCAGGTCTACAAAGGATTAAGAAAACTGTTGCAACAAGGAAAAAAAACTGAGGTAGGATTAGACCATGAGTATTACTGTATTGCACAATATTTCCAAATTAAGTCATATTACAGTGCAATGAACTTTTCAGGTCATTGATTTCCTGTACATTGTTGTTAGGCTAGTGTAATAGGTGGTCAGAAAGACTCAAAACAGAAAAAAAAAAAATGAAAGCAATGGAAATAACTGAAAAACGTTGTAATAATTACAGCAAACAGTGGCCCAATGAGCTACACAACACTTTCATCTCTCCATTTTTTCAGAGATTCATTACTTCAGACTATTAGCAAAAGATGGGTGCAAGCAAGAGTGCTTTAAAAAAAAAAAGAAAAAAAAGATCATACAGCAGAATTTTGAATTTTGACCAGCAGCAGGAAAGATGGTTATTATAATTTGCAAACTATAATTCTCTGCAAAAGAACAGCTATATTTAAATACAGTGACTTAACCAAGAATATCTGTTTCAAAGGCAAGAAAGTAGAAAGAGTATCCTTATAGTCCTTGGAGAACTTCAAGCATCACTTCTAAGCCCACTCTTCCTTTCTACATTCTATCATAGTATAGGAATTCCACAATGATTTATAAAAGGAAGATTTTCAAAGGCACATATGGGAGTCAGGTGTCCGATTTCCATCAACTCAGGCACCCAACTCCCATTTGTATTTTAAGAAAATCCTCCCTTAGAGACATGAAATATAAAGTAGTAAAGTAACTTGTATTCTAAGGCCAGGAACATTTGCCTTAATTTTTTACATACAGTTCCATTTTGGTTTCTTTTGATTTGATATCAAAGCAAATAGAATTCTGCATTTTATAAAAGAAAGGATGGATGATCTAATATTTTTGACATTGTTGGTTTCTGTGGTTCTGTCATGCACACAGTGGGATGTTAAATATGAAACTAAGTAATTTAAAGGCAATTCTCCCCTTTCAGTCTGTCCTGTTATTTTTGCTTTTTAAAACAAATGTACAGTTTAAAAGAAATATAAAACAAGCCAGCTGACACACTTTGGAGTTAACTGAAGAAAAGGATGTAGAGTAAGAGAATTGATAATTTGGCCAAAAATTTAAGCAAGTGTAAATGACACTCTTATCTAACATATTTTTTTAAATTGGGATTTTCTTTGTTGTTGTTGTATTTTTATTTTTGTAAGAAGGAAAATATGCTAAAATTATTTTGGTTTGAATTAAATACCAAATTTTTAATTTAAAAATTCTAATTTGCATTACCTATTTTTAACAAAACACACTAACTTCAGGATTTTTTAAAAAATGGAAAAAAAAATTCCCATAAAGTACTTTTACCAGTTCTCTTCCTCTTTTTGAGGGATTCTGCTAAACAGAGTCATCTGTAGTATGTCTAGGTCCAGAGATGGATTTCAGAAGTTCTCCCACACAGTCAAAGAAGGTGCAACAATCACACTTTTTGCCTGAGATGTGTCTTCGCTAACAAGTAGCACATCAAAAATCCACTAAAAATACTATGTTCATGCTAGGTCTCCACTTCTGTTTTTTATTTTTTTTTCTACAAAACTGTTCAACAGGATGACAAAACAAAAAGTATGCAAAGCTTGGCAGAGCGTTTTTACGCCCACATTTCTCTCTCTTCTTGGTCCCCCCATTATTCTGCATCCATTCATAGGATCAGGGTGGAAGGGACTTCTGGAGGATGTCTAGGTCCCCTTTGTGGTTCAAGCAGGGTCAACTAGACTGCTGTCTGGGACAACATCCAGATTTCTTTGAAATATCTCCAAGGATGGAGATTTCACAACTCCTCTGGTTACCCTAAGTGAAAAGTTTTGCCTGATTGGATTCATTCAGATGCCCTAGTTTGATGGGAACCAGACACCTCCTTGTTAGGTGACACCAGGACAGAATTCAGATGACAAGTCTTTCCAAAGGTCATGCCATGTAGGAAATATGGATGAAATCACACCTTGTTTCATCCTCTCCCTGCACAGTCCTTCCATAATACTTCAGCAAGTTTTTACCTCCCTCATAGCTCTTGTGCATGTTCAAGGCTTACAACTCATAACCCTCAGGTCATTTTACAGACACACTCTCTGGTGCACTGTCACACGTTTGTTTCCCTTATTTCATATGTTCAGAACTGAAAAAAACCCAAACATCCCAAACCTTTCACAAAGGAATGAATAATAAATCTTAAGGCCACTGATATGCCACACTTTCCCCAGAATGACAGCCAGACGAAGAAGGTTGTAGTGTAGGGAGGCTTGGCATGTGGTCCATGTGGCTGTGGGACACTGGGGTAAGGGGCAGAAGTTGCTCCCAGGACGAAGTTACTTAGCCATGCCCATACAGCCTGGGAGGAAGAGGAAGAAAGCAGCAGGTCACTGAGCTAACTGAACTCACTGGCAGGTGTAATTCTCTACCCTAAAAATGTATGATCTTTGTTTGCCCAAATTGCTGTATAATCCTTAATTCTATTTTCTTTTCTTTTCCTGCTATCAAAGAATGCAGGAAGGACACTTTTCTCTTGACAATACATCAACCTGAGTCATCCCTACAATGAAGGAAACTCAAGTGGAGGAAGTGGATGCAAGAAGTTTTTGCTGGGTGAATCAATTGTATCTTCAGTTCAAACAACCGTGATTAATTTGCGTGGGTCTAAAAAAGGAAGGGAACCCACTCAGGGAGTGAGGAAGTGTCAAGATAACGCACATATCTGCCTCAGAGTACTCTTGATGCTTAGAAATGCTGCATATATGTGCAGTTATCTCTTCCCCTCCTTGGTTTCTCTAAGGGATGCAGAGTCTACATTTAATCGATATTAGGACATTTCCATAACAGAAGGTTCTAAACAACATGCAACAGCTGTGTTTGACAAAGGTGTGTTTTACCTCTGAAATATATTAGAGAAACAATTTTATTTGTCACCCAGAAGTCCGCTGAGTTTGAAAGGATGCAGAACACAAAATCGTATGTCTTACCACCTCTTTTGTATGGAATGAAAGTGCCAATGGGGTAGAAACTTGCTTTAATTCAGGGAGAGAGAGGCATCAACAAGAACAAGATCAAGACAAGAAATCCCAGTGCAAAGGTCGAAAGTCCTGAACATGAGGGAATAAACCATTACATTCAGAAGCACACTTTAAAAGGAGAAAAGATGCTAACAATCTGTCCCAAAACAATTTGAAATCAATAAGTGTGTCAGACAAAGGATGGAACGGAAGTCATGCTGTTTTATATATTATATTAAAACAGCAACAAAATCTTAAATTTTGATCCTTTTATAAAACAATACAGAAATTGATTTTTTTTTTGTAAGGAAAAAAATGAAAGAGAAAAAGAAAAGAAAAAAAAAGAAAAAAAGAAAAATAAAGAAAAAAAACCACCAGCTGTTTCCTGGCCAAGGAAACCACAGGGGCTCTTACTCTGTACTACACTAAATGGCCAACTTCCCAGGGTAGTTTAAGTCCCCTGCAGCCTGCAGTGTCAGCAGAGTTGGTCATTTACGAATCAGTGGGGTTTTGTTAGAAGTTTGTTTGTCTTTCGATGAAACCACCCGCCTTGCGGTTCAATTGTTTGAGCTATAAATAGAGGAGCAGTGCATCAAATTCTTTCAGAATTGAACACAAAAATATGGGTAGCAGGAAGGGTGGGAAAGAAGGTGCAGGTCAGCTTTTTGACACTGAGAAATGAAGGCTGGGAAATACTCTGTTTATTTTTTATGCTGTAGAATGTGGAGTAAGCAAACCTCCAAAAAAGCATTCCTCACCCACCCTCCCTAAGGCCACGTTCAGATGGTGGGAACTCTACAGAACCTCCTTCTTTTGCTGCCCTTCCTCCTTTCATATTAATGAGTTGGCCTGAACTCTAAGGGGCAATTTTGTTGAGTCTGTTGAAAATACAGGTATTTGAATTCTTACCGAGTATGTTGCCATCTATATAAAATGCCCAATAGTGTTTTAAACTCTACTAAAAAATTTCTTTGCTTTTTACCAAGGTAACGAGTCCTCCTGATCTTTCTGCATGTTTATTTAAACCAGAGTGCTGCTTTCCATTCATTTCACACTGCTTGCCTTTCAATTTCACAGTGCCTTCTAGTTGAGTTTGTAAAGTTGCCACTAAGGAGCCCTGCTCTAAGTCTTTCCATGAAAAGACAACAGGAAATGTTCACAGAATTCACACTCTTTTCCCACTGCAACATATCCTTGCAGATGTGTTAGTTACCATAGCAACAATTAAGACTAGCTTTTTCCTTTTTTTTTTTTTTTTAATAATAAGAACAATCAGTATTGCCTGAAACATTTTCAGATAAATTTGTGTCTCAGATTTAAATTATGCAATGTAAAGATCTTCTTGATGATATGCTTCTGCTAATATTTGAAAGGGTGTAAGATAAGGAACTGGACGATTTGGATGACCTGTACCTTTTTGTTCTCCCTCATATTGGGGCTTACATGACATTGGCTTGTTTCTGCTGTAAAGTGGGAGAGGTGGAAAGGGAGCAGGCTGACCTTATATCCAGAAATAAGAAAAAAAATGTAGCCTTCAGTGTCATTACTCAGAGAATTTAAATGAGAGTCAGAAACTCAAGACTTGCTCTCTGGGTTGGAAAAAATAACAATATAGGGAATATGAAATGTATCTCAAACTTCATCCCTCCTCACAACCATCTTTAGAACTCTTCGTGCTGTAAAGCTCTTGAACCACACATCAATGACAGCAAAGGCAAATTTAGATCATTACATTGGTCTCCATGACGTTGCTCTACCACTGCAAGTAGGAGAAGAATTGAAAGGTAGTTGTAATAAAAGTTATTGTTCTGGAAAGAAACAATGTTGATCAATTAAGAAAGAATACTTGAAAAAGGAAAGACTATGAGCTGAATCAAAGCAACCAGGCATGGATGAATGCCTTCTACAGGAAGGCAAATATTGAGCAACTCCACTCAGGTCACAGATCATTAACTCAAGTGTTCAAAAAAATGTGTCAAAGTGGTGCTTAGGGACATGGTTTATTGCTGGATCTGGCAGTATTTGGCAAACAGTTGAGCTTGATGATCTTAAAGGTCTTTTACAACTTTAATGGTTCTATAACCCAAGCTGGGCATAAGGGAAGCAGGGAGAACTCCAGTCCTACCAAATCCCAGTTACTGCAGCAGTGCTCATAGTCACATCTACAGCCTGGTTCCTCCTGCCTGTTTCCCTGGTTGCTTTATACGTTGTACTCAAGATTTCCCCTTTTGAAAGGATTTACTCTATTATCAGCTGAAATTAAAGTTTATGACCATTCCTCCCATCCCCAGTTTAAGGCTCTCCCCAGCAGTTTGGCAAACCACTGGGTAGAGATGCCCAAATAGGTCCTGTCTTTTGCCAGCTCTTCTCATTCCTCAAAGAAATATTCCAGGAACTGCACCTAAAGAAAAATTTGTTTTCAATTCCTCATTCTGCTGTTTTGCTTAGAAGGAAAGAAAGTGACTTGGTAAAACTGTTTCTTGCCTTGCAGCAACATCCACCAAATAATTGTATACAGATAATCCTGTGAGTGCCTGCAGAAATGGAAATATGAATCTGTATTGGGATTGTGATGGAGAAGTACAGTCATTAATTAGATGCCACAATTCTTTAGTGCTAGGAAGAACAAGCCATTACTGAATTTGAAGTGATCCTCATATTTCCTACAATAACACCGTGTGGCTGAAAAACTCAGCTTGTATCCAACTAATAGCTCCTGAAAAAAGAGACGACATATTTTTTAACCTTTCCAAAACACACTTGCTAACATACTCTAATGCTTGGGAGTATATAAGGTCACCTGAAACAGCAGCCTTTACATTTAAAACAGATGTGGCTATATACAGCAGTGAAGGAATGCACTGCTTCGGGTTTTGTGTAACAAGCACCGGCGCTTTCCAGCTCTTTTCCATTTTGACACTTACAGCTTACACACAGGACTGCTTTGGAGTGGGATACTCAGCGTGTATTCATAGAGATGATTAAAAAAATTACTTTATGCACAGCTGTCTGCAAAAGCTGGTGCATAAAGATAACCACCCGAACTAAACATATTATCCTTTGCAGTCTCAATTCCTCCCACTTCCTTGCTTAGTTCCACCGGAGCAAGGTAGACTGAAGTTACCAGCACACCAATGGCACCCTTAGCTTGCCAGTTCATCCCTGCTCTGCAGTGAGAGGTGGAGAAGAATTACTCCACAGCCTTTTCTAGCCCATGTGCTGTGCTAAGCTAAGGTTAAGTAGGCACTTGGCTCCTTTTATTGTGTGTGCCTGAACCCAGTTTTTGAGTAGCCACAGCAGAGATATACAGAGGAAAACCAAGTTATAACCCAAACCTGCACAGAATCAGGGAATCATAGAATATTCTGAGTTGGAAGGGACCCACAAGGATCATCAAAGTCCGACTCCTGGGCCTGCAAAGGACAATCCCAAAAATGACACCATGTCCCTGAGAGCAGTGTCCAAACACTCCTTGAACTCTGTCAGGCTGGTGCTGTGGCCACTGCCCTGGAGAGCTGTTCCAGCACCCGACCACCCTCAGGTGAAAGAACCTTTTCCTCATATCCACCCTAAACCTCTCCTGACACAGTTTCATGCCATTGCATTTGGTCCTGTCCCTGGTCACAAGAGTGAAGAGATTGGTGCCTTTTTCTCCTCTTCCCCACGTCATGAAGCCTTTTGGAATTTTAATCCACCATGTATTGAAATTTCCCAACCACAGTAAAGACTCCTGGTCTTCTGCTTCTTTGACATCACAAGAGGACATTTTAAAATCTTTCCAAAATCATGCTGACACCACAGTTTTATATAGTATTGATGAAAGATCAATCCTGCCCATTCCAGGTGTGCTTTGTGGAGGAAATGAGCAATGTGTGAGCCTCAGGAGGCCTGAGCTTGGTAGAGTTGTATTGCGGTGAAGGCGGTCTCTGAATAGGCACAAATGCCCCTTCCCCTTCTGGTTAAAACTGACATCACAAATCAGAGAACAAGAGCCTCAGAGAAGAACTGTAATACTGTATTGGTGACACTGGGAGTATGTTGGTTTTCTCTTATCTGTCTGTGGTACAAAAGAGTTTGATCTCTTGAAGAACAAGGTGATTTAAAATCTGATTAATGAACCAGGCTCAGCTCTGGTGCTGGCGAAGGGCACACCCCTAACCAATGCAGAAGGTCTGAGTGGTTCCTCAAAAAGTCTCCTGGCCAGAAGAACCAGACACCCACTGAGCGATGGAGTCATTGACTTGTGCAGGGGATGTTAGAGAGGCCTCTCCTCCCACCTGAGCATCTGTGAGTCCACCCAGCTGCTGGGGGTGTGTGTGTGTCATGATACCAACCCAAAAACTCACACTGCTGCTCAGGGAGATGGAATCTTCACTGGAAACACATAGAATAGCTCAGGAAGGCTCTTTGCAGACTCAAAGGGAAAGAAGATATCCACACTAAATACTTAGGAAGAATTATTCTTCAAGGCACTTTACACTGAAAAATATAGAAAAGTAAGTCCTGTGAGATCTGCCTGGGGTGCCAAGTCTGCCTAAGGCACAAGGTCAGTCATGAAAACTGGAAAATTCATGACTTGTACACAACCTCTAGCAGCCAATTGAGCTATAGACCCAAAATCTACAGTCTGAACATAACTTTAGTATCTTGGATAGGGTATTCTGGCTCTTTGGACCCAAATCAGTTCTCTTTCTCTTAGATGGCCTGAAAACAACTGCTAAAATTTGCAACATCAAAACTTGAGTTTGATTGCTTTATAAATGCCAGAGGAACTAATGTTTCATTTAAAATTACCTAAATCTGTTTGGACTTCTGTGTGCATAGATTTCGGGCTTAACCCATGGAAATAAAGATAAGAAGAGTAGTAGAAAAAGGAAGCAAAATTAAATAGACTGGGATAAAGTGAGGATGAAAATTAAATTAAATATTTGTTAACTGGTTCTTAAAAGCTTTTAAGGAAAGTTAGGTGAAATCCTAAGAAAGAAACAACAAAGGCAGGAAAGCAAAGCAAGGAAAACAAAGCAGCAGGAGAAATAGAGGCTAGGCATCACTTTTTCTTTGTCAAGCTATTACTGTCTCTCTGTGGCAGAAGGACTGAAAGAATAACAGTAAATGTCAGATCAGTTATGCTGATTTCTGTCTATTGCAGGTATCTTTCTGGTCTTCATTATCATAGTATCATAACACTTTCCCGTCTAACTATTTATCCTCACGACACCTCTCTGAGGTAGGGCACTGCTATTATTTCTATTATACAGCTGGAGTGAGCTTGGGTAATGGAGCAGATTCTTAGCTGGCATCAATTGTCACAGCTCCATTAACTCCGGTGTGAGAGGACTTTATGGTGTTTAGGATCTGCCACAAAATGAATCTCCCTTCCCCCTGGAAGCCAGGGGAAGAGAGGGGCAGCAAGCCCTCAGGTTTTCCAAGCTCTTAACTACCTCTCTGCCCAGAAGACCATCCTGCCTCTGTTTAGATAATCTGTGATCTTTGGGCCAAGCCCTGCTGGCTTTATTCTTGCAAGAAAAGTCAATGAAGTCTGCATGGCATTATTCACATAAAGCCTGCGGGACAGAGCTCGTTAGGTGGCACAGACTGTGCACCACAGAAAGGCTGAAACTATAGGAACACACCACACCCCTGATGTATCTGACATTGGAGAATTGCGGGAATGAAGCACGGAGCTGTCAAGTGAAAGTCAGAGCAGAGTGGAAAACAGAAGGAGCACAGAGAAGTGTGCAAACACACAGGGATTCTGATGTGGAATTAAACCACAATGTACCCAGAAAGTTTGAATAAAAGTCACACAACTTATTTACTTTCCTCAAGCCTAATTCAAACAAATCAACAAGATGAGAAAATTGAAAGGAGAAAAGGCAGTGAGCTGTGTTTCTCACAATACAGGTGTCTCAACTCTAATGAGTCTACAGGATTCGAGCTGGTATCATGAATATCACGAGGAGTGATTATAGCTTGTAAAAGTAGACCAGAGAGAGACGTGCCTGTGTGTGTCTTGGGCTGTAATTAAAGCCATAAGCCATCAGCAGCAAAGAGGCCAGCTGCAGCATTTCAAACCTTTCCTACTCTAGCACTAAAAATAGATTGTGGCACAATAATAATAAAAAAATGTCTACCCAAAATAATTCCAATAAAAAAAAAATTTGCACATCTGATTACTATAATTGATTTCTCTTCTAGATATGAATAAATGACCCAGGCTAAATGCCAGTTCCTTGCAAAGAATTTCATTTAAGCTTCAGTGAATTGAAAGGCTCAACCAGACTCAACATTTCCAACTTCCTAGCAAGTAGCAGAAAATCTACCTGACAGTTGCCATGGAAACACGAACAGGAAGAGCTAACCACCAGCCTATAAATCCACAGAGAAACCTTTCTTAATTGGAAGGCCTTTAACCCACACATTTTTCTCATAGCTGCAGAGCTTATTTCTAAAGAGATTATTAAATTCCTCAATTGACTTATGAAGGATGCTTCCCACTATATTACTGTGCTCTGGGTTGCTCATTCTTTATATCTGTTTCCAAAATTACAAAGCAGAGCAAGGATGATAAAAGTTAACACAGATGTTTCAATGAAAAATCCATATGATGTTCTGAAAATAACTTCAGTGGTAATGTTCTACTAAAAAAAAAAAAAATAACCAACCAACCAAAAAAACCCCACAAACAACACACTAGAAAACCTACCATAAAAATAATAAGTTCAAGAAAGACATGGCACTAAAGAGGTGAAATATCCCAGCATTCTCTGCTTTGGGTTCTAGGAAATACTTTTTTTAAATGGAAGAATTTCAGTGGGAAATATAACTGAAACTATGTGAGGAATCATTGCTTAAATCTATGAATGTTAATTATACAAATGTCCACATGTGCACACAGGTTCTCATCTGTATATGCAAGTATATGTGCAAATAATCTAATTTTAAAGAAAACAAGAACTGAGTTGCTCATGCTTGTGTAATTTCCTTCAGCATTTTTCAAGATTTCATCAATGTTTTGGCAGAGAAGTCACACATGAGGTAGTTCCTGTGCCTTGGCTTTCTTCAATTCTCCTAATCAGGAGTGGCTGAACTTTTTGAAAGGCTGGCAGCTACTTTGGAGCTGAGACTGTTGCCTGATTTCTACAAAATTCAGCAGCCCCATGCAGTTAAATGCATTTCTCTTTTCCCATCCTTTCCTAAGCAGAGAGAGAATAATCAGATACAGGCTCAGAAAGTCTTATTTGGCAGGGGTTTTTTAGGTAGCCAAATATTTGTTTTATTTGGTTAAGTGGGCAGGTTCCTCTTTTCCCCTGCATTATTGTAAAATATTTTTTTATTTGCTTAAGTGGGCAGATTCCTCTTTTTCCCTGAATTATGCCACATTTCAATATTTTTATTCCTCATCTCCAAATTCTAAAGACAATGGGAAAAAGTATTATGCACCACAAACTTATTCCTAGTGCATTCAACTGGAGCACAATTGCTTCCTGCTGATTTCAATGGAATTAGGATTCTGCTCAGTGTGTGCTTGGAAACAGAGAGAGGAGAGAAGAGAGATGGAGCAAAGCCTTTTTTGCCATCTTTTCTTTTTGTAAAGCCTGCCTAGAATTTGGATGACATAGTTAGCCCTTTTTCCTTTTTGAGAAACTGAAGCATGATGGGGCAGGACAAGCAGCCACAGGTGCTCTTCCAAGGTAACACTGATGCCAAAAGTACTGGTGTAGCAGTGTGGAATGGGATCCAGCACCATGTCAGGGTGAGAATCACATGTTCATCACCTCCACCAAGCTCTGGCTCCTTCTGCAAACAGAACTCCACTTTGAGGCCTGAAAATCTGGAAAGTCCCACTGCTGGGAGCACCAGAACAAGAATGAGGTGAGGTCAGACCTGGAGTAAACCTGTTGCCACTTATCAGTTGGGTAAAACCAACTTTCAATGGGATTTATTCACTCCAGGTGACCTTCATGTAACTCCCACATTCAACCTGCAACATCTGGTGCCAACATCCTTGTATAAACCCCCTGTTTTGAGGAGATTCCCTCAAAAAACGTCCAAGGGATGTTTTATACCCTCATGCTGTTGAGCCTTTACATGACATGTCAGCAACTATACAGGGGAGAAACGTGGGTGCTTCAAATGAGTTTAAAACAACAGTGGCCTCTCCCTTCCCTATGCCTTCTGTGGTAGCTTTAGAAGAAAATCTGAGTTATCCAGAAATCTTCCAGGGATTTCAGAGGCTGATGGTTATTGGACAGAGAAGATTCTCCCACAATGAGGATCAGATAAAGATACACAAATTATTTAACAGTCAGAGGGCGAAACACTACCTCTAAAGTGTTTCCACTCCTCCTTGTCAAATTACTTCAGTTTTAATTTGCCTTGTCTTCCTCCTTGTACTGTTTTCTAGCCCTGAGCCTCTCTTGAATGAGTACAGCCACAGTATTTGCCAGCAGTGTGTATAGTAAGCAAATGGCCAAATGGGTCTGCTTCATGGAAAAAAATTCCACATATTTTCAGGCATGCAAGGTTTTGAATGCATTGCTTATGTGATAAAGGATTTAAACATGACTCTGTTTCCCTACCTGCCCTAAATGAAACTGAACATTCACATGATGTTACCACACTCCTCGTGTGAATGAGACCAACTGAATTTCATTTCTTAGTGCCAAGTAACACTGTGTAAATACTTTGGAGTGAATTAACATAATGAACACTGTATTCTGTTGCATGAATGATTGTTTTCCTCCCCTCCCCATACTGCTGTTATTATTAGAATTGTTGTATGACTGAGAGAATCTCTCGAGGGACAAGCTAGATTTATTTAACAACTGCTTCTCCAAGTCCATCAGGCTGGCAACTGCAAGCCTATGATTAGCTTAATAAAAGTTAAGGGAAAATTATAAAGTGAATGGAAAATACTAAAGGTGCTGTGAAACAAAACCATATTTGGGTAGCAATACTCCAGTGATGACAGCTAGAAAGCATCTGCTCCCTGCAGCATCCTAAAGTATTTGCAAAGTCTGCAGAATTCTACAGAAAAATCCACAGCCATGTAGTCTCCATGCCTAGAGGGATTTGCAATACCCTGGAGAGTTTTTAAGCAGATTGCTGTTTTCTATTGCTCTCTGTACACCTGTTTTCTTCCACAGAGGATATGGAGACTTCATAAACTATAAAGAAGACAAGATTTCTGTTCCAAAGAGCTCGTTCTCAAAGGGTCAGACTCTCAGGCCTTGTGATTCCTTGGAAGTATTAATTCCTATCTATGCAAGCAATGGGACCTGAGGGAACATAATGAAAATCTGTCAGAGGAGATTTAGGTTGGATATGGGGAAAAGGTTCTTTCCCCAGAGGGTGTTTGGTGACTGAAACAGGCTCCCCAGGGCAGTGGCCACAGCACCAAGCCTGACAGAGTTCAAGGAGTGTTTGGACACTGCTCTCAGGTGCATGGTGTGATTTTTGGGGTTGTCCTTTGCAAGCCCAGGAGTCGGACTTTGATAATCCTTGTAGGTCCCTTCCAACTGAGGATATTCTATGATTCTATTATATTTTTCTAGGCTATTTTCCAGCCAGAAACTCCAATTAATTCTTTATCTTTCAGATGTTATTGAAAGAAAATTATGTCCATACACTCCTTTTTACCTCATATGGTTACTTGGCTTATATCCACATCTGCAGCACTTGTGCTGTCAAGATCTCTAGATTGGTTTAAGAACTTTTAGCTCACCAGCCAACATATGGTGGTAATCTTCATTTTGGCCCAGATTAGTAAGGAAGTCCAGGCAGCTTCATGTTTCCTCTGTTACTCTGAGAAATAAAAATCCTGTGTTGGATCCTGTTTCATGCCAGGGAATGAAATTTCAATGTTTGCTTTCCTTTTCTTCCTCAGCACTGAGCTGCTAGCAGAAATCCTGTCGAAGCAAAGGAACATGATGTGTATAATAAACAAAGGAAACCATAGCCTTGGAGGTATCTAAACTCATCTCAGAACCCATCACTGAATTATCTGAGAGAGGAATTCCACTCGTTTTCAGGATTAGGCAGTTTTTGAATTCTCAGTTGTAGGTGCATTGGCCATTAGCACTCAGGAAAGGGTGGGAATGGGTCAGGCTGCAATGGCTGAGCTGTGTAAGTGGATCATTAACTCCCCTTAAACCTTCACCTGGCAGAAATTATTTCAGTGCTACAATATTTCAGAGGGAAAGAGAAGCAGAGGAGCTCCTCCTGCTCCTCCTTCTCCACTGCCCTGGGTGTCTGCAGAGTTGTTCCTCTCACATATTGTCACTCCTCTCTGTTGATGGGTTGCTGATGTGCTGAGCAGGTTTTTTCCCCTCTTTGTCTTATCAGAGTTGCTGCCACTGTCACTGAAGGGCTCAACTGTGGCCAGTGTTGACTCCAGCTGATCTTGGCTCTATAAGACTATGGGGTAAACTTCTAGCAACTTCTCAAAACCCACTCATTTAATCCCTTGTACCTCTCTGCTACCAAAGCCTTGCCAAACAAACCTAATACAACTGTCCAGGCTTTCATCCTGCCCTCCAGAATAAAGCTTTAACAGAAAGGTAATTTCCCCCAGTTATTTCAGGCTGAAGTCCAGCTGTGTTGGTGTATTTCAAAAGCACCAAGTAGATGGACTAGAATTTATAATTTTTGCCATAAGTAAGAACATGGGAAAGATTTACAGTGGCGATTGTTAAAAAAAAAGTTCAGAAAGAAGAAGATGAAAGAATAATGTGATATACATAGAGGCAATTGTGTATGATACTTATTTTTCATTTCCTCCTATTAAATATTTGGCTGGATCTCTATCACTTCTTGCATAGAAAAGGAGTTGTTATCTAGTGGTACTAATTATAATAGTTTTATTCCAGACTACTCTTTGAGTCCCTGTTGTTCACTTTTTTATTACAGGTGATGTCCACAGCTAAGTTTGCATTTCTCTCTCTTCTCTTTAACTACAGTTCTGCTTTGCTTGATATTTTCAGTGCCATTTAATACATTCTGCTGCTAATTCCAACAAACTGTGGAAAAACTTCCAGACTCAGTCTTCAAATATTTCTCTTCTATCAACAAGGTCACACACAAGACTCAGGGAAAGAAGGAGCAAGGAGACAGAACAATTTTGCAAGGCTGAATTTTTAAAGTCACAGAATAGTTGAGGTTGAAAGGAACCTTCAAAGGTCACCCAGTCCAACCCTCCTGTAATGACCAAGGACATCTTCAACAGATCAGGTTGCCCAGAGTCCCATCCAACCTGACCTGACTTGTTTCCAGAAAAGCAGAATCTGCCACCTCTCTGGGCAACCTGTGCCAGTGTTTCACCATCCTTATAGCAAAAAACTTCTTTCTTATGTCTAGTCTGAATTGACCATTTTTTAGTTTAAAACCATTACCCCCTGTCCTGTTGCCACAGACTCTGCTAAAAGTTTTGTCCCAATTTTTCTTATTTGTTCCCTTGAAATCCTGAAACGCTGCTCTAATGTCTCACTGGAAGTTTCTCTTCTCCAGGCTGGAAAAGCCCACTTATCCCAGCTTTTTCTCATAGGAGAGGTGTTCCAGCCCTCTGAGCACTGTTGTGTCTCTCCTTTGGACCTGCTCCAACATGTTCAGAGTCGAGTAAACAATAGGATAGTTTGGTTCACAACAGGATCGTTTAAGAGCTGATACCATAGAGAAACTTTAGATATTAATTAGAATATAGTCACTCAAGAGAGGGTAGATGTACTCTGAGAAGATGTTGGAGATTAGTAATCATTTTATGCTAGAAAGTTTAGTCAGGCTCTTTAAAATTTAATGAAATGCACTAAATCCAGCACGTACAGGAGAATAAGAGGAATGCTGAACATTTTCCCTCAAATATACAGAAGATGCTCCTGGCCTGTAAGATGCTCTGATGTGTAAATGCATAAGTTGGAGGAAAAGATGGAAAACTGCAATTTGTTCCTGTTGGAGCTCTGCAGCATTCTTCCATTTTATTCCCAGCTTTCTGAATGCTTTCAAGAGATCCATCTGAGGAAATCAATGGCTATTGACAGGCTCTGTAATTACATTTACAAGCCAAGATTCCCAGCCCTCTGACACTTATTTAAGCGATTACATACCTTCTAACCTGTTTTGCTAATGATCACCAATGCATGGATCTGAGCCAAAAATCAAATCCTGTCCCAAAACACCCACTTGCCTTTCTACAGAACAGTGCTGTGGCTGGGGATCCTTGCACTGTCACAGTGACAGAAGAGCTGATGAGCACCACTGAGTGGGAAATGCAGCTGATTGTCACAAACCTTTCTTCCAAATTCATCCTGAATTTGCCGCGTGGGTTTGGCTGGGATGGTAGAGTTTGAACTGGGTTCACAGGTCAGTCCTAAAAAGGGGTGGTTAGTCTTTTTGTTTGATAGATCTCTCTGTGTATCTGGAATAAATCCTTATGAGGAGGGAAAACAATACACAGATTAAACCTTTTCACACATTTCCTGCCACTTTGAATGTTGTCCAAAGCACTAGAGCTGGATTGCTTTTGTATTTGCATCCCAGCTGTCCTCACTGGAGCCATTTGTATATTTTCTTAAACGATGAAAAAGAAGACATTAGCTGTGTAATTAGAGCACTGAGCCAGGACTTGGAACAAAGGTCCCAGTCTTTATTTCATTAAATGTTTACGTTTTGGAGATGAAATGAAACTTTTCAGTAGGACTTTCAGTACCTGAAAGGAGCCGACAGGACAACTGTAGAGGGACTTTTTACAAGGGCTTGTAGTATTGACAGGGCAGGGGTGATTGGCTTTAAATGGAAAGAGAGCAGGTTTAGATCAGGTATTAGGAAGAAATTCTTTCCTGTGAGGGTGATGAGGCCCTGGCACAGGTTGCCCAGAGAAGCTGTGGCTGCCCAATTCCTGGAAGTGTTCAAGGCCAGGTTTGACAAGGCTTGGAGCAACCTGGGATAGTGGAAAGTGTCCCTGCCCATGGCTGAAGGACCAGATGATCTTTAAGGTCTGTTCCAACAGAAATCATTCTATGATTGTATAAATCTATATTTTTATGAAAAACCTCAGCAGATACATGCCCAGTACATCAGAGTCAATGTCTGGGTTATACTCTGCTGGTGATATTGGAGTGAAACCACACAAGGAGAATTGGGGGTGGACACTTCTGGCAGCTGCCAAAACCTTTGATCATTCTGCCTTTGGGTAGCAGAACCATTGTACAGCAGCCATCAGCTTTTTCAATCTAGTTTGTCAAATTAGATTATATAATCTGCTGTGAAGAAAAAATCTGACAAAAGAATTTGGGGCCCCATTAACTTTAAAAAACCAGTCTGTATTTCTGGTAAGCTTTTTATTAGTTCATAGAAAAAATTATGCTCACAATATCAATCCATATTTTATTGATAAAACTTCTAAAAACTTTCAAAATACATGCATGAAAACTCTATTCCTGCATGGTGCTCAAATAAGATGACTTTTCTACTCATCACTGCCCTCCTGAAACTCATTAACTTCACCTAAATCTAACAGAAATACACTAAACTCCAAATGCCTCAGCTCTGAGTCAGTGGAAAGAGTGAAGCCTGTGCAAGAGATGATCAGAGAAGCACAAATATCCTGAGTACTTGGTAGCATCTGCTACCAGAAACAGTCCCTGCACCACCCAGGAAATGCTACTAAAGCCCTTTCTGCTTAGTAACTCTTACTACCTGACAGCATTTCTTGATCAGAGTGCAGACTGCTGATTCCTCTTGCCATAAGTGAAGGTATTGTGTAGGAGGAAAACTAAAATGTTACATGCTTTTGGGTTTCATTAGGTTTTCTTTCCTCTCCTGCATGAAGGCTTTTGTAAAATTCCAAAGGAAGTGCTTCCATTTTTTGTTTATATATTATTATTTTAAACATAAACAATTGCTTCAAACAGATATTAAATATTTGAAACAGAATCCAAAATGGTTTCACGAAGCTGGAAGACTATTAAGATAATTCCTGTATCAGAAACTTCCTCCACAGCAACCAGTATGTGCTGCCAATAAATCACAGGTGTCCACAGTGCATAAACAGGTGAAAGAAATAAAATGTGACATGTTTGATAGCTTTGGTGTGCAAACCTAAGTGTGTGTGCCTATACATTTGGCAAGGCTACTTGTCTCCTCAGAGGTCTGCAAGACAGAAACGAAATCCACCCCTGCCATAAAGCTGAGAAGGACCTCACTGTTATACAGGAGGCTCTGTGGACTCTGCAACTAAGCTCTGTGTCTTTCACACATAGGTATTTTGTGCTTTATTATCCTTCAGGTGGTGAGTGTAGCAAGGGAAATATGCTAAAGAGATAAGGGGGGGTTTTAGCCTGCTCTGAGACTTGACAGCACAGTGAGTGGAGGGAGATGCAAAAGCAGATGGCAATGAGAGAGGCTGGGGAAAGAAAAACAGAGGAGACCAAGGGTGTAATCTGACCCCTTCTGAAGTGAGTGGACACCTTAATATTCACCTCAGAGAGTGCAGCATTTAACCCCAAATTTGTTTGGAATAAGACCCTCCTTTAACATCATCAAAGTTGCTATGGCAAGGTATAGGTTTGTTCCTTGCTTTTAAGCCGTGGTCTTGTCCTGGTCTTGTTGCTTCCTTTGTGTCCTTATTCTTCCCCCTCAGCATTACTGACCTGACTCATATGGAAATGTCCTGGAGGCTGGTTTGCTTGGTTTACTTTCAGTATGGAAAGGTGGTCAAAGACTTCCTGATGAGATCATCTGAGATGGGATGCTCCCAATCACAATTAATGCCTGTGTGTGAGAGCAGGTGAGTGCTCGGCATGCTGACATCACTGAGTACTGAATTTTTTTACTACATTCTGCTTCATTAAATGCTTCAAATTGCTGATGGGATCCTGTGGGCTGTGGAAGACAGCCTTCAGCTGTGCCTGGAGCCAGGCTTGCATACCTGCCTCCTAAATGGAGACTAAAGTTGATTTTAAACGTAGCCTTGGAGGCTGTGGTTTTAATAGGAACTTAAACGGTCCAGGGACAATTCTGGTGCAGTTAGATGAACTTGTCCTTTCTGTCCACAACTGCATGGAAATGTGCAAGCTGCCTATTAAAAAATGTTCCTGGCTAAGCTAAGCCCTGCACCAAGCTTGGTCAGTGACTGGAAGAAGATAATTTGGGCCATGTAAAATTCATGCCAGAGATATTCAAGGAAGGGGAGTGTTTGGAATGTGGGTGCTTGTGTCTTGCACGCTGCCACATTCATTTTATTGGTGTAGATATAGCCAGAGCATCCCTCTCTCTGTCATCAGAATTACCTCAAAGAAATGATATCCTGTGATACCATTTAAGTGAAGGGAATTAAGATTCACTAAATCTAAAACACTTCATCTAAACACCCCACTTGCTCTAGAACAGAGTATTTTCTTCAAGCTAAAATGTGCTTTGTTTCAGATTGAGGAAAAAGTAAGGTTTTGAATTAATACATTTCATAAAAACACCCACAGAATTTTGAACAAGTAAAAACGAATTTATTATTTTACGCAATGTCTTTAAATTTATTTTTAGAATTAAGTCAGATAAGTTGACCTGAATTTATAAAAGACCTGGACTGTACTAAAACTGCAATTTTTTAGTGTAAAAATTTGGGCCAAGGCTATTCCTCATTTTATGTGAAAAATTATATTGCCTGAATATTGGAAATGTCACTCTCTCAATATTTTTTTTTCATGTTATGCTATCTGATCAAAGGTGAAGACCACCTCAAGTGCAAGTTAAATGTTAATGCTTTTTCTTTTCATACATTGGCTTTCTGAACATTGACAGAGGAACTGTTTCTTTGCATTTCAATGATAAGTTGAGCCATTTCAAAAGAAAACAAACTCAATTAAGAACGTCACATTCTGGATTAGATTGGTTTACTTTAAACTGCACATTTGGCCATGGTGGAGAGGAGATGGGACACATTTCCTGTGAGCCTCTAATTTGCTGTCTCATGTCCATAGCAGGGCATGCACTTCTTCCTTTGGAAACTCCAATTTGTCTCTGTTTTGGTGGAAATCCTTTCCTGCAGATTGGATATGAGGTTTGATTTTTTTTCATTCTATGCCTTGTTCACCTTTAGATGTATTATCTCTAATTGAAATTTTCAGTCCTGTTTATCTCTTGCACTTCTTTCATATTTTCCTGTTGTATCCCCATTTCAAGAGTCAATTTGGACCATCCTGCTACAGTGTTAGCTCAGAATTAATCTCTCAGGTTTCCCTTAGAATGTTTGAGATTCTCTCCATCTCCTCAGAGGTGATTTTCTCATGGATTAGACTCTCAGCATCTCCAGCTTCTCCAGCTTGAGTTGCTTTTCTACTTACTAACACATCCTCCTGGTCAAATATATTGTACCCCATGGCAAAAACAAACAAAAAAAATTCTGTGAAACAAGTGAAAGAGGATGTTTTCTTTGCCAGTTCTTAAAGGCAGTTTCACCTCACCTCTGAATAACTTTGGCTCATGACCCTGCTGGATTTAACACAGAGAGGCTGAAAACAGGATGTTAACACTCAGTTTGGGGAAAACTCTGACACAGACCTGAGTTCCTAAGGCTTCTTTTTCCCTTCTGTTTCAGTGCAGGTATAAATCTGGATGGCCAACACCGCTATTTTGTCTGTCTGGACCTTACTGGGTCCAGAGTTTCTCAAGAAGTTTATACAAATTAAACAACTAAATGTAATCATTTTACTTTTTTTCCCCCTTCTGTTTTTGTGTTACTTTGTTTTATTTATTTATTCCCATTATATTGGGTAATATTTTCCATCACTCTTGTTGCAAGGCTGTCTGTGTAATGAGCCCACATGCAGCACACAGAGAAGGGTGTTTGCCAAATTTCCAGGACATATCTGCTGGGAACTTTGTTTTTTGCTGTGTACATGGACAGTAAATATGTCTGTTCTCTTGGTATGGAAACGATCTTCAGGCTGTACCATCAACATTCATCCCATATCACACCAATTAACAAACTGTGAATAATTGGGAACTAAACACGAATGCATGAAGGACCACGATCACCCAGGTAGTGACTAATAGGGACTTGTTTGAAGTAATCATACACAGATTTAATTTTAATATGGTTGGTTTGTTTTTTTATTTTCCAGAAATGTGTCTCAATGTTAATTAAACAATTTAGCTCATATTCAATTTTTTTGGAAAGTGTAATTGTTTTAAAAACCTGCCTTTAATCACAAGAACAGATCATTCAGTCAATAACAAAATGCTTGATTTTGCTAGCATCACACTCTGTATGTAAAATGATGTTTTAAATACCTTTTATACATTTCAATATTATCAAAATGATGCTGTGTATTTCAAAGAGTTACTTTTCTGCTTGGATAATGTTGTAAAAAGGAAAAGCATGATAATTACTAAACAAATGGAAAAACCTCCAAAAATTGCTTGCCTGCACTATTACTTCGTATTTTAATTTCACAACAGCATCTTTGAAATTACAAAGCCAAAGAATGTAAAGAACAGGAAAAGCTGTTTCTTGTGGATTTTTACAACTTTGAGGAGAGTCCAGATGTAAGCTGGACCCAAGAATCATAAATTTTGATACAAGAGTCAGCCAGCCTCAAACAGTGCCACAATTTTCCAGAGTCCCAGCTGATGCTCAGCACAGTTTATAATGTACCAAGATTAAAGAAGGCAATTTTGTGCTTTTTTTTTTTATTACTACCCACGACATTACCTGCAAAGAATGACACCTAATATACTGGGAATATTTCTCTAAATAAATATTCAGATGTAGAAATGATTTATCATATTTATTTAACTAATCAGTATTCCCCATTCTTATTGGCTTCATATTTAAGCAAAGCACAAATCCCAGTTCTGGCCTTAAAGAATCACTACATCTCACATTTTTACCATGATTCATGTAAATTAATTTTAATGGCACAAGAGTTTGAATTAAGAAACTGTGTGATAGCTGTAGTCTGTGGGGGTTTTTTTCCTCTTTTTTTAATGATTATTTCTAACTCACAACTCGAGAGTGGAAGCTTTTTTTTTTTGTTGTCTATATTTTTATATCTTATAACTTGTATTCTATACTGTATATCATATATATTGTATTTTCAATATTTTTATGCTTTCATTATTTTAAGTTTAATACTACAGTCTATATTCTATATCCCATTTAATTTCAATCCCTCATGTAATTTAATTTAATTATCTTTGGGTTTTGGGTTTTTTGTTTGTTTGTTTATTTTCCAGCTGCAGTGATTCAAAGAAGTTCTCCTGAAAAGACAAAGTTCTTCCAGTCATAATGTGGTCAAATAATGATGTTTACTCTGCTCCACTTGTGCAAAACAGAAATATAGAGGTGACTGCTTTCCCAAAACCTCATAATATTTGATTTCTTTCAAATGAGCTTTGAACAAACTCACAACAGTCCCTTTTTCACAGTGTCAGTTGCTAAGACTTTGAGGTCAGGGATATGTAGTTGATACTGAAATAAATCCAGAGCATTGACCTAGAGCTTATCGTGCACCTCCCTACCAGCACTGGCTTTAGCAGTACATAATTAAGCCAGAACAAATGGGCAAGCTTCATAAATTTGGGGAATACTGCTTTCCCAAGAAAGAGGAAGCTTTGAAAAGAGATTGGAAACTGAAAACCGAAGAATCCTTTTGAAATTTTAGCTGACTTAACCTAAACTAACGAGTCAGGTGTGTAGTTAGTTGTACTTCATCAGGCTGCACTACAATTCCCAGGGAGTGACCAGCACCACCGTTCCAGAGCTGTGAGGAAGGACTGCCGGAGGATGTAGATCCAGACTTAGGAAGGTGTTACCAGGATGTGCCAAGCTGCAGAACTATTCAAAGCAGCATGAAAATGTTAAATGGGAAACAAGCTGCAGCTCCTCTCGACAGATTCACCAGCAGGAGAGGACGCTGGGACACAGGAGGTCACTGCAAAGTGAGGGGTTTGGAAGAGGTGCTGCAGAATAAACAGCAAGAAAATGTCAAAGAAAAGCAGCTGCTTGAGGAATGGGGACATGTAGAGACCCAGACAACAGACAACAACGTTTTGCAAGAGTTTTCAGCCCTGAGTAGCAGGGACAAAAAGAACATCTCACGACTCAGTGCTCAGGAGAGCAGGGAGTGACAGGGCTTGCAGGGACAGGCAGCACCTTTCAACGGGCCAGCACAGACAGTCACAAAACCAGACAAGTTCTCCTACTCCCAGAGCTGCTTCCAGGGGACAGAGCTGGCAGTGACATGGAGGAGTTCTGTATGGGGCTTGGCTGAAAAATGCTGAAGCAAAGAAATTATTTTTTCATTAAAAAATAATGAAATGCTTATAAATTATAAATGAAACATAGATCACTTAGGGAAAAAAAAAGTGAATGGGAAATGTAAATACATAGAGGAAAGACAAATATAATTGAGAATGTATAGCATGAAACTAATTTTAAGCAAAAAATTACGTGATCTGAAGTTTATCTTGAACTGGAACTGATCAAGTCTGTTATAGTTATAGGAATAAAAAGCAATATTTGCTTTAAAAACATGTTTAGCCTAGGTTTGATTCAGAGAGTGTACAGACTGAAGAAACCTAGAAAATGTAATAATGCAAATATAAGAAACAATTATCCAGTCTCAGAAATAATACAGAATAAATTTGCAGGGACTGCAGCAAAGGATGAGGCATTGCAGGAAACCTTCAAGGCTATCAGTGGAAGATGGGATGGGAATTACAAAATATATCCACTGCATCTTTCTCATTTAAATGAGAATTTTCTGTAGCTGATGATGTAGTGCTTAGAGGTACTGGTTCCCAGACTGCAAATTATGATAACCTGACATGATTCATGATTGCAGAGAAGTGTAGAAGACAAAATGATATGTTGAGCTGTGGATTGCTGGGGTTAGTGATTGATGGCTCATCCCTACAAACATGAAGGAGTCCAGAGGCAACAGGGCAGCGGGAGAAAAGCCAGTGCTTCACTCAGAGGAAGGATCCCCTGCCTTGGCTTCTCCCTGGACTGTTCCCAAAAAACATCACTCCCATGGACTGGAGAGGACACCCATCATGGGCCAGCAGCTTCTGGATCACCTTGCAGACTGGCAGGGTCATGGAACACACTGTCCAAGTCAAGGGAAGGGAACTTTGGGCTCATGCAAGGATGGAAACAACATTCTAGGATGAAAAACAAGACTTAAATAGTCAATTACTATTCCCACTAAGATGAAATTGTATTATTGAGAAGTTTAACAGGAAATTAAGTCACAGTCAGAATTAGAGACGTATTTAACTAACAAGGTGTTACAGAACTCGCTATAATAGCGATGATCTGCAGCTTCATAGGACTGGAAAGAATTAAATAATTATGTATTCAAAAATGGAATGAGCCACCCAAATACACTTATGAAATTGCCTGGCAAAAAATAAAGTTATATTTAGAGTGTTTCTAATTAAATTTTTGATATTTCAAAGAGACCCATAATTTCGTCTTACAAACTTAGTCTTTAAGAACTACAGTGAAAAGTTATTTTGCTTTAAAAAAAAGCAGCATAGTTCTTCCTGGTTTCCCTCCCCCTGCAGCAGAAGGCAGAGCAGATCTTTTGAATGCACTCAAAACCACTGGTAAAAGGGCACACTGAACCCATATTGTTACCAGCTTTGATGCTTTTGGGATGCAGAGTGGTGTTCCCAGGCTTTGGGAGGGCAATTTCTCCTTACTCTCATGAAATACTTGAGCCATCAGCCCTCCTTCTCCGGCCCTGAAGGAAAGTGTCAGGACCAAGTCCAGGTTATGTGGGAAGAACCTGCAGAGGGAAAAAAAAAAAATTGTAAAGAGCCACTAAATATCAATGAGCAATGATGGAGAGGCAGAATTGATTCTCTGGAGCCCAGGCAGAACCGGTCCTGACAGACTTAGTGGCAACTGCTTGGTGTGTGCTGTAATAAACTGGACCTTTGAATTATAACTTGCCCAGAGAAGTTGTGGATTCCCCATCCCCGGAAATGTTCAAGGCTGGGTTGGATGGGGCTTGGAGGAAACTGTTCTAGTGGAAGATGTTCCTGCCCTTGGCAAGGGGGGCTGGAAGGAGATGATCTTTAAGGTTCCTTCCAATCCAAACCATTTTATGATTCTGTGAAAAACAACAGAAGAAACAAACGTGAAAATGACATTGTCCTTGAGAGCTGAGCTATGAAAACAGATGTGAGATGGTAATACAGACAAAACTAATAAACAAACAGACAAAAAACTTTTGGTGTTATAAATACATCCAAAAGTCATTATTCTAAGAAATCTTGACCACACATAGGTCTTTTTTTTTTTTTTTAATCCTGAAGGTCATGTAAGTTGCTTCTTGCTAGGAATACTGGGGTTTAATATAATTTTTAAAACAGACTTCTTAACTGGGAAAGATTTATAATCCAAGTGCCTTGGAAAACAGGGCATGGTCGCCAGTTTGGCAAGTTGGTGGCTCTCCTGGGCCAGAATTCATTTTGGCATTTTCAAAGGAAAAATTATGTGATGAAAAACTGTGACAAAAACATCTTAAGCACAGCACCATGAGGGTGGAGGAAAACGTTTGAACAGTGGCGTAAGAAATGGCAATATTTAAAGCAAAGGACTTATGAGCAGATGGATGAAGAGAGAGCAGCTCTGAAACAGTAAATGAGCAAAGATATGCACTAAAATGGACAAAATCAGTGCTTTGCTAAATTTTTCAGTGTGAGGGTGGAAAGAAGCTGCTATGAAGAAGTTGAACAGGCCATTGGTCTTTGGCTGCTCTGTGCTTCACATAAAATAGAGAGAAAACAGTGACAGGGCTTGGCTTATTTGATGTTGTAATAGCTCAGAATTTTCCAAGCCACAGAAGACCAAGCATCAGTCTTATTTTCATTCCTTTAAGCCTTTTCTTTGGTGTCTTTCCCCCCTTGCAGATATTAAACTGGCCAGAAATCAGAACAGCCAGACAAGCCCTCCTCTCACTCCCCTAAACAAGCCCTACAGAATTACATGGCACATGCAGCCAAACCACAACTAACTCTGGATCTTCACCTGAGGTGAAACCTCTGCAGACCTAAATTGTCACATCAAGAGTGTGACTATTTTCTCTCTCTGGCCACCTTCTCATGCTACGGCCACTCAGCCCCACCCTCTTCCCTTGAAAGGCTCAAAAAAACGGGGTGGAAGAATCTGTCGTTTCTAGAAAACCTGGCAGAAATGTTAGAGGGATGGGGGGATGCTGGCAGCTCCAGTGCCTCCCATTTCCATCCCTCCCACTTTTGTGTTGCTCTCCCAGCCTGTCAGATCACACAGGAGACAACAATAAAGAAGAAGGAGTTTTCCACCCTCCATGGCACCTTCCCTGTCACCATTGCAGCAAGAGGTTATTAGAGTGATAAATCATGCAAACCCAAATCAGCCAAACAAAGCTATAAAAAGACAGCAGAGACAACAGAATGAGGAGGGGAAAGGGTAGGGAGAAGTTAAATAACCTATTGTCCAAAGGAGAAAAGAAAACAGATAAAATCACAACATAGGATAAAAAAAGACTCAAGCAGGGAGGTGCTTACAAACCAGAGGCTTCACGAACAAAGAAATCTGTAAAGGAATATAAAAATACACTCCCTGCATTTCTAGTCCTGTTTTATTTCACCCTGCTTTGAGGACTGCAACTAATTTAGTGAGTTGCTCAGCACCTCTGCCTTCACTTTTTTCCGCTGCAAAGTAAGAATTAGTGGTGGAGGGAGGAAAAGATAATGAACTCATCTAAATGGATATTGTGATACTGCGCCTTGATTTCAATGGATACAGATATGCTAATGAATAAAATGACCTAAAATCTTGCATGTGGGTGGATCACATAGAACCACAGAATCATTAGGGTTGGAAAAGACTTCTAGGATAATCAAGTCTAAGCATTAAACCAGCACTGCCAAGGCCAGCACTAAACTATGTGCCACATTTACACACCTTTGAAATACCTCCAGGGATGGTGTGTCCACCACCTCCCTGGATAACCTGTTTCACTGCTTAACAACCCTTGTGGGGATCAAAGTTTTCCTAATATCTGACCTAAACCTACCCTGGTACAACCTGAGGACATTTCCTCTTATCCTGCCACTTGTTACCTGTGAGAAGAGGCCAACCTCAGCCTCACTACAACCTCTTTTCAGGGAGTTGTAGAGAGCAATAACGTCCCTCCTGAGCTCCTTTCTCCTCTCCAGGTTAAAATCCCCAAACTCCCCCAGCTGCTCCTCATCAGACTTGTTCTCCTAATTATTGATATGATTAAACTTTCTACATCGCACCAAAGCAGGAAGGTGACATCCAGATTTCCTACTTGGATCTGTCCCTGAGCAGGGCACAGGCATCATGCCAGTACTCCTTTGCATGACCCAGACTGATCAGTTGTACCTGTACAGTGGCAGGGATGGTTATTCATCAGTCTTTGAGCTCGTGCCACGGCCTTGCTTTACTTACTAGTGCTGAGGTGGCTGATAAGAACAGCAATGAGAACACAGCAGCAAAGGTGGGGTGATTAATACACACCAAGATATGGAAATGGGAATTAGGAAGAAACAAAAACTCAGATGGTTTAAGAGAAGCCAGAGTGACCTGATGTGTCTGAATTACAAAGCAATAAGAAGTTGCAGAGGCAGTAGTACCAAACCTCTAAGGCATAGGTAGCTGAAGATGTAGGGATTCTTTTCAGAAAGTAGAAATAAATATGATCCAGCTCACTGTAGACTTGCAAGTTCTGTCTGAAAAGTATAAAAAATGAAATAAATCTCAAAGGAAAAGAAAAATTAAAAATATTCAGAAAAAACCAGATACAAAGTAAAATTAAAGTTGGGGTGCCAAAGGTAATTCTTTCCCGAGTAACCTGATTGATTTTCAGTTATTAAAAAGCCCGAACTACTTCCTGTTCCCTCAGCAAAGGAGCATGAACCTTATAAAAGTTGAAGGATAATCCAGGAAGCTGCTCGTGAAGAAGGAGGAGAACTGTGAGGTTGCCCAGAGACCATTTAGCGACAAGTACTGCTGAGACTGGAAATTTTCAGCCTGAAGGAAGGCTGAGAGAGGAGCCTTAAGAGCAATACTAATTAATATTTTCACCAGTAATCCTGGCATAGAAAGTGAGTGAATCAATAAAGCTCACCAATGACACAGAGAGGTTCAGAGCATCTGCAAGGAGCAACTGGGTGAGTCTGAAAAGTGCAGTAATAGAAATTTAGTGAAATTCAGTAGCACAGAGGGTAAGGGCATGCATGTGGGGCCAGTAACAAAAATTCTTCCAGAAATACCATGTTCAGCTGGAAATGACCCATGGAAGTTGATATGGCCATGAAAACAAATACTACTCAAATGTAATGCCATGGAACAAGGCCCTGCTGCGATGGGAGGCACTGCTCTCTTATCTCAAAAGGAAGAAATACATCTCCCAGTTAGAGGAGCAGTGTGGACATCTGAGGAACTTAGGTCTGAGAAAAGCTTCCTGGGTAACCATAACCTGTCACTAAGCATCGTGGGACTTGTAGTTCATCCTACAATTATTTTAATTGGAGTTAATTTTGTAAAAATGCTTGAGAGGCAATATAAATGTCTAAATAAAATCTAACCATGGTTTGGTTTTGGGAAGCTATGGCACGGAACACCCAACAGGTCTTGAGAGGCTCAGGTCTGAGCCCTGTCCCACTTATAGGTGTGCTGGGCTGCTTTGGATAAGTTGGTCATGGTTTTGCATTTATGAAGAGGAGATAAAGGTATTTGTTACCTGTATATTTAGAGATTCACTGCTAAAGAGCAGCATCTTAGGCATTACTTTTGTCAGAACTGCAAGTATCTCAATTAGCTGTAGAGAATGTGCTGTAACATTTAAAATGATTTATTTCTTAAATTTATTCCTCACCTGGCAGTCAGGGTACTTCCCTGGAACATGTCCACACCTACCCAGGCAAATAAAACAGGGTTAAAAATGGCTTTCAGTCCTCGTGTAGCCTACAGAATTCACCCTCTTGTGATTTTGGTCCTGGACTAATTAATCCTCTCCCAGCCATTGAACTTTCCCAGCAGTGGAGGAGACCCCTTATGAAAGGAACCCATCCCCATGGGCAGTTTGGCTATAATCACTCCCTTTGGTGGGCTAAAAATTATGTATGGTAAGAGTGGGAGGCATATACAAGGTCTTGGCAGCCAAAAATGGCCCTGGGGCTGTTTTATTGAGTTCTATAGATACCACAGTGGCCAGGGGCTGGCATTGCAGGTGTCCTGGCTGTCCTGGGAAGATCCTGAGGATGAACTTGAAATCCTCACCTATGCTTCCTCAAACCACGCTGGGCTGGGGGAGTGGCAGATGCAAGCGTGTGTTGCTCAGGTGTTACATCTGTAGGAACCTAAACACATTGATGGTATTATCACATGCAAGAAATGTCAAAAGAAACCTTTAAAAAGCATTGAAAACCAGGAAAAATGAGCGTGACAGATATCAAAAGACTCCACTATCCTTTAAGCAGGAGGGGTGGCTTTTAATGCCAGGCCTCCAGCAAGCGATTGCTTGCCTAATTACCAAAGAAAGTGAAAGCAGCTGCTGCTAAAGACTCCAAGTTAGAGGCAAATGGTGAACTGAGGCATGGAGAAGTTAAGTGGTTTGCCTTAGGCCACAGAGGGAAGTGGTGTCAGACCCAAGATTAAAAATCACAAGTTTTTCTCATCCATCTCCAAGCTCAGATCACTAAAATGTACCATCTGGACATGAGTAGACAAGTATTTAGGTCTGTCTATCATTCCTATCCATCTTTAAAGCAAACTCATATCCTTTTACAGTTTCATATAATTTCCAGCAAAATGCTGTTTTATTTAAATGTAGTTTCTTGCACGGCTAATATTTCAGAAAAATTATTCAAGATTAATGTGGTGCCACAGCTACGGGGAAAAAATTATGTTCCAGCAAGTAAGGATTTGGGTTTTTTTGAACCATAAAACAAAAGCTGTTTAGTGCAAAATGATAGAGAAATAGATACAGAAAGCGTCTCCAGCAACTTACCTTTAGCTTGTTACTGAAGTAGTATTTTTTGAAAGATGGGGAGAAAGAGAAGTGAGATAGGAAACTTTTGTCCTGCAGTAATTTAGCACAGAGCAACAACAAAAATCACCCTCTACAAATACAGTACAGAACTGCAGCACAAAATAAACTCCGAGTAATGCTACCTCAAAACACTCTCCATAGTGACATAACATTTTTATCCCTATTACCACTGTTGAGGGCTTTGTGGTTCCAAACCAACATCAACTCACATGAAAAAGATCTAAAGCAGTCTTTGGACCCAGCTTCTCAACCTTTTTGTTTTAGTTTTGCTTGAAAGTGATGTTTACTGGCCTCTTGGATGCCTGGGCAGCCTTTTGTCATTCAACCTTTACGAGAACTCTTTCTTTGCTAAAACCTACTGATGTGATTTCTCCCTTATATTTAAGGTCCTTTCTTTATGGCTTGCATTCTGCTAGGGCATGGAAAAAACCCTTTGAGCACAAATCAATTCTTATGGATAGGGAGATGTTTGGATATTCCATTTAGGTTAGCAAGGGATAAGATCTCTTCACTTTCTCCATAAACTTAGGGGTCTGAAGCAAACTCAATCAAGCTTTAAAAATAGCAAGTTAACATCAAAATACTTCGATTCTTGTAATTCAGGTCTTCTTGTGATGTAAATCTGCTACTCACCTACTCTCATCTAAAGGTTCTCTGCTGGTTTTGGCTGGGGTAGAGTTAATTTTCTTCACAGTGGCTGGCATGGGGCTACATTTTGCATTTGTGCTGAGCACAGGGTTGATACTTCAGAGATGTTTTTGTTATTGCTGAGCAGGGCTTTCAAGTGGCTGCATGGGGCTTGGCTGCTGGCTGGGGTTAAGCCACGGCAGGTTCTTATGCAGAACACACAGCTACAGAGCTTGAAAATCGTATGTGAGTGTTGAACACAGCATCACTTAGATGTGACATATTGATGGCTGGTGTCAGGATCTCCCCACGCTGGAGAAATAGCCAGTGACAGCCTGGCAATTGTAACAACAAAACCATCTCCCTGAAAAAGAGGGGAGGATGCAGCTGGCAAAACCAGTGAGTTTTGCAGTTGCCTATTATTTTATGTGATGGATGGATTTTTGGCTATCTGTTCTGGGTAATAAAGGCACAGCAGCTCTACATGGATTGCTCATTTGGGCACATGTGCACACACCTGCAAGCACACAGAAACTCCACCTTTGATAAATGCGGGTACATAAACCCTGGTTCCACGATGAAATCTCAGTGCAGCAAAACATTTCAACATTTACTCAAATCCCATTGCAGTATAAAGCTGTTGCTTAAGAAATTTCCAAAATTGTGGCTGGTACCATTATCACTGCAGTCAGTCTTCCTATTGATTTCAATAAGCTTTAGGTCGGTCCCTTGATATCAATATTCTGGATCTACGTCCAGACATGGCATTGCAAAAACAAAGCCTAAGAATTTCTTCTCTTCCACAGTCCTCAAGAGATAAGTTCAACTAATCACTGGATCAGAAGCAGCAACACACAATTTTTCTCTTAATAAATTCAATGAACTGAAGCGTTTTGTGAGTCAGAAAAGTGGTGTGAAAAGAAACAAAGCACCATCCCCATATATATATGTATATACACAAACACATATATATAGATATATACTCTTCATCCTTCAAGCAGAACATTCTTCAAACTGTTAAAATATTTTATAAAATTGCCCTTTTTGTTCCAACATTTTGCAACCTCACAAATGATTATTTTCTGTGTTGGGGAAAATACGAAAAGGCAAAAACAAGACAAACATTTTACTGTTTATATGTTAACTGGCTTGGTTTAAAATGGATTTACTTTGCACATTGTTTGAGCACTTAGAATATTTGTAATGCTGTAAAGGTGCTCAGTGACAGAAAAATGATACATAGCTGCCTGCCTGTGACAACAATTTAGTAATTCTTTGAGGCATTGGAACAGGTTTTAATGCTGCATCCTGCAGCAACAGTCCCTGAGAGGGTATTTACAGTGTAGATACCTAAGATAGGAGATTTGTATACTGTGGCTGTCTTTATACTGACTGGGGTGAGAAAACCTCCTCCAGAGAGCAGTTCTGAGGAGAAGCAGAGTTTAAGTGCCCTGAATGCGCCAGCAAAATCATTCCCAGCAAAAACATTCCCATTAAAAGCATTAGAGAATATTCCGAATTGCAGCACTTATTTAAAGGTTTGGAGTTTCGAATTGAAGCACAAAAAGGTGAGAAAAACTTGGTTCTTATTTCTGCACTCAGTCTCTTCTTCTCTTGAGGATGTCATGTAGTCTTTAATGATTGTGTGGAATACTGGCATTCTTAGTTTTTAAGCAAGTTCTTTTAAGGGCTAAATATTTTCTGTGAAGTGTTTTGTAAAGTTAAAGTGTCGAAGCATAGTTAGGCTGAAAAGCTTCGTGATTCAAGTAAAATGTCTCAATCTTAGAGCATCCACTCCAAAATGACAAAGGGCAGAATTGAAGTTGCCTGAATCTCATTTGAACCTCCAGCTGCAACGTGATGTGAAGCTGTTGCTTTATCTGAAGCTTCATCTTTCCTCAGAGAAAATATTTGTCCGTTGCCTACTGCCAACTTCCTACTGATACATTTTGAGGATCACGACCCATTTTTTACAAGGAAAAAAATATGCTTTTGTCCAACAGCATGTGCTTGGGAGTGGTAGAAATGTTATTAGCTTGGAAATTCAGAAAATCTTGCTGCAGCACACAGAGAAATCAAGACATTTCCTGAAAGTGCATCTCAGGACTGTGAGCTCTTTGTCAGTTTATATGGAGTTCTATAAATAAGAAAAAAAAACAAACCCAAAAACTTAGCATAATTTTTTTCTACTTACATTCACATAGAGAAAATTAAAAGTTTATGAATGACAAGAACAAAAGTAGTGAGCAAGTGAAGAAGGTTATGAATCAGTGTTACTTGAGCAATGTCCTAAGATCCCACCAAAAATCTGTCCCACTGTTACAAGCATCTTGTAATATTTAGTCCATATTTCTACAAATTGACAAACTTTGCTTTGCACACGGAGGTTGACATGTGGTAATAATTTACATGTGTAAATATTTCTGATATATAAATAAGCAAACCTGACTGAGGTTGGGATAAAAGTTTTATGCAGAGTCTAAATAAAGAGAAACATCCATAAATCACACATTTAAGTAAAAAAAAACCAAAACCAAACAAACCAATACATAAAAACCCACCTGACAAACATACACAACAGAAGGATGACTGGATCTATTACTAGATGAAAAGCACGTCAAGATGCATTAGAATGTGTTGCAAAATCAAGTACGTATTCCTTAGAACCACATTTCAACATCTGCAGCTGTGTAATGCAGTAAATGACATGTATCACCTGCTGATTGAAACACATCACCTAGCGAAATAACAATCAATCCGTGCGTCTGAAACGCATCTCTGCTCCTAATAAATTAAATGCAGAGCAAGCTAAAGCTGATGCAGCAGTTACCAAATTATGCACGGTGAGAACTGAACTCGTTTTGCCAGCTACTGAATCTGAAACCTAAAGAGCTGAAAGTGATACAACCCATCAAACACATCAGCTTTCTGGGAAGTGTCAATCATAGGGGCAGGTTGAAGCCGCTGTCAGAAAATGTTTAGGTCAACAACGCTCTCAGTAACAGCCATTTGCTTCAGCTGATGGCAAAGGTTCAGGAGCAGGGCATGACTGCCAAGATCCCAAACATCTGGAGTTTGATATTCAAGCCTGTGTGAATGTTCACCGTAGAGGGAGAGGTATTGAAAGACCCATTTAAACACTCTTTAGGTTAACGGAGCAGGGGAGAGCAGACTATTGTATTTTTTATCTCGCTGAATATGGGTGGGATGAAAAGGGGTGGGATGGACAACAGTGTGGTTTTCATTAAAAAAAAAAAAGGAGGATAATTCAGCAGTACAAATAACATTTATGTGACTCACATGCAAACTTCTTTCCACATCTCATGAAATGGATACAGATATATATACATATAGCCATGAATATGTATATGTACATATATATATATACAAGTTTATAAGGTAAAGCAAAAAGCCTCATATTTGGTTTTGTGTTCTCCAAATATCATGGAAAACTGTGATGTTTCATGCCATCAAAATGAATGCAAATCCAGCTTTCCACTTGGGTCTCTGGAAAGGAACCAGCAGTTTTGTAGCTGCTGCCAAGCAGGAAGTCACATGCCTGAGCTGAAGAGCAGCAAAGGCTCCTGTCAAGCAGACCTGCCCTGCCTGTTCTCATGCAATACACTCAAAGAGAGAGAAGAAAGAAGATTCAAATCATAGAATGGCTTGGGATGGAAGGGACCTTAAAGATCATCTATTTTCAACATCACTGCCGCAGGCAGAGACTCCTGCCACTAGATCGTGTTTCTCCAAACCCCATCCAACCTGGTCTTGAACAAGTTCAGGGACATTCACAACTTCTCTGAGCAACCTGGTCTAGCTTCACCCTCATGGTGAAGAATTTCTTCCTATTACCCAGTCTAAACTTGCCCTATTTCAGTTTAGATCCATTTCCCCTTGTCCTGTCACCACATGTCCTTGAAAACAATCTCCCTCAAGCTTTCTTGTAAACCCCCTTCAGGTACTGAAAAGCTGAAATAAGGTCACCCCAGAACCCTCTCTTCTGCAGGCTGAAAAATCCCAATTCTCTCAGCCTTTCCTCATGAAAAATTCTGTGGACATTTTCGTTCTTGATGTCCCTCAATGGCCAGTTTTGTTGAACTTTTAGTTAATTGTTTATTCTTGCTTTTGAAATGCAATGTGTGTGCAAAATAAGTTGGTTATTTGAGCCAATTGTCTCAGGCTGATTTTCCTCCTTCTGACAACAAATGATGATTTAAGGAGTGAAGTGTAAGTCAGAGTCTATCAGGAAAATTCTCTGAAGTCATTGACTACTTAAACTGATCAATGTGGCTGAAAAATATTAGGGTTATCATTTGCTGAAAGACAAATTCCTGGATCTCAAATGACATAGAGGAGAGACTGAAACAAAAGTGCAAGGTGTCTGTGTCATGAGTCTACACAGGTCTGTCCCCAAGGCTTTTAATTAAGATTAATATTGTACGTTTTATTAAAGTAAATTAAGACTAATTCCAGTGAAGTGGGGGATGCTGAAGGGAAGTGATAACCTTGAATTGCTTTTCCTTTAAGAAAAGACCTGAGGAGGAAAACAAAGTTGCTTGGTTCCACTGTGCAAGAATGGCACGTTTTAAAGGAGTTTTGTTTTTCTGGAATTCACATAAGAGTCTAATCAGACTTCTGGTTACTGTCACATTAACCTAAAATTCACAGGATAAAAGCCACCTTGCCCTGTCTATACTTCTGACAAAATACATCTGGGAAAGAAGTCGATCCTTTTAGAAGCACAGAGAATACTCCTTTATGGGTCGTGGCTCCAGCTGTGGATAATGGCACAGTGTTTTCTCCTTCCCAAATCCTCAGCAGCAGCCTGGAAATGCTCAGGACTGGCAAAACCTCTATGAGGCTCTGTGTGACAGCAGGAGTCCTTCAGCATTTCCAACAGCTTGGCAAATAAAGCATGAGTCACATTCCCCTTGTGACTTTGCTCTGGTTTAATTATTTCTCTATTTCTGCAGCAAAAATTTGAAGGGACAAATAATGTGAGGTTCCAGATGCTACCAATTTTCAGGCAGGGTTTTTGGGTTTTGAAGCAGTTGGACATCAAAGTCCCACAGCGATAGACAGCTGATGGAATATCTCTGAAATACTGGATTTCAGGCTCATTTTAGGCACACCCCACACACTGGCCTGGTGGCTGGAGAGAAGAAGCTGTGAAAGAGACTGTGATCCTCCAAGTCTCAGTCTGCCTCATGGGCTCCTCACCCACAGAAAATGCACCATGCACACCACACTCAGCTTCTCCCACTGCTTCAGCTCTGCTGCTCTGGGCTGGATGGAGGTGGGAGAACGGGAAACAGGTCTGACCCATTTCTCTGTTCCTTTATCAAGGATGTAGAAAATGGGCAGAAGGAGAGAAAGAATGGCTTTTGTTCAGGAAAGTGAAATACCACACAGACAAGGAGGAAGGTCTGATTTTGGTTCTGTCTTCCTGACTGGGGAGTATCCAGCACCTTCTAGGACTGACCCCAGAGAGAGAACCGTGATTTAAAAAAATCAAATGAGTGAGAAGGATTATACATTTCCATTTAACTGGGAGCTAGACACATCCTCGGCAACACAGAAAGGGATTTACAACTTTTAACGAGCAGCACTCTGTAAAAATAAAATTACTTCAAGCACAGCATTAAAGCTTTTCTCAGAAAAGCTCTAATGTAAATTTTATATGGAACACACTGCTGTACTTGCATTTGTTATTTGAATTTGTTATTTTATTAAAAAGTAGAGCCTAATCAGGATTGCCTCGTTCTAGGGAGAAAGGGAATGGGATTAAATATGAAATAACAGTTGCTTCAGGATTCCTACCACTCAGGAGGCTTCAGAAATATTCTGTCATTTTCTAGAGATTTATATATTAAAAGTGTCTGCCCCATCATAATCACTTAACATGCTTTAAAAAGCACATAAACACACGGGGGGGGTTTCATTATGGCATATGGGAGAGAGATTTTTCTCAGCATTGGTCCAATTTTACTCACATTATAGACAAGTGGTAAATGTCCCATGGACATCAGGGGGAGCCGAGCCTTTTGACAAAAGCTGTGCTTTATAAAAAGCATAAAGAAGGCAATCTGCAGCAAATATAGATTTCCAGTAAGCTAGGGACCAGGTCTAGACTCAAACAAATAATATCACAAGGCATCTCCCACCAGGAGAATTTTTTTTCAGTGGCAAAAAAGAGACAAAGTTCAGACGGAGAGTTTGCCGTCCCAAGATTGATCCAGGAAAATATTTTCCTTTCAATGGCCATAATGTGGAAGAGATTGTGTCTGTTCTTTATCACTCCTCTTATTCTTCCTTTAATTTCTCTCTTCTCACACCCACACAGAGGACTTCTAAATCTCAGCATGAGTCTGATAATATCTTCTCCTCTTTAATGTACATTTCTGCGGAAGGGAGAATCAGCAGCTATTAGCAGCTTGCGACTGAATGCTGCATGAGGCTCTCTTTGTAGTATCCAATTGCACAGGAAAACACAATTTAACAGACAATCATGGCAGAAACCATGCTGGATGTACAGAAGAGGCATCATCCCAGTCAGTGGTGGCTCAGAGTGTCAGGTTCAAGGCTCAAGGTTTCCTCACTGGCAGAGGTAGTTGGGAGCAGAGCCAAACGCTGGGTCCCTGGCTTAGGTATGTTAAATCATTTTTTTGTTGAAATTAGATTTCACCCCCATGTCACATCCATTGCCTTAAACATAAGGGTTTAATGTGTTTCATCAAGCTTTTGGCACCACCGTAATGAAATTCCATTCTATGGCTCAAAACCCCCATTGTCTCCTCTGACCTCCTGCATAAGGGTCCTGTGAAGGGTCTGGAGCACAAGTCCTAAGAGGAGCAGCTGAGGGAGCTGGGGGTGTTCAACCTGGAGAAAAAGAGGCTCAGGGGTGACCTTATTGCCCCCTACAACTCCCTGATGGGAGGTTGTAGACATGTGGGGATCAATCTCTTTTCCCAGGTAACAAAGGACAGGGCAGGCGGAAATGGACTCAAATTGCATGAGGGGATGTTTAGGTTGGATATTAGGGAAAATTCCTACATGGAATGGGTTGTCAAGCACTGGAACAGACTGCCCAGGGCGGTGGTGGAGTCACCATCCCCAGAGGTACTAAAGAGATCTGTAGTGTGGTACTTGGGGACCTGTTTTAGTGGTGGGTTTGGCACTGCTGGGTTAATGCTTGCACTCAATGCTCTTAGGGGTCTTTTCCAACATAAATGATTTTGTAATTCTATAGCACAAAATGATGCACAGTAATTCCTGTCTTAAGCCTGGCCAATGATTTTTGGTTGAGTTAGAGAAGATGTTTCAGAAAGATAGTGATGTTTGATTTAAAAGTCTTCAAAGGGAGGGAAAAACAACACTTTTCATATGAAGTAATTCTGATGGTGTAGAGTTATTATTGTTAAAATCCTACCCTCATTTGCATTTACCTTGCTTCCGTTCCTAGTTTTGGAATTTTGTTGTGCCTTTAGTATAAGATTAAGCCTGCACTTACAGAAAGCCATGCAGTCAGAGCTCTCACTACAGCACTCGTGCTTGAATCAGATTTTATTGCCAACTCTGCAATTACAAAACTTTTTATCAGGATCTTGGACATCATTTACTTCTGCCATTGTAACCAAAACCTACCTGCTGATAGGAAGCCTATAAAAAATGAGGTATTTGGTCATTTTCTGTTCCTCACTCGATGCCAAAAAACAGACAAAGCATGAGGGGTGTTCTGCTTAAGTTCACACAGACAGCAGAGTCAGGACCAGCTGGCTCAGAAAGGAAACCCACAGTTGCATACAAATAGACTGTAATTTATGTTGGGAACCTGAAATCTGATTAGACAAGGAACTAAAGGAAAATGCCTGGCTCCTTTATTTTTCTAAAAGTGACTAAAAGCAATTAAAAATATGCCCCGGTTGTGCATTTAGCATTTGGACTTTATGTTAATTGCCTTTTTCTGAGCAAGCCAGAGGAGAATGCATTGACATGGCAAGTTTAATGGCATGTAACTGAAAAAAAGTAAATGCAATTATTTCATTCCAGCTTCTCACAATGAGTGTAAAATGAGACAATAAACTTACTGGAGGTAAACACCCTAGTGGAAATATGGGCACATCCCTGGTGCGGATCAATTGGATAATTCTGGATTTAGGTATAGATGGAGGGAAATAAGGATGACACCAGTATTGGGTTTGATCTGTAAAACATTTCAAAGTGAAATTCAGCCCATCAGGAGTAGGATCATAAATTTACTGACAGAAATGGACTATTTCAGTTTCACTCAAAGGATTTTACACCTAAGATATAATGTCTAATAAAATGGTGAATGCTCCTCATTGATTACCCAACTTATTTTGAAATCATCTACTTTCCTTCAGTACAACAGTTCCACTAATGGTATAACTGCTGTTTTTCAGAGTAATGGAAGTGACTTGTTTGCTTTTGGTGATATTTCCAGACATAAGAATGTGGAAATTCATTCACTACTTTTTGAGAGCCTTTCTCATCTGTAGAAAAATAAAATACATGTCTTCCTCATGCATGTACTAGATGGATGTTTTTGAGATGCTGAGATATTCCAGCAGCCTGCAGTCTTGGAAGTGAGAGAGAATATGGAGTCATCCAGCACTGCAATCCTTGGAAATGAAATACATTCTGTCATTTTTTATTTTTGTGGCTATAACATCTGGACGTGGTGATAAGGGATCCACTATGCGATGAGCTGTAGGCAGTGTAATGGAAAAACTGCCCACCCCTCTATGAGGTTTGTTTCCTGGATTTAGAGATGAAAGGTAACTGCTGGATTTGGAAAATGTGGAAAAGTATAAAAACAACAAAATGTTCATGTAAACATGGCAAGTAGAGATCACAGCCAGAGCTGCAGAAAGCTGTTTTGGAGCTCATTTGGGACACCTGTTACACCCAGTCCCTCCCACACCTCTGTGGTCCTTTTGGTGCTCTGTCTGCAAGCGAGACAGGAGCAGGATGGCCCAGTGAGGTGGGTGTGGGCCTGGTTTGCTGTGCTAAGTGACATGCAGGTCTGGGCAGGTGTTTGCAGCCAGACATTCACAAGTCTGATTTGAAGGTGCTGCTGTGCTGGTTTGATGTGTCCCACCAGATGTGCCACAGGCCTGGTGTGCTAGCAAAGTTGGGAAGATTTTTATACGAAACCTTTCTCATCTGCCTGTGTACCATGCAGCAACAGTGTGTGTGTTTGCAAAAGAATGTGTGGCCTTACCATATCAGCAAATATTCCTTGTAGATATGATTTTGTTCAGGCCAGCTCAGAAAGCAGAACCTCATGGAAAAAGAAAAAAAAGCTGAGAGCCATAAAGGCAAGTGCTGTTACTTTTGGAATATAGATGACTTGAAAGGTTTTGTTTCCTGGGGAAAAAAAATAAGAAAAATAACATTAAAAACCATAGTCCACAATATCAATATCAAGCAGTGCTTATTTTCATCTAATTTTCAAGTGGGTTTTGTTTTATGCTCAGTAGAGCTATAGATAGAGAGGCTTTGACCTCCAATTGAAATGCACCATGCACAAAGGTTAGAGGACCTTTGCTGATGAAATGCTCAAGAGCCCTTCAACTGCTGCTTCCTTGACTTGTATTTCCTGCTTAATATACCCTGTCTTACTACTGCTTACTCTGTATTCATCTGAACTTAGCATCATGCACGTTCTATTTCTGCCCTTTTACGTGGCTCCACTTGATAAATCTACAGAACCAGCAGGTTGGGAGAGTGAAAGTGCAACCACGAGCTTTTTGAGAGTAAATGGCAGCGGGTAGCACTTTGGGCTGGGGCAGTGAGAGTTCACGGTAACAGAGCAGAAATTGATAGAAAGGTGTTGACAGTTTACCATTGCTATGATAGCTGCTATAAAAGTATGTTTCTAGGTGCAAGAAACACTTAATGAAATGCCCTGACTTGTGTTATGGAGGAGGTTGGATTAGATAAATGTAACAATGCTCTAAAAATTAGTCTATGAACTATGGATATTGCCATGAAAAAACCTTATGAGCACAAATGGAGAATGCTAACGTCCCCCAGAATGAGCAATAAAAAGCAGGCTATAAATCTCTTTAGCAGGATACTCTGTTCTATTATCTAACTTAACCACCATCTGTTGCATTCAATATATTTCTCAGCTTTGGGTTTCTGCAATCAGTCTTGGATTTGTGGTGCATTTCCCAAATTGGGGAAACAAAAATGGATTGGCCCAAATGAGAAACAGCATATAAGACTACTAATTATCAACAATCTATATTTCAGCATCAGATTTACTGGGGCAATTTCTTCTCTCTACTGCTCTCATTCATGGCAGCAATGTAGAGAGAAATTATGTTTAAGGAGTTTAACAGTAACAAAATTTTCCTGATTGTAATGAAGATACTTGTTGAATATTGATATAAAATAACACTCTATTTTTCTTCACTGCAATTATGGAAATGACTAAATTTAGGGAGAAAGTAGAGCCTGTCTGAAGGTGTCATTAATGTCTGAATATTATACAAAAAGTTTGTATCTGTTCTAAAAGAAACCTTCAATATCTGGAATACAGAGGATGGTGGTGAAATTAAATTAATTCCTCTGCTAACCCAGCAAGCATATTGATAATGTACTGCATGATTATTTAAAATGTCATTATTGAAATGAATTTTATTAAGGTTTTATACTGCCATCTAGTATCTAAGCACCTCCCTGATATATTCAAGGTTAATATAGAAATGCTTTTTTGGGATTTTTGGAGTATCAGTCTCTTGGTTTCTGGAGAGAGAAATAACTAGATTTAATTCAAGTGGGTAAAATAGAATATAAGCACTTTTCTTAACATTTTGTTAACACTGCAATCTGCATTGACACTATTTTGCTACAAAGCTTTTAAAACCAGGGGCCACATCCTTCCATGACCTATGCAAGTGGATTTTTTGCATCTTTCAGGATCAAGCCCTAATATGATTGAATTAAACTCCTGCTGATTCCAATGGGATTTGAAAGACTCCTTGATATCACCAGCCTGGGAAAAGCTAAATGACAATGGCATTTTTCCAAGGAATGGGTGTTAAAAGTGCATAAAATCAGCAAAGTGAAGGGACTGGACTCTTCAAACAGTACAATTTCTTAATCCTTCACTGCCATAATAAGAAACAAACGTCTTCATTTTACTCCTACTTTACATTCAGACCTCCTGAACTTAAAGCAAATAGTGAGTGGTGAAACTTTTCTGGCCATGTTACAGTGCTGGCTAATCAGTGCCTATTATATTGTAAAAGGCTCTGCTGATGTGCCTCTCGCAGTTGTACCCAGTAACACACCTACCACCTGACACTGTGCAATTAGCCTGCTCTTCTAGAGCCTGCCAGAAACAGCAATAATACTGCATCAGAGGAAGATCATTATCCAAGGCACCTCGCAGACACTAAATATGCACAGTTCTGCTGCATTTGCAGCCCACGAGGGATGAAGGCACCAATAACTGTGGTGTTCAGCCATTCATTTGCATTGTTTCAGGGAAAGCCTGGCCTGTCAGGGCTTCCCACTAGCAGGCATAAAAGAAAGAATAAAAATAAAAATCTACCAATGTTTTAGGCTTTTTTTTTTTTTTT